>CAXKVI010000005.1:26184159-26658981 GCA_964058755.1 Campiglossa producta
AGAAGAGAAGAGAAAGAGAAGAGAAGAGAAGAGAAGAGAAGAGAAGAGAAGAAGAGAAGAGAAGAGAAGAGAAGAGAAGAGAGAAGAGAAGAGAAGAGAAGAGAAGAGAAGAGAAGAGAAGAGAAGAGAAGAGAAGAGAAGAGAAGAGGAGAGGAGAGGATAACTTTTATATTTCTTTATTTCAAATCCGAAATAAAATGTAAAATGTATAAAAACATCTGGAGTTAGATCATTGTTTGCTTACAGAACTACTGAGTCTGTGAAAAACTATGCTAATACATTACTAATGCACATACAACTTTTTTTGGCTTACTTTGTCACTCAAACCCATACCTAAGCTTTTGCCTAGCTGACACACGTGCGTATTTGAATGCATACAATTGTACAGCTGTACGTAAGTATGTAGATGTGTATATTTGTACTACTTTGTTGATGATAAGTTCAAACATCTTACAAAGGACATGCCAGCAGGTGTGCAACAATAAATAAGTGTATGTATGTGCAAGTATTAGCACAAATTACAAATTTAATTTGATTATCGACCAAACGGTGGTCATTAGCATGTTGAAAATATATTTTGGGTCCTGCAAATTTATTTCCATTTATTACGGATATTACCATAGTAACTTGGCGGTTTATTGATTTAGAATAACATTGCGCAAAGCCGCAAGGATAATGTGGCAATGATATGATTGTTAGTATTGACGAAAGGTTGCTTTGGAAATTGCCAACAGCTGGAAAATACATATTGTAATTGTTTATAAAAAATAACAACACTACTCTTAACAACCAAAGTATCTAAATGTAAAAGAGGATGCAAAGCACTCTTACCATTTATTTCACCACGCTTACACTTACACACACTTGTAACTTAAATTTATGTGCACCAGGTCGGCCAGGTCCACGCAGATACATATAACACACATATTTGCACATACCTTGTGCGCTAATGCTAATGCGACCTATCTACATTCTCTGTAGGAGTTAAAAATACCCGATTGGGTAGAAAGTGGACTAGCCCTTTAGTACACGTTCCGGTATAAATACACAAGTAGAATTGGTTTCTTCATGCCTACAGGTATTGTAGGATAAATAATGAAACGTAGGTACATAATTATAAAAAATAAAAACACATATGAATGTCTGAAATTTCCAAAAATAAGTATTACGCACGAAATGCGAATTCAGCTGGTTTCCAGGAGTCAAGTCAAGTTAAAAGCTGAAATTTGGCGATATTGCGGCTACATACTAGGTAGGTATGTAGTATCCATGGACAAAACAAAATATGTACCTATGCTTGTAATCTTTTGCAGAAAATTGAAAAGTCAACACATTTGTACATACCTACTAAAACTCAACAGGAGAGACATTTTCAATTTAATGTAGGGTTTTTTCACAAAAAACGTAAAGAGTTTATTCAAAGAAAAAAATCATACGAGTTTCAGTATGTCCATACATATGTATTTATAAATCTGTAATGTTTTCATTATCCATACATACATTTTACGCAAATATGTATGTTGACGAATATGCACACAGTGTGATATGACGATGCAATAATGGGCTAGGATGACATCTATGCATTGCCTTCTTGCTCTCCAGTGTTTGCCGTCCATGACGCTCCCAATGGTGGTGGCAATGATGCCTGCTTCTGCTTCTGGCAGCGTAATCAGCCACAATAGCGCAAAGGGAATTACTTCCGCTGCGGCGACGTGGTGGCTCGCTGGGCTGACAACCCAGCAGCAAGTCAACAACTGAATTTGCGAAGAGTGTTGGGATGCGATTATTTTGTGCTTTCCTTTGTTTTAAACAGTCCTTTTGTTTAAGTTTAGTAGGTACGTGTTTTTAGGAGTGCAGCGAGTGCGTTGTATGCCTACATATACTTTTGTTTTGTATTACATATATATTATTATTTTATTTTGAGTCACCACACACGGCTAGCAGATATCCCATACGTGCCAGAGTGCATAAATAAGTTTGCTAATCCACATCAACCAAGAAACAAATATTCGTATGTTAAGTACATTAGGGGTATTCAAATAAAATGTCGACTTGGTCTTACCCCCGAAAAAGTTAGGTATTGATGAGAAAATAAGCCTTGCAAAAAATGAGCGCTCTAGCTTAGCTCTTAGGGGTGGCTATATTTATACATTTTGTATGGGGGAAAATTACATTTTTTTTAAGTGAATTTTCTTTTAATTTTTGAAACTTTTTTCAAAATATTTTTACATACTCTCAAAGTTGAAGCTTCTAAAATGTTAAGCCATGTGCGATTATCTTAACTATTAAAGTAATTAGATACAGCCATTTAAAAATGACTGGGTTTTTGTACCATTTCGCACACATACACAGTAACACCCCTGCAAAAATCGAGAGTACTCTATTTCCTTTCCAAAGAGTACTCCAATTGGAGCATCAGAGTACTCCACATGTAATCCTTTATCATATAAAAATTGTGCTCCAATTAACATTGCGATGTCCTAGGACTGGACCACCTACACCAACCTTCGCTTTGTTTCTGCTACTCCATGGAGTACCTACCGTCAGAGTACTTTGCAATGTACTCCAATGTTGTTACTGCTTGTAGTATATACTGCCAGAGCGATAGTGTCGTAATTTTCGTCGATAAGGCACAAGCAATGTTCGACTTTCAAAAAGCTGAACGTGGTCCGATGAGGTATAAAAAGGATTACTATTGGAGTACTCTAATATCAAAAAATTGGAACACATAATCCAACGATTTTTGCCGAGACGTATAAAATCTAGTGAATTTTGAATGACTGTTATTATTTTAATAGTTAAGATAATCGCACATGGCTTACTATTTTGGAAGCTTCAACTTTAAGAGTATGTAAAAATATTTTGAATTTTTCCCCATAAAAAATGTAGGGGAAAGGGTGGAAAAATAGCCACCTCTGAGAACGAAAAAAAAACTTTTTTTATTTGAATCACCGTAATGTACATTGTACATAGGGTGCATCGACAATTAGATGAATTCGGATTTTTTTGAATATGGGAACGTAAAAGGTGCCAAAAGTTGAGGTTTCCATTTATATTATATATTGGCATTTTGCTAAAAAATAGTACCAAAAACCCTTTGAAAAACAAAGAAAAATAAATGATTAAATTTCAAAATAGTCCTTTAGTTTTTGAGATATCTGGATCAAATTTGGCATGCCGGCGCAATTTTATAATATGTTAATCATTTGTCGGAAACAACAAGATCACGCCAATATGGTATATCTACATATCGCTTCCCTGGTTCAATAACGACGCAAATGTAAAATATTAAGTTTTAGTGAAGCAAGTTTCAATATTTGCATCCGTTCATTTTAATCAAAAGTTCCATAAAATTGCTTGTGTTTTTTAAATTGACATTAAATATTATGTTTTAAAGTTAGAAAGTTAACCCATTTTTTTGCAGCCCTCTTGCAGTTGCGTCGTTCTTGAACGAAATTTATTCCCCAAAAATGTATGATCAAGTAATAAATGTGACCGTAATTTTTATCTTAGGGTCGATATGCCAGTAACCGGACACTTAACTTTTTTTTTGTGTTCCTACTCTTCCATGAGACGTTCCTCTAGTGATATTAAAAAAACCTCAATTTACAAATGACAATTGGCCAATTCTGAATCTGATAAAGGCAACTATTTACATAGAAAAGTCTTAATTTTATTGTAAAAATTATTGATTTTAAACAAGTCAGAATTTGCCAGTAACCGGACAGCTTTTCCAAAAACCGGAAAATAAAAACCCAGTTACCGGACACTTATTATCCATAATAAAAATCATTGTTTTATAACGTTAATTTTATTTTAATTCAATATTTAAGTAAAATAAATAAGTAAAACATAACTCCAACAATAAAAAATAAACTTATTCACATGTTTCAACAATTGCAATGTACTTACATACTAAATTTATATTGGTATAAGCAATGAGAAAAACAGCAGTCTTTGATTTCATTTAACATTAAGGTGAGAAAATAAATAAACTTAGGGCTATAATAACAAACAAATGAAAAAAAAAAAAACAAGACTTCAATAACCAAACTTAAAAAATGCTCCAATCATTTCAATGCTCTACCAGCGAACATTTATCAAAACAACTTAAAAAAAAAAACGATAAAATAAGATAAATAAGTTAAACAAAACTCCAATAATAAAAAATAAATTCAATTCCCATGCACTTACATAGTAAATATATAAGCAATAAAAAAAAACAGTCTTTTATTTCATTTAACAATCAGGTAAACAAATAGATAAACTTAAGACTACAATGAAACTTTCTCAAAAATACTTAAACACACAATGTACAACAAAACTCTATTTTAGATGCGTATGCATATGAAAGCCCATTCAAGGAGGTGCATTTCAGATGAAACCATGACGAGCTCAGGTCATAACCAATATTTTCCTCCACGTCGTTTATGAGGTCTTCAAAACATGTGTGACACTTTTCTTTCGGGCTAGATCGTTTTCCCTTGGCTTTGGGCCTTTTATTTTGCTTAAGTACTTTTCTAGCTAATCGCTCCTTTTTTCTTTCAGCAATGGCTGTTTGCTTTTTGTCTTTTCCTGCTCTTTTGCTTCGTATATATCTCTCCAAGTCTTTGATGATATAGCGCTGGGCGATTTAGCTGCCGCAGTGTTGAGTCTTTTTCCTTTAAACTCAATAGGTTTCGGATAGAAGAGATGAGTGGATAAGGCACTTGGGCTCCGGGAAATGTCAGTGACGACAGAGGGATTTTTTGATTTTCCAGCATCACTACTAGGTTTCGGATAGAAGAGATGAGTGGATATGGCACTAGGTACAGTTGGGCTCCGGGTAAGGTCATTGACGACAGTGGGATTCTTTGATTTTCCAGAATCACAAAGTGGTTCCAGCACTACTTCATCATTTACAACAAATATACCTGATGGTACTTCCAAGCTATCCAAAGTAATGTCAAGAAACGAGATCGAAGAAAGGTTACTATCAGATGGATGCAAACCTCCGGTCGGTTCATTATCGTGAGCTTCTGTTACACATGTCGGTAGATCAGCAGGATACGGATCATTTTGATTTTCACATGTACTATTGATTGGCTGCAAACTTTCGATCGCTTGATTATCGTGATCCTCTGTTACAGATATCGGTAGCTGAACAGGATACGGTTCGTTTTGATTTTCACAAGTATAAAACGGGTCCGAGGTTGTATTGTTTTCCGATTTTATAATACCCAATATAATGCTGGGATTTATACCATGGTCTCGTATCTTATTAGATAGTTCTTTAACAACTTCAATGTCATATCGTGTTTTAGTGTTGCAGTTATCGTCAACATGTTCTGATAAAGTAATAGCATTTGATTAAACGCATTTTGTATAATCTACTGCGTTTGGATCAAAAGGGTAAATTCCACATTTTCGATGTCCGTTTTGAATAGTGGAAGTGTAATTTTGATGGCTTATGACCTGGTTAAGTAATGGGCAAAAGTGTCTTTTGGTAAGTACCTGGCCTACATGTTCGTTTTGCCACAGGCGAACTGTTTCTTTCCAATATACTGTCATAGGTTTGAAAAGGTTGACATCTGCCGGCTGCATGATATGGGTCGTATTTGGAGGCATGCATACAAAATAATACCATAAGAATCACAGAAATTGCTAAGCTCCATAGTAAGATGCGATTTATGCCCATCTACAAACAAAACTATTGGCTTTTTTATATTTTGCTCTTCTAGCCAGTTATGTACACAGTTCGCAGTGTATTCGAAGAAAGTCTCGCTTTTCATCCAACCACTTTCTGTTCGGCTCAAAAACAAATTTTCAGGTATGCTGTTAACAATGTCTTTTGGTGGTCTAAGGTAGGGAAATACAACCATTGGTGGAATGATGTCACCGTTAGCGGAAAATACTATTAAAGTTGTTATCGTATCTTTTTCAGGACCCGCAGTTTTCTGGTATACATTTTTATAACCTTTTGGCGCTATAACCTTGCCTGTTTTGGGACAAAGCGAAAAACTGGTTTCGTCGCCATTAAAAATACGCGTTGGGTCCTGTAAAATGTCGTCGTTATTACTTTCCCTAAGGTAGTCAGACAGCTCTGAAAACCAATTCCTTATGACCTGTTCTGTTATCACAGCTCTACCCTTACTAATGGTTTCGGCTTCACGCTTAGAAAGCTCAAGATTTCGTTTAAAAAATAAACTTAGCCACTTTTGACCAGACCAGGGAGTTTTCCTCTTATCGGCTTTTATAATGTTTTGTACAGTGTTAAGGAGATCGTCCTTTTTTTAAGGGAAACCCGCACTTACCTACACATTCTTATTACCCATTCCGTGATTTTTCTTCTACGCTTGTTAAAAATGTCTGAGGGCCCAAAGTGAAACAATTTTCCGGAACCTTTCCATTCAAACGATCAAGAATTGTGGACTTTGGGATGCCATAGGCCGTTGCTGCTTTGCGAATACTCATGGTCTTTGTCCAAATAGCATGTAACGCCAGCTCTAGTTTTTCTTTCTCCGGGACCTGCCTCCTCCTCTTTTCAATAGATTCTTTCGATTTTTGTTGACTCATTCTACAATTAATTAAAAAAAAAAAAAAATATTAAATATCTGCTTAAGTAAATAACAGCATGTCCGGATACTAGAAATGTGGGGTATTAAGTGATTTCTAGTAACCGGATACTTTGTCCGGATATTGGAAAACACTCATATTTTCATTCTAGTATCCGGACAGGTGCATTTAAACAAAAGTATAAACATGATCACCGATTTTCGTCTTATTTTGCATAATTTGATCAATTATTAGCAACATAAAAGTCATTTGCACCACTTTTATTAATAAAAACTTACCTGATAAAATAAGGTGCCACTAGCAAAAACTTAGCAAAACCGTACGTCTTCACACTTCACTTCAAACGCGTAGACTAAAAGAGAAACAGCAAAGATGTTTCTGAGAAAAACGCAAAAAATAAAATGCAAAACCGTTATAAATGAATGGCTGCTTCCATCGTTGTATTTGAATTTTCGATTAAGTCAACGATTTGCGGTTATTGGGGGGTGTCCGGTTACTGGCACTTTCTTACTTTTCTAAATCCAAACCAAAAAGAGTTAAATAGACTTACACCATCATCTCTTTGTTGCTTTTGACTTGTAGTCTATTGCTGTAAATACCGACGGTATTGTGAACCAATTTTCGGGATTTTATGAAAATGTGTTTTTGAGAAAAATTTACCCACGCGCTGCAGGAACCAGACAAGCCGACATATGAGTCGTTCAATATATAAAGGGAATGAGTCCAAAAATTTTAAATAGTGAAAAACGACAAAACAACGTAAAGAAAAACGACAGAGCGCCAAAAATGGATTCATTAGCTTTATCCGCTGAACGACTCAATTACCTCGAGCATCTAAATTAAGTGCGGTAATTGACTCGCAACAAACAAGCGACAACAACGACATATCGCCAAAAATGGACTCATTCCCTTTATCCACTGAACGACTCATATGTTTCGATGATACTGGAATTACATTTCTTCAGGGACTTTTCTTTCCGGCATTGTGAGAGTCGAACTCACAACACTGTAGTGACTTGTATGCTAGAAAATATTTAAAGAGAAATCTTCATAGAAAATTTGAAATACAGCCAAAGGGAAATCAGCGAAAGTCATTTTACCGACAAAGATTCTGGAGCAAGAATGACGTAACTTCCATTTGCGTCGTTCTTGAACTAAATTTATTCCCCTTAAATATATGATCAAGTAATACATGTGACTATAATTTTTTTCGTTCAAATATTTATTTTATTTTTAATTCAAATAATATTATAATATATAGGGAACAAAGAAAATGTAAACCGATTTTGGGAAATTCACAGGGATTTTGATTTCAAAAAATACTGGAGCAAAAAAAAAAAACAACTAATCAACTTAAAGCTTTTGTGCGCGTTATCTCGAAACTTTAAAATTTACATTTGCGTCGTTATTGAACCAGGGAAGCGATATATTCCTCATACAATCGATCGTTGCGATAAACGGGTTTCGGGATATACATAACTACCTAACTCCTTTTTTTAAACACGTAATAACTTTACATTTTCCAAAACTTTTACTTAGGTGAAAACTAGTAATATCTGGCCAATATAGCATATACATAGATCAGGGTGGGCCAAAAAATCGATTTTCGCATTTTTCGAAGCACACACAGGTATTCGAATTCCTCACCATAAAAATGCCGAAATAAACCTTTAATGAAAAAAGTTCACAACTCCCTTTTTGTAGAGCGTTCAATTCGCTGAAAATACTGTGGTAGAAGTTGGCTGCACGATTTTTGGGTGAGAAGATATGGCGGCCGACGTGGTGTAGCGGTAGTGCGTTCGGCCTACTACACCAAGTAGTCGGGTATCGATGCCCAGCAAAAGCAACACCAAAAAAATTATTTCTACCGGGTGTATTTCTGCAATGAGAAGCGTTTCAGCTAAAACTCATTTGCTTTGCAAGTGCCGTTCGGAATCGGCAAAAAACTGTAGGTCCCGCCAACTTGTAGGAAAAAAAATCAAAAGCAGCACACCACAAGTTGGAAGAGGAGCTCGGCAAAAATCTCGTTAGAGGTATATCATCGCCATTAGTTAGATACCTACCTATATTCATTTACATAGAAGCTATCAACGAAAGAAAAAATGGCGATGAGGCAAGCTTTCCGCGTATAGGCACATTTTTTAAGTTTTTGGTATATCAAAAAAGGAGTTAAAGCCCGAAAACCCTTTATCGGAACAATCGATTGTAAGGGGTTTGTTATTATTACTTAACCTTCTATTTGAACTATTCGTCCACTAGGATGTGAAGATGTCTGCCTCTATATGTATGAAAAAGTGTGAAAGAATGTATAAGGAAAACAGAATCGTCAACTTGCGTAAAAAGTTTGTTCGCGAATTCTTCTAGTGTTGCAATTTTCACTTTCAACTGGAAGTATTCTCCCACCCCAACCTAATATAGGTAGTACGAAATAAGTGTAAAAGAAGGCAACATAAACCTACCAATTCACTTGCAAGCGGGTGAATGGAGTAGATACTAACTTTGTAAATATTCACGCCTATTCACATAAATATGCATAGTAGGTACATACAGATATCTCTAGATATACATTATTATACATACATACATATGTTCATATGTATGTGCAGTAGAAACATTTCACAGTATAAATATATGTATATATATATATATATAATAATAGAACGCCGCGACGCGGTTGCAAGCTTTTTTGAATGCGAATCAGAATGGTACGAAGCTCTGGTGAATGCCCCAACAAAAGGGGTTGCTTGATGAGACACTTGTAATCTTTCGCAAAAGGAATGTAAAGGTGCGAAAGCTTGAAGCGAGACTTTTTAAAGCATGCAAAATTATATGTATGTATGTAAACAAGTATGATTGCTGCACGTGTGTACATACACACAGTCACAGTGTGTTCAACGACGTGCAAAGAGAGAGCATAAAGGCGCCAATGTTTTATCAGCGGCTCAGCTGCTGGAGAAAATTTGGGACGAAGGTCATAACGAGCAAGTCGCTCTCCCACACTTTTTATGTACATACATACATACATGTATGACAATATAAACAATCAAAATAGATAAGAAAACAATAAAAACAAGTAAGGCAGTCTAAGTTCGGGTGAACCGAACATTAATACCCAGCAATGGTTTTCAGAATGAGATAACAATGATATAGGCCCTAGGAGGATTTACCCAAAAGTTTATACTATTTTAGCTTTTTAGCTAATTTTCATATCGAAAGTGGGCGTGGTCGGAAAGCGATTTCGCCCAATTTCATCAGGTATACTCCTATATTGCTAGTACCCTGCAAAAATCGAGAGTACTCTTCTATTTCCTATGCAAAGAGTACTCCAATTGGAGCACCAGAGTACTGCAAATGTAATCTTTTTTATACCCAGTGTACTAGTACTAGTACAAGGGTATATTAACTTTGTTCACATAACGGCTGCTTGTAACGGCACAAAATAATCGAGATAGATATAGAGTTCGATATATGAAAGTTCTTAGGATTAAAAGAGGAGTTGATGAAGGCACAAAGCATACTAGTATCGTTGGGAGTATACCTGATGAAAGTGGATAAAATCGCCATTCAACCACGCCCACTTTCGATATCGAAAATTTCCAAAATCACACAAATTGACTTATCTCGGCAGCTGAAATGGCTAAAATGATATAATTTTATAGGTGAATCCCCTTGGTCATTCTCTTATGATTTTTCCATAAATTTTTTATAGTGGGCGTGGCACCGCCCACTTTTAAGGGAGGCGTTTTTGAAAATTTGACTGGTCGTAACTTTTAAACTGATTACGATAGAACGATGGAATTTGGTACAAAGCATACTAGTATCGTTGGGAGTATACCTGATGAAAATGGATAAAATCGCCTTCCAACCATGCCCACTTTCGATATCGAAAATTTCGAAAATCACATAAATTGACATATCTCGGTAGCTGAAATGGCTAAAATTATATAATTTTATAGGTGAATCCCCATGGTCATTATATAATGATTTTTTGATAAATTTTCTAAAGTGGGCGTGGCCCGCCCACTTTTAAGGGAGGCATTTTTATACCAAGCGTACTAGTACAGGGGTTTTATAATTTTGTCCACATAACTGTACTATGTACCGGCGCAAAATAATCAAGATCCATGTATAAAAGTTCTTAGGTTGAAAAGAGGAGTCTATTCAGGCATGTCTCTCCGTCTGTCCGTCCGTCCGTCCGTCTTTGTAAACGATAACTTGAGTAAAAATTAAGATATTTGCATGAAATTTTATTTACAGGTTACTTTTTGGCCCAGGTAGGTTGCTATTGAAAAAGGGCGAAATCGGATGATAACCACGCCCCCTTTTCCGAGATCGAAAATTTCGAAAATCATACAAATTAACATAACTTGAGTAAAAATTGAGGAATTTGCTTGAAATTTGGTATACAGATTACTCGGATTATAGCCACGTCCCTTTTGTCGGTATCGAAAATTTCGAAAATCACATAAACTGACATATATCGGTAGCTGAAATTGATAAAATGATATAATTTCATAGGTGAATCTCTCTTATCATTCTATTATGATTTTCTGTTAAATTTTAAAAAGTGAATTTAAACGAAATCGCTTCCCAATCACGTCTACTTTCAATATGGAAAATTTCGAAAATCACATAAATTGACATAATTCGGCAAGGCAAATAACTAAAATTGTATAATTATAGTATAATTTGGTAGTTCAATTTGTAAGGAATTGTCTACTATTAACGAGTCTTAAAAGATGAGTTAATTTTGTTAAGTGAGCCACCTATAATTTTTTCGACGGCCATGTATTTTATTGAAAGTGGGTAGTATGGCTCAGAACGATTAAATAAAAATACGTATAAAATTTTTCGAAATTCGGATTATTTTGAAAGTTATATCTATCAACAGTTTTCGAAATTCCTCACTTTTTGATGATTTTCTCACGATTGGTCAAACCGATTTTGCTAATTTTTTAAATATAAGTATATAAAAGATGGTATCTTCTACAAAAGGACATTTCCAATTTTTGCAAAAAAAATTTTTTTGCAAACATTATTCGCAATTTTTAACTTCTCCATCGTGGAGAGATGGCGCTTTTGTATGATGTTGTTGGGCATTGCATTAGTAACTATTAGCAAAAAAAAATTTTTTTGGCACTTTAAGGGAGCGGAAGTTATTTACATCAAAAAGTAAGGAATTTCGAAAAGTGGTGATAGCTATAACTTTGAAAATAATTTGAATTTTGAAAAACTGGCCCAAACATATTTTTTTCAATTTAAAACTTTGTCACAAATTGGGCGTAAGTATATTAGAAGTAAGAAATGCATTCAACTATAAGTAATATTTTGAGGGCACACGACCAATGTACATATATGTTATACCGTAGCATAAATAAATATTAAATTTATAAACTAACTAATAAATTTATTGAGTTCGTTTTTCCCAAATTATAATATATATAGAAAATATATAACTTATAAGTACTACTATTGTTTCCATGCACTGGGTATTTAATGTTCGGCTTACCCGAACTTAGACTTCCTTACTTGTTTATAATAGGTCATTTTTGCAAAATATAGTGAATTTTTTGCATTATCATTACTTAGTAAAAAGTTAAGTTTCTACACGAATGAAAGCATTTTTGGTAACCTGAATTAGACAAAAGTAGCATCTTGTTTGTCGAATAAATTACTTACAATAACATTATTTTAAGGTCTTTTCCTATCCAATGGCTATTGATAAGAAGTATGATAAATTCCTTTAAAACTGGTATTTTGTTTTGGGACTAATCAGAAATTGATATATCGTTATGAAAATGGCTCCACAAACGCCGTACATGCACGTATTTTGCCTTGTAACCGAAATAAAGTGCGTGCGTTTGTATATTTGCCTGTGTACAAACGTCAAATCGAAATGTCACGCAGAACAAAAATTGGAAATCAAGTTAGATTTTACGCAGTGCGCTCAAATTCGGTTGCTCCCATACAAGTTGTATGTGCATGAGACAAATTTCACAGAAAACTAACGGCGCGCGTTAATATTAGGTTAGGCTGTACACGTGTGCATTTTGATAAAATTTGTCGACCCATGTGCAATTAATCGTGAATTGCTTTAACATTGTTGTTGGAAAATTTCATACCAGTTTTCAAATAAAGCTTTCCTTTGTTAGAATATATTTTTTTTGTGAGTGGGCGGGCCCCGGGTCGATGCGTTCTTGCCTATTCTGTCTTAGGGTTAGTCCGGCACTGCCTCAGCTATATGTTTTACTTTTATCATGTTCAAAATACAATTGAAAATGCATTTTTGGTTACTCATACGTCCCGTGGTTTTTGTATAACAAAGACCAAATTTTAAGGGTTATCCAGCTTCTCCTCTTAAAAAACCTGTAAGTTTGCTAAAACTTTTCTTTAAGTATGGGAGTTCTTAATCCTGATTTACATAAAACTTTGTAGGATCCACTTCCATACAAAGTTTGTGGAACGTAAAGCGACGCATTTTTAATATAAGGGGCGGTCATCTGCCAAAGCAAAGTTTTATGTATTTCAGCTCTTAGGCTGAATTTGATTCAGATTAGTGTTTTTTTATTTATTGCAAATGACTTTTATTCTGTCCGTGAAAAATATCTTGCCAAAGATAAATTTTATTGTTGACTAGCTGGTGCCCGCGACTTCGTATGCGTATAATTTCTGTTTTCTTTGCAGCTGGGTTAGGAAAGAATAAAATCCAAGAAAAAGGCTGGAGTTCAGCACTTAAGGGTCTTGTTCTCATGTAAGCTTTTAAGTTTGTCTGCTCGATAAACCCAAATTTCGGTCACAAAAAATGTTTTCATCGGACTGATAAAGCTTAAAGTTTAATAAAAAACGACCCTAAATCCATTTATTTTTCCAATATAAAGAACATAAATTATAGAATTTCTTCGTACACAATATTTGAAGTTCTACCCAAATTACAAATTATAAACAAATTTTCCGAGCAAGTTACTCGCGAGCAACTTACATAAAGCTGCCCGTGTGAAAAGCAATTAGTCCTAAGGTCGATACCAGCTGCTCGGAGTGTCTGACCCTGTGACTTATTTATTCAATTTATTATTATTACGTTTGAATTGAAATGGAAAATTGTTTGGTATTATGGGTATTCGTGGTATGAAAACTACTTCACCTGCTCCACAACCCGTTAGAAATTCCGCTTCTATCACATTATTTCAGAGTGATTTAACTTTAAGACGGGTTCCATTACATAACTTTGGTGGGGTTAGGTTTCGAAGCAACATAATCGGAATACCAACTTTTAAAACGATTTTATGCGCTGGTAGTCCGGGTGCTGGTAGTGTCGGTTCTGTCTAAAACAATGTTGATTGACGTGTATGAGAATTCTTCTCCATCAATTTTTTGCAAGACACTTTGATTTATGGCCGCTGTTGATAATTTTTTGGTGTAAGTATTGCTCGCTCACAAAGCCAAGCATTATCCTGACGTGTTAGCTGAGATACTTCTCCATAAACTGAAGTGATAAGCTCCTCCATTGATGGAACAATACAACAGAGATTCTCTGGCAATGTTACTAATCCATTTGATTCGGGAATGGAACCCTGCCCGTTTCTTATAAGGTAAGAAATTAGTACATTTCCCTTAATAGCCATATTAAGCGTTTTGGTATTAAGAAAGTTTACATTTTATGAGATATATTCGGGGTAGCTTAGGTATTGAAATTAATCAAATGGTTTATGTCAGAATTCATAAACACCTTGTTTGATACCCATAATGTACTAACACATTTTTGTGGAAATATTCGTCGATACCTCTGAAACCGGTCGGGCTATCGAATTTTCAGGATATCTCCCAAACCATTTCAGATATTTCAATGAATCACATCGCATATTATAGCACTCATTGACACCTTTCGTTTGACACCCATATTGTACTAAGACATTTTTGGTCACCCCTGGTCCACATATTGGGCGATAACCCCCAAACTCGTTGAGATATCGCAAACTTTAAGTTGAGCGTCTAGCAATCCAGCGATTCAATTCCATTCAGTACTTTTAGGGCCACTTGCATAAAAGCCGATTACGACTAATCGGTGATTAACCTGACAGCTAACCATACAAAATACGTCAATTAAACTCCGATTAGTCGTTATCAGCTTTTATGCAAGCAGCTCTTAGAGTGTTACGACCACAAACATACAGACAGACATAGTCCACATATTGGTCGATAACTCCAAAACCGGTTGAGATATCGAAAAAAGTAATATCTTAAATTTTAAGTTGAGCGTCGAGCAATCCAACAAAAAAAGTTTTATTCAATTCCATTCATTACTTTCAGAGTGATACGGCCACAAACATACGGACAGACAGACAGACAGACACACAAAAATTTTTAAAATGGTAAATAAACAAAAGTCGGGGTCGCTGTTAAAAATTTTTGTCGTATTTTCACCATTTTTGGAAAAATTTTGATTTTGAAAATGTTTTTTTATGCGCAGTTGTAAAAATCAGTAACTTTTTATTTTTTCTAAAATTAGTGTGTACAATGTAAGATCTACTGAAAACTGTATTTTTGGCGATTTTTTTGTAACTTTCAACATCCCTACTTTTAACCCCTGGTTGTCACGCGGTACTTTTAAGCACCACTTATAATTTTGCCTGGTCAAACAGAATCGGTGAGGTTTTTTCTGCAGGCAGAAGATATGTAATTGCGCATTTTGTGACATTCGCGAGTTCTTAGCTTTTTGTGCTTATTTTAAGTAATTGTATACCAAATTGAGGTCGCAATCGAAAATTATGTAATTTTACAAAGTAAAAAAAAAAACATTCGAAATGTAAACACTGCGGAATATTTTTTTGCTGCAGTAAATAAAGAACTATTTCTCGTATTATCATGGCACTAGTTCATACAAAATATGAGTCCTTCAAGTCCTACGGTACTTCTAAATCCCATATCCTTTTTTTACTGCGTTATCCTGTGAGAATTTATTTTTGTTCTTCTTTAAAAACAGATGAATATGAATGGAAATATATGAAATTTTATAAGCTAAGTGCATTATTTCTTGATTTGGTCAACAACGGGTTAATAGAATTTAAACAATACGTGGAGCATGGGTGACCAAACATGAGTTGGTACAATATGCATACCTTGGTCGATAACTTTGAAACATAGACATCGACCTGTTACAATTCTATTAAAAGTAGAGATGTTGAAAGTTACAAAAAAAATCGCCAAAAATACATTTTAGCTAGATCTTGGTAGTATTATGCTTAAAGAGTTTGTAATTATACAGGTACCAAGAAATAAATCCCAAATGACATAAGTCCCATGAAATAAGTCCCAATGAAAAAAATATCACCAAAAAATGAAATAAGTTCCAACTTTTAGAAATGAAACAACTCCCAAAGAAGGAAATGAAATAAGTCCCAATATTTGGTAGTTATTTCATAATGAGGCCCCAGTTTCCAAAAAAATGAAATAACTCCCAAATGAAATAAGTCCCAAGAAAAATGAAATAACTCCCAATTCAAGTGCCTATTTATTCAGGGTGACAGGTAACAAGGTCAATGGAAATAGTGTCAATTGACATTATTTCGAATTATAAATGGAAGTAGAAGTAAAGGCAACAGCAATTTGGCAATATAGTCATTGATTTTATTTCCTAATTGAAATGGAAATAGCGTCAACATTGCTTACGACATGTCAACTAAGATATTTAAGTGTGATGATGTGATTTACAAAAAGCGATGCGCATTAACGCATTCCGGCTTGCGGCCCGCGTCGCCCCGCGCCCCTTTCCCCCTCCAACTCTTTTTTCCTGCCTGCCGGTTATATCTTACCTTTTCATTATCTCTACATACAATAAAATTGTAAATTTCTGCCTGTCTGTCTGTATGTATCTAAGTTATCGGCCAATATTTGGACCAGTCCTTTTCTACCTTTTGGCGATAAAAATCAACTGTTTAAAACACCCCAGCGGTACAATTGAAAATGTGTCATCGATCAAAATCTTTTTCTTGTTGTTGTCCAAAGTTATTGAAAATATGTTCTTTTCGGAACATATTGACACAACAATATCAGTTGCAGTCTTCGAAGATGCCGCAAAAACTTTCGATGTAATAAGACTGTTGGCTGTTTTGCTAAAATCTTACCTTACAACAGTTATAGAAACAGTTACAAAAACGTGAAATAATAAATTGTAGTTTTAAGAGAAATGAAATAAGTCCCAACAAATATGAAATAACTCCCAATGCTGGAAAATGAAATAACTCCCAACGAAATCCCTTTGGGAGTTATTTCATTATGAAATAATTCCCAACAAAATTTTATGAAATAAGTCCCAACGCATTTATACAGACTAATTCTAGAGAAAATAAAAAGTTCCTGATTTTTACAACTTGGCATGAAAAAAACATTTCTAAAATCAAAATCTTTTTAAAAATCGTATTATTCGACAAAATTTCGATTTTGGCCAGCTATTTCTCAGCGATGGTTTGGTCCACCCCTACATATTGTACGTCTTTAGAAGCGTATTTTAATTTCGAACGAGGTATCGCTTGCGTCCATCGCTTTTGCAACATTGGCGAAAAGAATTTTTGAATAAGTGATACCTGAAAAAACACAAAATTTCCGATATCTCGAAAACCTTCCCATACAATAAATTTTAAAAATTATTTTTGTGCTCGGCATATCAGTGCCAATTCACCCATACTCATGAATATCTTGGTATTTTTTCAAATTAATTATTTGTTGTCTTTTTCGACTAAAAATGCACAGTACGCAAAAATATATACGTTCCGTTTAAGCTCCTATTTCAGAATACAGTGGAACATTTTTACAGTGAACTTCTACACAATAAAGCTCTCCGTATAATGAATTTATTTCGAACATATAATGAATTTATAATTCCTATATAGTCAACTTTTCTATATAATGAACAAATTTGACAGCTAGAAATTCAAACCTCGTACGTTTTTGTTTCCATATAGTGAATTTTTTAAATATTTTTTCCCCCTCCTTCGCCACTCAAATTATTATTTTAAATCAAACCCCTTCCTTCGGGATCCAAAAAGACATATTTTTCACAGAAATTCACCGAAATAATATAGTAAAAATTACACAAAAAATATAGAAAAAATTACACAAAAAATATATGTAGTAAAAATTACCCAAGAAATTGAGTAAAAATTTCACAAAAATGCAGAAAAAATTTGGTAAAAATTTTACAAAAATGCAGAAAAAATTACAAAAAAATAGCCAAAATTACTTTACAAATATAGTAACAATTCCTCAAAAAATATAGTAAAAATTTAACCCAAATTATAATATATATATACTTGCACAAAAAATTAAGTAAAAGTTACACAAAAATATAGTAAAAATTACGCAAAATATATGGTAAAAATTACACAAAAAATATAGTAACAATTGAACCAAAATTATAGTAAAAGTTGCACAAAACATTAAGTAAAAATTACACAAAAAATTTAGTAAAAATTGCACAAAAAATGTTGTAAAAATTACACAAAAAATATAGTAGAAATAAGACAAAAAATATTAAAAATTAAAGTAAAAATTGCACAAAAAGTTACAGAAAAAATATAGTACACGGTTAAAAATTTGAACCTAAATTTTAAACTTTTTTGTACTACATAGGGCAAATCCGCCGTAGTGTTTCATTTTTGCCAAAAAAAAAAAAATTTTAAAACATCGAAGCACAAGAATAACTTTTTTTCTGGTACATTGGTAGATAAAGAGGAGCTTAAATTTATCGGCGTAATTCGGTTTACATAATGCCTCAAAAAGATATAGTCAATAGATCGGAGATAATATATTTAAATTCAAGTCGCAGTGTTTAATATACATTTATTTAAACACTACTGCACCGATTTTGTTGAAATTAGCAGCGTGTGGAGATATAAGAAGCTTATATTTAGGCCAAATTTTTTTGATATCCGACATCCGGTTTTGGAGATATCGTTAAAAATATATAGCCGAAAAACCGTCAAATATTTTTTAATGCCAAGTTGGTTATGCATTCATTTTAACAGTTTCCTACCAATCATCTTGAAATTTTACCAGCGTACTGACGAATAAACGAAGAATGATTTGGGAAAAAATTGTCGATATCCGAAAACCGGTTTCGGATATATCGATGAAAGTAAAACCCGAAAAACCGTTAAATATTTTTGCTAATTTGAGCACTTCTTTACCGATTATGTTAAAAGTTTAGCAGCATGTAGATATTTATGTAAAGTATATTTGGGTAAACTTTTTTTGATACCCGAAACCCGGTTTTCGGGGTATCCTCAAAAATATGAAACCGGGTAAAAAATCTTTCTACCTGCAATATGGGTATCAAACGAAAGGTACTGAAGAGGGCTGTGACGTAATAAACTTTTTTTTGATACCCGAAACACGGTTTTCGAGATATCCTCAAAAATATGAAACCGGGTAAAAAATCTTTCTACCTGCAATATGGGTATCAAACGAAAGGTACTGAAGAGGGCTGTGGCGTACTATGGTTCTCATAACGATATTTCTACTTCTTCGGAGGTGTATTCCGATATTTGGACCCAGGGACCCACGAACAGGAGAACTTTAAGTCTCTTCACTAAAGGGACCATTATGAAAGCTTTAACTTTAAGGCTATTACAGAGAAATAATGATGATATGTATACTTGCATGTTTTTTTTTTTTTAATTATTATACTTAATTTGTGTTTCATTTCACTAACGTTTGAATAAAAATAGTTTGGAAGTAATTAGATATATTTTTCCAAATTTTTTTACGGTTTCTGATATATCTCGAAAATTTCCCATATTTGCCCCTTGTACAAATTTCAATAACTTTCGTTATGTTAATCTTTCAAAATGAGGCATTTGGTTTTATACTACTGTAGTGTGGGACAACAAATTACAAAAAGTAACATGTAATAAAAGTAACACTGTAGCTGTGCCAACAAAAAAACATGCTACCGAAAAAAAATTACGCAGCAAAGTACCTTGACATTTCTGCCTCTAACTTCAAAACTGCAAACTCTGTTGCCTCAAAAACTTATACACAAATTCACAAATATTGAAAAAGGCCAAAAATAGAGTATCGCTACTTTCATTGATGATAACTTTAAATATTGGAGTAGCACATTAACCCCGCTTACATTTTTAGAATCTCCGTCTCAAAAACTACACCCAGTTAAAATTTCAAAGCGATACATTAATGCCTCAAAATTTTATAGAACAAATACCAAAAAAAAAAAAACGAGTATCACTTGAAAAAACGGAAAAATCGACGTTTTTCACTCTTCAAATTTCTGAAAAAACTTTTTGTCTACATTTTTTCCATCCATATCTTCAGAGGTGATAGTGAATACGTCAAACTAAATATCCATATGCTTTTTACCGGCTTTAATTCATTAACCCATGTGTAGCATCCGAGTATCCAAAAATGTAACACTACGGCGGATTTGCCCAAACCAAATTTGGTTACAAATTCAATCTAGACCATTTTTGAAGAAAATTGGCTAAATGAATCGGGTTTCAATTATAAACCATAAATGATTTAACAATTTTTTAAAGATAAAATTAATTTTTTGTCCGTTGGCCGTTGGCGGGGATTCGAACCAAGACTCCTTGCATCATGCCCGTCTGCTCAACCACTGAGCTACATCGCACACATAAATGATGTTGGCAAAATTCAATCTTGAATAAGCTTTCAAAAATAAATTTTAGTTTTCAAATCAAAAAGTCTTAATTTTAATCCAAAAAGTTTTAATTTTCAAACCAAAAAGTTTTAATTTCCAACCGAAAAGTTTTAAGAATAAAATAAGATTAAAAAAATGTGGCACTTGGCAGGATTCGAACGAAAACGCCAAGGAGTCACAGCCGACTGCTCTACCTCTGAGCTATCACGCACATGAAGTTTTTGTAGGCAAAATTCTATTACATTCAAACAAACCAAAAAAAAATGTAGACTGGATTTTTATTTAGATCTTAAATCGAAACCAAAAAAAAATAAAATCTTTGTAGGTACATATTTGGACGGTTTGAAATATTGTACAAAAAAGTTTGAAAAATTGATTAAACTTTATACAGGTCTAAAATTTAGGTACATATAGGTACTATTATAATATTGTACAACTGATAACTCATATCTTGTGTTTTTTCTGACTTTTATATAATAAAGGATACACGCGTGATGGTCCTAGTGGATGTGTGACTCATCTAAACTTCACCCAAGAAAGATCCCATCCCCCCGTTGGAAAAATTCTGGATACGCCAGTGGGTACATACATATTTTTTTTTTTGTTTTCAATTTTAAATTTCATTTAGCGTATGTATATTCCTTTAAAGTAAGCCAAATATACAGCACTCCTACTTTGAGGTTAAAATCAAGTGAGAATTTCAACAAACTTCACACCTAAAGACCCTCATACAGTTCCGTGTGAACGTGAGCGTGAATGAGTGGAGACTTTCTATTGCGTACGCAAAGGAAAAGAATTCCAAATCAATTCTTTTGTGCGTTCACGCACATCTGTCAAATGACTTCAACTCTCCAAAAAATGTAAAAAAAAATCACATTTTGGCGTGGTAATTGCCAAATATCAACACTCACTTGCGAAGGGTTTGTGTCACTTTGCGTTCGCACACAATTCACTGTGAGATAGTAAAATAAGCATTTCAAAGAATATTTAACACTTTCACTTAAGTTTAAATGCAGTAATATCAAAGATATTTTAGTTGTTTATCCACTTACGGATGATTTTTTTGGAAAAGTGGAGTAATATCAACATATTACACCAAGGAAAATTGTTCACGCTCACACACGTTCACGCTCAAAAATAAGTGTATATAGGGCTTAAGATTTAAAGATGATTGACGGTTGACAGTAGCATGAGTCCGAAGAGGATATTTTAACAATATGTATATAATTTTGTTTTAAATATGATAAAAAAAATGTATTTCATTCAGATAAGTGTTTTTTATTTATTGCAAAGGACTTGTATTCTGTCCCTGAAAAATATCTTGCCAAAGATAACTTTTATTGTTGATGAGAAAAAGGGGCCAGGCTATCAAATATTTTTTTCCGAAATAAAATAAAGTTTCAGAAAAAATGTATCTTTGGACGTTTATTTCCAAAAAAAAAAGTCCGGGTCCCTGTTAAAAATAAGTAGATAAATAAAAAGTGATAAAATCAGATTTTTAAACAAGAAGTAATAAATTAGAACTTGGATTTAGACTATTATAATATCGAAGGGTACCCAGCAGCGACAATCATTTACTTATACATACATACATATGCATTAGACTGGGCCAAATGAAAACCCATTTTTTTAATTATATCTATTTATTTTACTTTTCATAACAGTGAAAAAACTGCGGTAAAAATTACATATAATAAATTAGTTTTTAATATTAGTTTTGTTAATTTAGATTTTTAAGGACTGATCTCATTTTTGGCACAAAATCGCGTCTCCATATCGTCGGTGATTATGCAAAACAACGTAATGGACATCCAAGAGACAGCGTAAGCGCCATTTGAACAAACACCTTTTGAGCCCCTGCCGTTAAGAAATTAATAAAAAGGATCGATCTTATTCGGAGTTGTGTAAAAGTTCAGTAATTTGTAGCTGTAAAACCTCCAAACTAAAATATTACATATATATGTATATCACACATTGGTTGTGAGAAATCTGATGTAATTTACAAAATACCATGTAACGGCGACGGGTCCCACGTATGCAGTCAAGTATATGTAGGGACTACTAAATCTAAACTAAAAACAGGGATTTCCGCGCATAAATCGAACATAAACAAGTAAGGAAGTCTAAGTTCGGGTAAGCCGAACATTAAATACCCAGTGTATGGAAACAATAGTAGTACTTATAAGTTATATATTTTCGATATATATTATAATTTGTGAAAAACGAACTCAATAAATTTATTAGTTAGTTTATAAATTTAATATTTATTTATGCTACGGTATAACATATATGTACATTGGTCGTGTGCCCTCAAAAAATTACTTATAGTTGAAGGCATTTCTTACTTCTAATATACTTACGCCCAATTTGTGACAAAGTTTTAAATTGAAAAAAATATGTTTGGGCCAGTTTTTCAAAATTCAAATTATTTTCAAAGTTATAGCTATCACCACTTTTCGAAATTCCTTACTTTTTGATGTAAATAACTTCCGCTCCCTTAAAGTGCCAAAAAATTTTTTTTTTCTAATAGTTACTAATGGAATGCCCAACAACATCATACAAAAGCGCCATCTCGCCAAGATGGAGAAGTTAAAAATTGCGAATAATGTTTGCAAAAAAAATTTTTTTGCAAAAATTGGAAATGTCCTTTTGTAGAAGATACCATCTTTTATATATATTTAAAAAATTAGCAAAATCGGTTTGACCAATCGTGAGAAAATCATCAAAAAGTGAGGAGTTTCGAAAACTGTTGATAGATATAACTTCCAAAATAATTTGAATTTCGAAAAATTGTATACGTATTTTTGTTTAATCGTTCTGAGCCATACTACCCACTTTCAATAAAATACATGGCCGTCGAAAAAATGATAGGTGGCTCACTTAACAAAATTAACTCATCTTTTAAGACTCGTTAATAGTAGACAATTCTTTACAAATTTAACTACCAAATTATACTATAATTATACTATTTTAGTTATTTACCTTACCGAATTATGTGAATTTATGTGATTTTCGAAATTTTCCATATTGAAAGTAGACGTGATTGGGAAGCGATTTCGTTTAATTTCACTTTTTAAAATTTAACAGAAAATCATAATAGAATGATAAGAGAGATTCTCCTATGAAATTATATCATTTTATCAATGTCAACTACCGATATATGTCAGTTTATGTGATTTTCGAAATTTTCGATACCGACAAAAGGGACGTGGTTATAATCCGAGTAATCTGTATACCAAATTTCATGCAAATTCCTCAATTTTTACTCAAGTTATGTTAATTTGTATGATTTTCGAAATTTTCGATCTCGAAAAAGGGTGCGTGGTTATCATCCGATTTCGCCCATTTTCAATAGCAACCTACCTGGGCCAAAAAGTAACCTGTATATAAAATTTCATGCACAGTTATGTGGACAAAATTATAAAACCCCTGTACTAGTACGCTTGGTATAAAAATGCCTCCCTTAAAAGTGGGCGGGGCCACGCCCACTTTAGAAAATTTATCAAAAATCATTATATAATGACCATCGGGATTCACCTATAAAATTATATAATTTTAGCCATTTCAGCTACCTAGATATGTCAATTTATGTGATTTTCGAAATTTTCGATATCGAAAGTGGGCATGGTTGGAAGGCGATTTTATCCATTTTCATCAGGTATACTCCCAACGATACTAGTATGCTTTTTGCCAAATTCCATCGTTCTATCGTAATCAGTTTAAAAGTTACGACCAGTAAAATTTTCAAAAATGCCTTCCTTGAAAATGGGCGGTGCCACGCCCCCTATAAAAAATTTATGGAAAAATCATAAGAGAATTACCAGTGGGACTCACCTATAAAATTATATCGTTTTAGCCATTTCAGCTACCGAGATATGTCAATTTATGTGATTTTCGAAATTTTCGATATCGAAAGTGGGCGTGGTTGAACGGCGATTTTATCCACTTTCATCAGGTATACTCCCAACGATACTAGTATGCTTTGTACCAAATTCCATCGTTCTATCGTAATCTGTTTAAGAGTTACGACCAGTCAAATTTTCAAAAACGCCTCCCTTAAAAGTGGGCGGTGCCACGCCCACTATAAAAAATTTATGGAAAAATCATAAGAGAATGACCAAGGGGATTCACCTATAAAATTATATCATTTTAGCCATTTCAGCTGCCGAGATATGTCAATTTGTGTGATTTTGGAAATTTTCGATATCGAAAGTGGGCGTGGTTGAAGGGCGATTTTATCCACTTTCATCAGGTATACTCCCAACGATACTAGTATGCCTTGTGCCAAATTCCATCGTTCTATCGTAATCTGTTTAAGAGTTGCGACCAGTCAAATTTTCAAAAACGCCTCCCTTAAAAGTGGGCGGTGCCACGCCCACTATAAAAAATTTATGAAAAAATCATAAGAGAATGACCAGGGGGATTCACCTATAAAATTATATCATTTTAGCCATTTCAGCTGCCGAGATATGTCAATTTGTGTGATTTTCGAAATTTTCGATATCGAAAAAGGGGGCGTGGTTATCATCCGATTTCGCCCATTTTCAATAGCAACCTACCTTGGCCAGAAAGTAACCTGTGTACAAAGTTCATGCAAATATCTCAATTTTTACTCAATTTATCGTGTACACGGACGGACAGACGGACGGACATGGCTTAATCAACTCCTCTTTTAATCCTAAGAACTTTCATATATGGAACTCTATATCTATCTCGATTATTTTGTGCCGTTACAAACAGCCGTTATGTGAACAAAGTTAATATACCCTTGTATTAGTACTAGTACACTGGGTATAAAAATAGGGACCACTATAATGACAACAAAACAGCGCTGACCCAACATTGTCGAACCAACGGGCACTCTCCGGATTTAGAAAACGTAGAAATAATTCAACAAGAGAGACATTACAACAAAAGGTATACACTAGAGATGCTGCATATAATTAATACACCAAAAGATCAGCGAATGATGCGCCAGTGCATATAGAAAATTGATTTGTAACAACAATAGTGGCTATTGAGAGGAGCATCGTCCCGTTTTATGTAGTCCCGAAGTCAATAGATCAGCGTCACTAACCTACTGTTTTTATTTTAAGTATTGTTGTTATTGCTAAAATTTGTTTACAAATACGGTATTTTAGTTGTTTATACTTTTTTGTTCGTCATTTTCTCTTTTACTTGTTTATTGTTTGAAATATTAAATTAGTCGATTAGGTGCACTCAACAGTGTAAGTTTTAATGTATGAAGTATATGTTTTATGTTTTTTTGGTTTTAATATATGTCTTTAACTTTGTTGTTTTCCAGTCCCGAAGATGACTACAGAATGTAGTCGAAATATTGACTATGTCAAGTTGACAAATATATATTATATATGAGAACAATAATTTTTGTTGTTTTAATTTATATATATATGGCATAGAGCTCGATACAATTTCTTAATATTTTACAAATAAAGGCCGATAACAAACAAGAGTAATTTTTTTTTTTTTATTTCAGTCCATATTGTTTGAGCAACTCTAGCTATGATAATTTCGTTTATTTTATTTGCATTACAAACTCCTGTAATTTGAAGATGCTTTTTCGTTAAAAGTTTATGGAAATACATAATTTATGCTTGCAATCATAAATTGTGGTTTTTTTCCCAAGCAAACTTAACACAAGCAGAAGGACGATTTAAATCCTCAGAACCCAAGCGCTCGTTCCTATTGAACACATAGAAGTTAAAGGTAAGGTCCATTAGATTTCATAAATATAAAAATAAGAATTTACATAAATAAAATTAAAAATCCTTGGTTTAGGTAGAATTTGGGCCAGGACTCCAAGGCCATAATAATTTTGCATCCATGAAGCTGCAAGAAAAAATTTGTTTATTTCAAGTAAACATTTCTTATTTATTTTAGTGTTTATCAAGACATAATTAAGAAAACATTTTCCAAGTTCAAAATTATTCCTCGATTTTCTTGTTTGTCCCTTGTTTCTAGTAAAAAATTCTCTTCGTGCATTGAGCGAGAATAAGCTTGAACGTGTATGAAATTTCTACACGGTTAAAAAACTTTTTAATCTTTTTTGTACTACATATATGACCAAATCAAATTTGGTTTCAAATTAAATCTAGACCCGTTTTCAAGAAAATTGGCTAAACGAATGGGGTTTCAATTTTAAACCAGAAATGTTTTAACAATTTTTTGAAGAAAAAATTATTTTTTTTGTCGGTTGTGGGAAAAATTCAATCTTAAATAAGTTTTCAAAAATAGATGAAAACAAAACAAAAATTGTAGACCGAAAAGGTTTTAATTTTAAACCGAAAGATTTTAATTTAAACCGAAAAGTTTTAATTTTAAACCGAAAAGTTTCAATTTTAAGCCGGAAAATTTTCAAAAAAAAATTAAATTAAAAAAATGCAATGACTTTAAAAAAAAAAACAAAAAAAAAATTATTTTAGATTACTATTTCATTTAGATCCTAATTCGAAACCAAAAATAAATTTAAAATCTTTGTAGGCATTTAGAAGGTTTAAAATATTCCAAAAAAAAAGTTAAAAAAATCGCTTAAACTTTAGACGGGTTTGAAATTTAGGCTCATTTTTTTAACCGTGTATATTTTTGGTAATCATATATGTTGATTAGACAATGATTCCTAATAATGTAGAAGAAAAATTAATTCCATTGGGCACGGTTGCCGTTTTGGCCGAAATGTACCATTTTTGGTACGAATTTTTTCTCCGGGCAACATCCAAATTTGGTACGTTTTTGCCATTTTAATTTCAACGCAACTCCAATGATACTGCTACAAATGTCAAAACTAAATTTGAATGACTACAAAAAAATTATTTAGTCATTATGTTGTGTCTCTTTCATTCTTTACTGCAGTAGAAGTGAAGTGGTACCACTTGCGAAAGGGCGGAAAAATAGCGACCCCTAACAACACATTTACACTGCACAAATCTCATTTTCCAAATTTGGAATTCCATCAATTTGACCTCATTTGCCGAAAAATACAATCCACTGTTCCTCTAAATAGCAACCCTGCCTGTGTTCCAAATTAAGAATTGCCCAGCAAGAACCTTAATAGTACATTTACACCGCACCAAGAAACTAGGCCAATTGTACCAGAAAGTCTTCCTGACTCTTCTATTATTATTAATCTACAGGTGTTTAAAACATCAGGCTAGTGCATTTTCGTTCGGTGTCTTTTTGTCCTGGTGGAGAATTCTTGCAGAGAAGGTTAAGCCAAATGCAAATTTGCCAATGTAAACGGTGTCAAACTGGCTCCCCTTCAATTTGGCGCAGTGTAAATGTACTATAAGGGTTGGAAAATTTTCTTATACTAGAGTTCACCCAGTGGTTGAAATTCAACCACAAAAGCTTATTTTATTTTCCCACCTTTTTGCTGTTTCTTAAATTTGCCATTCTTTTCATATTTTTTATATTTTTGGTTTCTATACATTCCTGTTCATTTTTCCTTTTCCTCCCTTTTTACACCATTTAGTAATATAGTTTCAATGTTCATTCAATGTAATTTCCTTTCGTTTCCTTTGCTTTAGTTTCGTTTCCCTTAGTTTCCTCTCATTTTATTAAATTTTTTTTCATTTCATTTCTTTTCTTTTATTTTTTTCTTACCTTTATTTCCTTTTACTTTTTTCCTTACCTTTCCTTCCCTTACCTTTCCTTTTCCTACCTTTCCTTTCTTCCCTTCCTTTTTTCTTTTCCATTCCTTTCCTTTCCCCACGTTTATTTGCCTTTGATTTATCTCTCATATTTTCCGTTCCTTACCTTATCTTACCTTTATTTTCTTTTTATCCATTCCTTTCCTTTATTTTATACTTTTATTTTTTTTTTATTTTGTTTTATTTTTAATTATTTTATATTCTTTCCTTTCCTTTCATTTCCAACAAATTTCTTTTTTTACTTTCAATCACTTTTCTATTTCTTATTTTAATTTTTTTAGTTTTATTAATTTTCCTTTTTATTTTATGTTTTTTCAAAACATCATGTCTGAGCAAGCATTTGCCTCTCTGAATACCCACGCACAGATTTTGTTCTTGTAAACACTGTTTGTAGACTACAGTGGCCAGACACGCGGCAAAGCGCGTGGTGTAGGATTTGTGGTGGGAAAGAGACTTCGCCGCCAAGTTCTAGCGTTCACTCCTGTGGACGAGCGTCTCGCTGCGATCCGCATCAAGGCGAGGGTTTTCAACATAACAGTTATCTGCGCCCATGCGCCAACTGAGGAGACGGACGACGCAGTGAAGGACTCCTTCTACGATAAACTTGAACAAACTTATGATCCCTGCCCCCAACACGATATAAAAATCGTGCTCGGCGACTTTAATGCCAAGTTGGGCAAGGAAGGAGTCTCTGGCCCCACAGTTGGAAAATTTAGTCTCCACGATATAACATCGCCCAACGGCACTAGGTTGATTGACTTCGCCGCTGCTTGCAATATGGTCATCAGTAGTACTAGGTTCCAGCATAAACGAATACACCAAGCCACCTGGCTGTCCCCTGATCAAAGAACAAGAAACCAGATTGATCATGTCATGATTGACGGCAGACATAGCTCCACCGTTCTGGACGTGCGTACACTGCGTGGTCCCAATATCGACTCGGACCATTATCTTCTCGCAGCCAAAATACGCACACGCCTCTGTGCAACGAAGAAAGTGCGCACAGTAACGGAAGGAAAGTTTGACGTCGAGAAGCTGCGCGCGATAATTTCTCCACTCGACTCTCACACCTGCTATCGGAGAGCAATCCTCGACCTAACGATGTAACCGAGCAATGGAAGCATATCTCTCACTCATTGCGTACCGCCGCTGAGGCCACTATAGGGTTCCAGCGAGCCCGCAAGAACAACTGGTACGATGAGGAATGCAAAACTGCCTCGAAAAAAAGGACGCTGCCTACAGGGAGACGTTGCGAACGGGCGCAACCCGCAGTGTCTGGCAACAATATCGTGAGGCAAAGAAGGAAGAGAGACGCCTTTTCAGAAAAAAGAAAAGTGAGGCCGAAAGGCGTGAGTGTGAGGAGCTTGAGATGCTGGCTAACAGGAATGATGCCCGAAAATTCTATAAAAAGATCCGGCGGACGACGGAAGGTTTTAAGACCGGGGCAAGCTCCTGTAAGGACAATAATGGCGACCTGCTAGCCGACGTACAAAGTGTACTTAAATTATGGAGGGAGCACTTCTCCTCACTGCTAAATTGCGAGGGAGACGTCGAACCCGATACCCCAATCCATGACGATGGAACAGTCGTCCCACCACCTGACTATGATGAAGTGAGGATAGCTATATCCCGGCTCAAAAATAACAAAGCGCCTGGAAAAGACGGACTACCCGCCGAGCTGTTCAAACACGGAGGCGAAGAGCTGGTAAAAGGCATACATCAGCTCTACAGATTGGAATTTAAGTGTGCTCTGCCCAATCCACAAGAAAGGCGATCCCGCTAACCGCACTAACTACCGCGGAATCAGTCTTCTTAATATCACGTATAAGGTTCTTTCTAGCGTGTTGTGTGAAAGGCTGAAGCCCATCGTAGACAAACTGATTGGACCTTATCAGTGTGGCTTTAGACCTGGTAAGTCTACCATCGACCAGATTTTTACGATACGCCAAATCCTGGAGAAGACCCATGATAAAAGAATCGACACACACCATATCTTTGTCGATTTCAAAGCCGCGTTTGACAGCGCAAAAAGGAGTTGCCTGTATGCCGCCATGTCTGAATTTGACTTCCCTGCAAAGCTTATACGGCTTTGCCAAATGACGTTGAGCAATACCAACAGCTCCGTCAGAATCGGGAAGGACCTCTCTGAGCCATTTGAAACCAAACGAGGCTTCAGACAGGGCGACACCCTTTCGTGCGATTTCTTCAATCTGATGCTGGAGAAGATAATTCGAGCAGCAGAGCTAAACCGCAATGGTTCAATCTTTTACAGGAGCGTGCAATTGCTGGCGTATGCCGATGATATTGATATCATTGGCCTTAACAACCGCGCCGTAAGCGCTGCCTTCTCTGGACTGGATAAGGAAGCGAAAAAAGTAGGTCTTGCCCTGAACGAGGAAAAGACGAAGTATTTGCTGCCATCAAAGAAAGAATCGGCGTACCTGCGCCTTGGCAGCCATGTCACCGTTGATAGTTACAAATTTGAAACTGTGAGGGACTTCGTCTATATAAACACCGAAAATAATATCAGTCTAGAAATCCAGCGGAGAATCACTCTTGCCAACAAGTGCTACTTTGGACTGAGTAGGCAATTGGGAAGTAAAGTCCTCACTCGAAGAACAAAGATCACGCTCTATAAGTCTCTCATCATGCCTGTCCTGATGTATGGCTCAGATTCATGGACAATATCAAGAGAAGATGAGATGGCCCTTGGAATATTTGAGAGAAAAGTTCTCCGGAAGATTTATGGCCCTTCTCGTGATGCCAACGGCGAGTATCGAAGGAAATTTAACGATGAGCTGTACGAGCTTTACGCAGATCTGACCATAGTCCAGCGAATTAAAGCCCAAAGGCTCCGCTGGCTGGGCCATGTTATGCGCATGGACAATGAGGCTCCAGCACAGAAGGTTTTCCTATCGTCGCCTGAATTCGGCAGCAGAGGAAGGGGGAGGCCTCGACTGAGATGGAAACAACAGGTGGAGGATAACTTGAACTCCCTTGGGGTTTCCAATTGGCGTCAGTTATCGCTAAAAAGGAATGACTGGCGTGCTTTGATATGCTACGGCCAAAATCGCTTAGGCGGTTAAGCGCCAATAAATGATGATGATGAAACACTGTTTGTAGCTACGCTCAATAAAGTTGACGGGCTGGCTCATGTTTATTATTGCTGCCAACAAAACAACTCACACTTCGACTCTCCCCAACTGCAATGAATGCAAGCACAACAATGCAAGTGTACCTACATACACATATAACAGCGGCTCTATAAAGTGAATGCGTGTTTTGCACTTGTAGTGGTGTGACTTTCAAATCATATTATAATAAATTTTTTTTAATTTTTGGTTTGTTGTCGCACACCCTACTCGGCGAGACATATCGATACATATCAAGTTTTATATACCTTAGAATTGTGGTTATTGCAAAAAAGGGAGAAAACTTCTAAGCATTGCGCATTTATATATAATAGATTTGAAGCACCATATGTACATATCGTCGGAAAAAGTGCAAACCCGCACATCGCACTTCTGCAAAACCGCACATTCGACATTTCTGTCAAAAATGAGATTTGCCTACCAGGGCTTCAGGGTACCCGGATCCATTCATTAGTAACAAAAAAATCGGAGTTTGTGAAATAGAATGTCAAAAAAATGGCACTTGAATTTGACCCACCACATAGTGGCTCGTACAAAAGTTAATCAGTCTTCAGTGTCTCCTGTAAAATTTGTGCGGCTACGTATGTTCGGTTTTGCAGAATTGCGATGTTCGGTTTTGCACTTTCTCCGATTAACCCTGGTTTTCTTGAAATGAGTAACCGGTACAGAAAAACCGTTTCCATTTTTGAAATTAGCGTGGCATAATACTTTTAGGTGTGAAGTTCTAACAAATTCTGACCACTCCTTCTATTTTTGTCCATCGTTTGTATGGAGTCGTGGCACTGTGCGGCGTAACCTTTTCAAAAATACGCTGTAAGAAAATAGGTTCCATAAACGTTTTTTTATTTATTTATTTGGATTTTTGTTGAAAAAACGGCGGAATTTCAACGTAAATACATTAGGGGGATTCATCAAACCGTATAAGTTTACGAAATGCGTAAGTTTATACATTTATCAGCTCAGTTAGATGAACGCCCTAGAAAAATTTATGTGTACTTGATGTCAAACAAAAACATTTTACTTCGAAATTCTCATTAAAAAAGTAATTTACCACCCATTTTCAGCATATTCTTCTATTTTTGTCCAGTGTGCATTGAATGCATTAAAAAAATTACATGTCGAACGGCGTCATTGCCTTGGATAAATTTACACACTCTTTTACACACCAAAACCGACACGGAAGTTTGTCAAATTGTGTAAACTGCGTTTTATACGCTTTATAAAGTGTTTATAAGGTTTGATGAGTCCCCCTATTAAGACCGATTAGTTCTAGTCAGGGTAACGAAATCTCGGTTTTGGTACATACGCCGTATTGCGTTTTGTAAATATGCGGTATTGCGCGCCGAGCGACCCTACGTATATTCAGATCTGTAACTTTTATTATTTTTTTATTTGGCCCAGTCAAATGTGCATTTTTTTTCATATGTAGGTATCTAAGTATTTTTGTATGAACATATACCACTAAATAGAAATTGGACTAAAAACTGCAAAATCGGGGAAAAAAATGCCAAGCAAAAAACGAAATAAAAACAAAAGCACGATCTAAAAGATTTAAAATCAAACCCACGCATAAACTTTGGAGATGGTCTCGCAATCAGTCTTCAGCACGCGTTGGAAGTCCGGCCGAGCCCGTGGCAGACTCAACCGCAAGTTTGCGCTTATTGCTTACAGATAATCATAGCGTCACATTTCCGAGGACAAGAGAAAGACGTAGGCAGGAAGCAGAGTTCGCTGGTGATCATCACTTCAGAGCACAACACACGATACTAAATTACATACCTACATTTATATTTAACTAGCACGTTTATCATACATACCTACCTTTGCCTACTTGTAGTCGTTGTATAAGCGAGTATGTAGCGTGACACGCGCGCTAAGACTAGCCCTAAGTCAGGCCAAAAAAGGAGGGACTCAGCATCAATGATGAGGCAAACCCAACTCGGTGTGGCAACGCAATACTTACTTGGGCATGTGCAATGTTTGTGGCATTTTGTGCGCTTTGTATTGTTAACTTGACTGCGTTTGTTGTGTAGGTGTGGGTGCGGCCGGATGGACGGCAAAAATCTCATTTCATAATTATTCATTTAAAATAAGACGCAGAATGAAAATAAATCAATCAAGAATGGGCACAAATTCATGCATATTTACACATTCATATTTGTCTTAATATACATACTTATACATATGTTTACAAAAATTTAAATTTTGTAAAGATGTTACATATGTATTCTGAAATAAATACACACTCCTGTTTATAAAAGGAATTTTCATAATGAGATATGTATTTGCCTCCCAATAACAAAGTCTAAAATTGCACTTGCGTTAATATTGTAATAAACAGTAGCTTTACCAAACACATTTTTTACTTCCATTCCTATAAGGAAGATCGACCTTTATGCACATTACACATAGACCATGTTGGTCCTATGGAACAAAAAAAAAGATACAATTATATCCTGGTAGTCGTCGATTCTTTCTCCAAGTTCGTATGGCTATACCCTACAAAAAACACAGGTGCGGAGGCCGCTGTCGATCGACTATCGAATCAAGCAGCAGTTGTCAGAAATCCTATGCGCGTTATAACGGATAGAGGTGCTGCTTTCAGTTTTAATGCTAATAGGAAGGACGCGGTTAAATATAAGCCGAACGAGCTCATATACATTAAGCGAACGCATTTCGGAACCAGTATGAGGTTAAGACCCAAGTATTTTGGTCCATATAAGGTAGTAAAAACCCTGGCCCATGATAGGTATGAGGTGGAAAAGGTGGGGTGGGGTGAAGGTGAAGGTCCTGGCAGCACCACTACGGTTGCGAATATATGAAGAATGGGAGCCATCGTTCGGGACGAACTATAAGTCTGGAAGACCGAATGTGGGAACACAATCTAGTAGCGCCACTTCATCTGGCAACTCAACGAACAGAACTTGACGAAACAGACAAAAACTGCGACGACGTCAACGACGAAAACGAACAGCCAGTTCCGATCTAAATCTTGACTCGCGTATACACCTCAAAAAACTAACTTAAATATTAGTGCTTAAGAAACCTAAAATAAACTCTTAAACTAAATAATAATATAAGAATTAAATCTAGGTTTACTATTTAAAACTATGAAATAAAACCTACATTTATGTATGTACATTGTAAATTAGGGTGATTCAAAAAAATGTCGATAAAGTCGGCGAATTATCTATCGACTCTCCCGAATCATTCCCAACGGGAATCTCCGGCGGAATTCCTGATAGACCCCAGTAACTATTTCCTCTAAATCAGGGGTAACCAATGAATTCAACCTACTGAGCCATACAACAACAACGTCCTACTTTCTACAACAACATCGTTCCTGGAATCAAGAAGAAATACTCGAAAGAGTTATTAATGAACTAAGACCGAAAAAAACCAGTAGCCGCAACCAGTACCCATGCAACGCAATTAAAAAAAAAAAAACAATGAAATGGGGTAACTGTACTTGTATCCGGACAGCACTAGTATCCGGACACTATGTCCATTTTTTGAGTAGAATAGATAAATAGCTCATAAAAACTCTTATATAAAAACATAAACGCAATTTTACATGTTTTCTGCACATATGTACTTGGAGCATTTCAGAAAAATCAACTAATATTTTAAAACATACACTTAATTCTAGTGTCAAGGGCTGAAGCATGTGGCAGTTTTGTAGCATTTAAAAAAGAAAAATAGTGGAAGCGTTTTAAAAAAATTTATAAATTTTTCGGCTTAAATTATTAGTGCCCGGAAACTGAAACTAAAATTTATGATGATTTTCAATATCCGGACAGGCTGTCACGTGCCCTCGTGCCCCACCCAGGGGGTACTTTTATGTAATGTCAATTCTCCATCACAAAGCATTTTTAGTAAAAAAAAAAATAAAAATAATTGATTTTTCATGTGAGCTCAATATATTCCTGTACTTGTGAAGATAAACTATGTATGGAACTTATTTTATCTCTATCAGGTGTTGATATTTTTGCATTTTCGACCTTTCAGTTCAGTTCTATGCGAACTATGCTAGTTTTCCACGCAGAGAACGAAGTGTGTTAGTTTTCCACGCAGAGAACTGATGCGTGTTAGTCTTCTACGCAGAGAACGAAGTGTGTAATTTGGTTTCAAATTAAATCTAGACCAGTTTTCAAGAAAATTGGCTAAATGAATGGGGTTTCAATTTTAAACCAGAAAAAAACTAATGACGGCGATATACCAACAGGTTATCATAACCTCTTCTTCCAACTTGTAATGTGCTGCTTTGATCTTTTTCCTACAAGTTGTCGGGACTTACAGTTTTTTGCCGACTCCGAACGGCACTTGCAAAGCAAATAATTTTTCATGAGAAGCTTCTCATGGCGGAAATACACCCGGAGAGTTTGCCGAGGGGCGACACCGTTTAGAAAAATTATTTTTGATGTTAAGTTTTGCCGGGCATTGATGCGGAGCGATTTGGTGTAGTAGGCCCAGCACTTAACGGCTACACCACGCCGGCCGCCAAACCAGAAATGTTTAAACAATTTTTTAAAGAAAAAATAAAGGTTTTAATTTTAAACCAAAAAGTTTTAATTAAAAAAAAAAGGTTTTAATTTAAAACCGAAAAGTTTTAATTTATACCAAAAGGTTTTAATTTTAAACCGAAAAGTTTTTATTTTAAACCAAAGGGTTCCAATTTTAAACCGAAAAGTTTTAATTTTAAACAGGAAAGTTTCAAAGTTTTAAAAATCAAATAAAATTCAAAAAATGTGGCACTTGGCAGGATTTGAACGGAAGTATTTAGGAGTCACAGCCGACTGCTCTACCGCTGAGCTATGCCGCACACGAAAATTTTGTGGCCAAAATGCAATGGCTTTAAAAAAAACAAAAACAAAAAAAAAATGTTAGACTTCTTTTTTATTTAGATCTTAAATCGAAACCAAAAAAATGAAAATTTTTGTAGGTATTTAGTAGGTTTAAAATATTCCAAAAAAAAAGTTATAAAAAATATCGCTAACACCGCAGCTTCATTAAAATAAAATATTTTTTATTAATTCCTTATTTAACTGTTTGGAACCCCCACCGTAAAACTCTTGTTACAGCCTTTATGTTACTCAAACTTATCTTCTCTTTTTAAACTTTAAGTTTTCCACCCTTTTTTGCCTTCTTTTTAAAAAACACATTTAAAGCTACAAATATACACCCTAAAATGAATACAAATGTATCCAACCATGTAGGTATCTATGTGTGTAAGTTAGTATACATGGGTGTGCTTTGCGGTTGAAAATTTAATTTTTTCCAAAGCTTCGGTTTACTTGTATGTGTAAACATATTATATGAATGTTTGTATGTAGGTATATTTATGTCCTGCTTCATCGTTTTGTGGGACTCACTTTTTAGCTTGGGGCGAAATCAGCATATTGACCACGTATGCCTTTTGCTACCACAGCTTCATTTCTACATCTGTAGTTATTTAAGTACATATCTGAGTGTACGTACTCGTTTATGAGTGTACATTAGACTGGGTCAAAAAAAATTAGGTTTTTTGATATTATTTTTCAGAATGGTGAACAAAAACTGCTGTAAAATTGCAGATCTTAATTTAGAATTCTAGAGGTCTATTATTGCTAGTTTAGATATTAAATAATTTTTGGTATAGAAACGACAAACCATTGTTGTAGAAAACTTTACATGAGTACATTTTTGTAGGAAGTTGAGTTACCCACAAAAGCTGCCTAGACTGAAATTTTCTCAGACAAGCCGTTTTCAAGTATCCCAACAAACCGTGAAGCTAGATTTCGATTGGAGGTACATTCGAGAACTAGCCCCATTCTCCAATCTCTAACGTTAGAGGACAACTCGAGAAACACTCGAGAATCACAGCGTTCTCCAACAAAATGGGACATAATTCTCAAATCGAGAAAACAATAGTTTTCGAGTCGAATTCTAATGTCATTCTTTAATGGGATTCTAATGCTATGGATACACACACCGAGATTACCTCCACTTAATCTTCTTTAATCAGATCCAAATTTTATCGGCGCAATAGATGGCTTTGGTTGTAGTACTTGCGATTTAAAATTAGATGTCGCTCTGGTGACTCTAGTGTCCAGTAGCAGTAAATTCGTAATTTTGGTAGTTGTCCTTATTATTTTTGTTTATTTATCAATGACAGTAGCGGTCAAATCGTTATGATATCTGCTCAAATCTTCTTAATTTTTGGGAGTTTATAATGATGACTATGCTAGACTCCCAAACGCGGCGTTAATTCGGAATTTGCGCTAATCTATCAGCCGTATAACCTATCTCGAATCGAGTTCTAGTGTAGTTCTCTACTGTTGCCTTTGAATAGAGGATAGTTAGAGAATTACCCTAGTTATCTAATGCTATGGATACACACACGGAGATTACCTCCAATAAATCTTCTTTAATCAGATCCAAATTTTACCCTGACTCATTCAAAATTGAAGATTAACAATCAGCGCACTAGATGGCTTTGGTTGTAGCTGAACTGCTGAATCAGAATTCAACAACGGCCCCGAGGTTCGGTCCAACCTCGCAAAAAAGACCAATACTATTTTGTGATGGTTTTGTGAGGTTATAGACGAACTGCTAGACTGATTCTGATCACGGATTTAGATTTAGCTCGCTAAAATTTTATTATACAATTCAGCTTCCCCATAAGGTTGTATATTTTGGAGGGGTTAAAAACACTTCCTCTCCCTGACTGCGTGTCTTTTCACACATGTGCAAGGGCGTACCGAATGAAACTGAACTTTGAAAAATCAACAACAAGAATTTTTTAGAATTTTAAGTCTAAGTAAATGATTATTTTACAAAGTAGTATAGCAGTATATATTATGTGCATCTAGAAACACCGCGTAAAGCGTGAAAACTTAGAAAACTATCAAATGCGTAAATGAACTGTCAAAATTTGTATGGAACCTAGTTTACATGTTTGGTAAACTTCCGCTTACCTCATTTCGGACGCTCTATCTGAAGATTTAATTTAAGATGAATTTTCAACAAACCCAAGAAAAATTATAGTTATTTAGGAAATATATAAATGCCGGGCCCCTTTGTGAAGAGCTGGGAACGCCCTTGCAAATGTGTGTTTATAATGTGTTCTAAACGAATGCCGTTTGACTTTGTTGTCTCTTAGTTTCCGCTTTGCTAGTATGTAGTTATCCCTGGCCAAGCTTCGTGTCCTATCTCAGCATCTTTTTCAAAGGACAATTCAGCTTATAATATGCCGTGAGAATAAGCAAGACATCTTGCTGTATCTCATATATGGGCAACATAGTCGAAGGCAAACGACCGACGTATCGTCAAAAAGTGTGTTGGCCAGTTGGCACTAACAACAGTATGTATTTATATAATAATACTCGCGACGAGCGAAGGAGGGTAAGCTTATTCCAGTTTCGGATATTGGTTTGTAACATATTGCATTGCAAAGGACAATTGAAACTTTAGATACGAAAGCTGGCAATTTATCTACATATGTACATACATACATATACACAAGTGTACCGGGTATGGGGTCACAGTCAGTCAATTCAATATTGCTAGAGGCCGGCGGGAAAGTTTCCCCAATGAATTTCGTTTATAGCATGGTTGTGTGCATGGAAACACACACTGACATACATACAGTCGAACTTCTCTATAACGAATTCCAAGGAATTGGATATTTACTTCGTTATAAATAAAATTCGTAAATAGAATACAAAAACAATTTTGTTCCTTTTTTAACATTTTTTATTTGTAGTAGTCAGTTAACTTCTTTTATGATCAACAGCTTTTTTTCCACAGTAATACTTATGCGCAGAGTCATTTTTCAACTTACTACATGTCGCGATATGCAAAGACAAACTGATAGCGACTGCAAGAAATGTGAGAGATGGTAATGATTCCAGTTGTCACTTGCATAATTCGGTGGTTCCCCAAAATACACTTTCAATTTTATGGTAGTTCCCCAAGATACACTTCGGTGGTTGCCCAAGTATGTAAATAATAACGAAAAATGATTTGAATAAATTCGTTATATGGAGATTGAAAACGCTTCAATTTTTAAGTTACGGTCGCAAAAATGCTCCGTTATAAGGGAATATTTGCTATAGGGAAATTCGTAATTCGTTATGTGGAGATTACAATACATACAAAGAACACCCAAAATACAGTGTTATTATAATTGCTCGCAATAGAGAACACTTCGTTATATAGGAGTTCGTTATAGAGAAGTTCGACTGTATTTATGTATAATACAGACATGTGGTCATATGGTAGTATGGCCGAATTAAGGTTGGGGCAGATATTTGTAACACCCTTCAAATCATAACAACGACGAGTCAGAATCATCCAAACAGGGTGGAAAGGAGCTTTGGGGCAATCGTCCGGTTGGCATGTGTGCTTAAATGAAAATAAATATGTACATACATATACATACACACACGTAGATGCATGAGCATGTGAAGAATATTGACCATTTGATACGATAAACTCCGCCTACAGCCATGTTAGTATATTGTGAGCAATGTCTGACAAATTTGCCAAAACTGTTTTTCCTTTCTTTGTTTCAACCATTTACAGCCAAGTATGTGGTTTATTGGTGGATTGTAGCTACACCAGTCTTATTACAATTTGATGTCTCGTGTGAAATATGAATCTCAAGTTGGAATGCTGAATTCAGTGAAGGCAACCACTTTCTGGCTAGGCTCATTAAAGCAAGTTTTTTTCTACAATGTTAATTTGTCATCTATCTCTTTTTCTATTTAAAATCGTGGGACCAGTTAGAACTTTAGTGGGAAATAAGTAAGCACTTGCACGAAGAAAAGTTATCTTTTGAATCAGAGTTAATTTGTAAATCTGTCAAAAACCTCTCATTTGACATTAACTCTTACTTAAAAATATAAATTTTCGTTGCGCAAGTGAGCCTAAGGGTATTAGTTTACGTCGGTAGGGGCGTATGAGCCACCCATTGCCAAAGTTCAAGTTTGATCAGTACACTGACACTGCAGTGGCATAATATCGTCGCCCTCTTGCCAGAATCATGAATGTGCCAACATAAAAATGTTGGGAAATTGAGCCTAAAAGTGACTGTTTTCGAGAAGCAATACATATTTTACTTTATCGTTTTTTTTTTTTTTTTTCAAATTAGAGTAGCTTTCCGTTATGCATTTTATTCAAGATTTTGGCAAAGGTTATTCAATGGTCAGTCCAGTGGCCCGGCGGGCAACCAGAAAAAAAATTCGGGAGGGGCTTCAAATTTCTTTTTACCACAGATATTTACAAAATTATTTTATAACGCCAGTCAGGAGTACCATTTAAATAGGATAATTAGGAATAAGGATACACTGGTGTGCGAAGAAATAAGACCACAAACGTCAAGCTGTGTAGTTGTGTTTTTATTTTGCTCTGTGCTTTTCTTTAAAAAATAAATCATACCTTGTATATTTTATATATTTTAACTGATACTTAAACGCTAAAAGAAGTGCTTCACAACTTTGTGTGGAAATTGGTTATACATATTTTGAATTTGTGGTTATTTGTGTAAATTGTTCATATTTGCCGAGTTTTTGCATATTCTTTTTGTTGCTGTTGAAAGGCTTACTTTTTATGTTGCAATTGTTTTTTGTGCGCTGGCTTGCTTTTTTTTTCTTTTTCAATACAGCTGTTTGCGTGGTTTGTTGACTTTCAGGTTAGGTTAGGTTCAAGTGGCTGCCGCAGAGGCACACCTAGGCCAGTATTAAAAGGCCCGTTGTGATACCACCAACACTAGGAAAGTCAGTTCCGGGACCCTGCCATATGGAAAATCCCGGTATTAACGGAATTCTCCACATAGCAGAATCCCGGGACTGACGTTCCTATACCGACACCGTTACTCCTCCTCGAACCATTTAGATGACTTGATGAAGGCCATCAGGTCCTTTATGTCCAGCTCCGTGACCTGGCGTAGGCTAACCAGGAAGGGAACTCCCAAAAAGCGCATTCTCGCGCCACTTAAAGCCGGGCAGTTGCAGATGAGGTGCTCCACCGTTTCCTCCTCTTCATCATCCTTACAACTCCTACAGCATCGTCGGTAGGGCCCAGTGCCCAGTTAATACGCCTATTAATATGGAGATTTCTCTTCTCCTTAGGGCATAAATTTGTCTTGATCTTTTATGATCCCATTTCGGCCAGGTTTCTTTGGATATCCGGCATCCTGGAGATTGCAGCCATCTTTCGTTGGCTTGGCGGAGTGTGTACTCCTTCAGCATAAGCTTGCATGTGGCAAACGGCATACCTAAGCGCTCTTTATCCCGAAGAACCTGCTTGGTCGTACCCTGCCTCGCAAGTTCGTCTGCCCTACAATTTCCCTCAATGTCCCTATGCCCCGGCACCCATGTGAGGTTCACGCGATTTTGTTGGGCCATCTCTTGTAGAGATCGACGACAGCTGAGCGTCAGTTCAGAGTTGAACGAATAAGAGCCAAGGGATTTGATGGCCGCCTGGCTGTCGCTGAATATAAAAATGTCCTATCCGATAGTGTTTTGGCCTATCCAAGCCGCGGCGTCCATGATTGCTGAAACTTCAGCCTGGAAGACACTGCAGTAATCAGGTAGTCTGAAGGAGAGCTCAAGGTTCAGATCCTTTGAATAAACCCCTCCTCCAACTCTGCCGTCTAGCTTCGAGCCATCCGTATAAATGGAAGTGCCGCCATGAGTGGCGGGACTCCGATCCGTGCTCTCCCATTCTTCCCTGCTGGGGATGTTGATTTTAAAGCCGCTATCTCCGACTGTTGTGGTCGCACAACGATCTGTGCTCAGCGGAAGAAAGCTATAGGATCCCAAAATACAGGCGTGTCCAGTAGTGCTTGCGCCCCAGCCGGCCGTTTCCCTTAGACGCAGAGCCGATGCTGCTGCCACCCGGTGCCCTTCCAGATCGAGTGGCAAAATGCCAAGAATGGCCTGGAGTGCTTCTTTGGGCGTTGTTCTTAACGCACCGCTTATACAGATCATGCAAGATCTGTGTACTTTACCTAGCAGATTAAGGTTTGTTGCCTTGCTCAGCGCAGGCCACCATACCACAACTCCATAGAGCATGATTGGTCGAATGATTGCAGTGTAGATCCATTTGCATATTTTGGGGCCGAGCCCCCATTTCTTTCCAATGGCTCTTTTGCACGTGTAGAGTGCAATACACGCTTTCTTCTGACGCTGAAGAACATTCTCCTTCGAGGTTAATTTCCTATCCAGAACTGTGCCCAAGAACTTGGCTTTGTCAGCCAAGTTCAGGTGCACGTCATTCAGTTTTGGTAGTATTAGCGGTGGTATCTTATAGCGGTTGGTAAAGAGAACCAGTTCTACTTTTCCCGGGTTGATGCTCAGTCCGCAGCGCAAGCACCATGAGGAAACCTCTCGCAGTGCTACTTGCATCAAGTCGCACAGGGTTTGTGGGAATTTGCCCCTATATACTATAGCTAAGTCGTCTGCATATGCCACTACCTTCCCGCCCCCCCCCCCCCCCCCCCCCACCTTGTGTCTCGCAGCATCGAGTTGACAGTGAGGTTCCATAGAAGCGGGGAGAGAACACCACCCTGAGGCGTTCCCCTTGTGGCATAGCGTGATAAGTCAACCGAGCCCAGTGATGAAACTATTCGTCTACCTTTTAGTAGTTGATCAATAAGTCCAATAAGAGACCTGCCTATGCCCAGACTTGTTAAAGCGGTGTTTATAGCATCAGGGCTTATGTTGTTGAAGGCTCCTTCAATATCTAAAAAGGCCGCAAGACAGTACTCCTTCTCATACAGCGATTTTTCAATAACAGAAACTAGGCTGTGTAGCGCAGTTTCTGTAGATTTCCCTTTGGTGTATGCATGCTGATAGCTACAGATCAGGTTGCTATCAATAGTAGAGGAGAGGTAGTCATTTATTATCCTCTCGGTGGTTTTGAGCACAAAGGATGAGAGACTGATCGGCCTGTAGTCCTTGGGCTCGTAATGAGACGCCTTCCCCGCCTTAGGAATAAACACTACCGTGGCACTTCTCCAGGAGCACGGAATGTAGCTAAGAGAAAGGCAGGCTGTCTAGAGAAATACAGCCATTTGGCTGATGTCTCCAGCGTGTTTATGAGTTGTGCGGGAGCCTTGAACGGTTCGAAGCTTTTAACCGCCCACCTAACCTTTTCCTCCGTGATGGGTATGTATACAGCCAGGTTTGTTGTAGGTGCTACGGGTTCCTTATGCAAGTTCCCTGGGAAGTGCGTATTCAAGAGCAGCTCTAGGGTTTCCCTCTCCGTGCTGGTCCAGGATCCGTCAGGTTTGCGCAAATAGCTTGTGGCTGTTTGAGTTTTTGAGAGCACTCGTCTAAGTCTCGCTGTATCGTCGACATTTTCGACCCCAGTGCAGAAATTTCTCCACGATACTCTCTTCGCCTGCCTCAGAGCTTTTGTAGGCCCTGAGTTTAACTTTATATTCGAGCCATTGAGTTTCCGTGCCAAGGCTCTTGGCCTTATTAAATTGTGTCCTACATGATTTTCGGAGCGAGTCCAGGTCGTAGGACCACCAATGGGCAAGCTGCTCTAAGGCATTCGAGAGCGCCGTTGTAAAGGTCTTTACCAGATCCTCCAACTCCCCTACTGATGAGCGCACTTGTGGGGGCAGTGCTGGTAAGTCCCTAGATAGTATTTCATTGTGTAGCTGCCAGTTAGTGTTACGTGGGTTGCGTTTCATAACCGGCTGCTCAACAGAAAAGTCTAGAACTATTTCTACGTACCTGTGGTCGGAGAATGAGTGCTCATCGAGAACGCGCCATTTTGTTACCCACTCATAAGCGCTTTCGCTGCAAATAGTGAGATCTATGACCTCCCTGCGGGTTTTAGTAATAAAAGTAGGTTCGTTACCCACGTTGCAAACTACCAGGTTAGTTGTTAACAGATAGTCAAACAACGACTCTCCTCTAGCATTGATATCGGAGCTTCCCCACTGGACGTGATGAGCATTGGCGTCAGTTCCGATAATAAGATGACCCATGGAAAAATTTGCCACCAGGTCTTTTACCTCCCTCCGTGGCGGAGGTTCTTTGGCGTCGTAGGGCATATAGACCGACGCCATCGTCAGACTGGTACTGTCGACTGTTAAACTGGCAGCTGTAACGTTAACCAAAATACAGGCTCTAACCCTGCCCCCCTCGCTGGCTCGAATAAGCTTAAAACCCTTAGTCCCCAAACCGCAAATCCTTGAGCTGTTGACCCAGGGTTCTTGGATGAGGACTACATTTACGTCGCCTTTAGAGAGACGACTGATTAAAGCAGCCGAGGCTGCTTTAGATTTGTGCAGGTTTATCTGAATCACCACCAACATGAGAGCGCTCAGACTTCCCTGCCACCGCCGTATCGTCGAGTTCCGCCTCGTCTGGAGGCTTATCTTTCAACGACGATTTGTTCAGACCACGGTTTGGCGTGGCAGAGATCCTATTAACAGTGGCAGTGTCAACAGGCTGTCTCCCATCTCCGAGCTGTCCACTGCTCCTTCGCCATTTGACGTGGCAGATACCATACTTTCCGAGTCGGACATCTCCGACTCCCCTTCCGGCACTGCGATGTCCGAGTCCTCCGGTACAGCCGAAATAGCAGCGCGCTGTGCATCGCCGCGGTATACGTGAATCACGATCTGACCCATACCGTAGTGCACTCGTCCGTTGCACCGTCTAAGGGGCTCGAGTGCCTCCTTATTCAAGGTGAAGATCACTTGCCTATCAGGCCCTACCGCATCCTCGACCAGATTGACACCCCAGGCCTTCGTCGGGAGAGACGGGTTCATGATCCTCAGCATCCTGAGAATTCCCTCAGGTTCAGCAGGGATAGCAGGAATCCACGCTCTTGCCCTTGGCCGAGCCGGGATGTCCTTCCAGTCGACAACCTCGATTCTTGCCCCTTGGGAGATCTCACCTAGTCTTGCAGCTGCTGCCTTGTACAGTGCAACAGTTTTTGCATCCTCGCAAGCGAATACCTTGATTCGGCCCTGGTGCCATCCCGCATCAGAACCCATCGGAGTGGCACCCGGAGACTCATCCATAATGTCGAGAAGGGCATTACCGATAGCATTCCGGACGTACCGCCACTGGTTCCTAGGGATGGCCCAGCTTTCATTACCTCGGTCAATGACGCCTATGAGGATCCTATCCTTAGTCACTTCAGCAAAGCTGAGTTTACCCATTACGGGGGCGTGTTGCTACCGCTTCGGGTGAGGTTTTAAATCCACGTCCGATCTCTGGCATTTGAAGGGGTTTCCATTAACCTTCTTTGGCGCGTAATCGCTTTGGAAGTTCGGTAAGATAGCTTCAGCCATCTCCACCGTCTTTCTAGCATTCGGCGATAGCGGCTCTTGTGAAATACCCTCGTATTTCTTCAAAATCCTTGCGGCCGCTCTTTTGTCCAAGTACTCAGAGCGACTGGGAGATGTCTTTTGGGGTAAATTTCGACCCGTAGTTGCCATCGCGGTCGTTCCCTTATTTGGATCTCTGGGGCCAGGTCGTGAGACCACTGCCATAGACGTTAAAGACTTGGTTTCGGTACCGGCACTTACTGGGGCTTTAGCATCAGCCGTTGTTGGCTTCACCGTGTTTGTACCGGTACTTACTTTGGGGATTGCCCCCTTGTTATCCAGAGCTGTCGATCTCTCGGTTGTATCTTTAGTTTTAGGGTTTTTGTTACTATCTTTCATCTTGTTCGTACGACCCCTCGCCGGGCAAGGCCAGTTTAGGGTCAAAGGAAGAGTAAGGGGAATGTATCGTTCACCGCGGCAGAGCCCCATACCGCGGTAAGGCCATAGTTACTCTCCGAGGCGGCCCGGTATCAGAGATGCTCCGTTCGATTACAGCCACGATTTGCCACCCGGCTGCAAACGTCCAATGGGCACGTGGTCGCATAACACCCTGGATTGGGAGGGGGAAGTACTTAGTCGTCGCGCCAGAGAGGCTTGGCTTCTCTCGTGATGTAGTACCGGCGGCGCTATGATCACAAGGGCAGCGTAGCCCTGTGGCTATCGACTTAAGCCCTCGTACCGCGGCAAGGTGTCCACCCTTGACTTTCAAATACAGAGTATTTAAAACTGCCCACTCAGTGCTATTAAACTGTCAGAGTTGTTTTTTGTGTTATTTAATTTACTAATAGTTTTAATATTTTTGTTTGATTTTTCATCTTTAACTAATAATTTAAAAAAAATTGTATCTCTTTCGATTAATTTAACGTAAAAATTCACTGAAATGTCGTGCATGAAGGAATAAAAAGCCTCTCTGGGCGTTTTGTGGTCTGCTGGCTATGTGATGGGCTAGTCCCATGGTTTAATAATTCCATATGGTTATTTTGACAAGAGTCGTTGCTTCTTCTTCCATATACAGGTACGTGTGAGACTGTCAACTTATCACCATTTTTGTTTTCATGTTTACATTTTTTTGCATAGTTAGTGGAAAAGCTACGGAATTAGAGTTAATTTTCTTAGAAGAAAATAGTTGCGAATTGAAATTTAGTTAGTGTTTTGTGATAAACTCTTAAGAAAATGTGAAAAAACAAGTAAAATGCCAGGAAAATAAGTATTTCATTTTTGCACGAGTTTTAATGCGTTTTTTGTTTCTCCACTGCTTTTGACATGAGTTTTCGGACCAAAACGGTAATTTCGTATTCTCTTTTGTGCTGCGGTAACCAGACCCGTGCGTAGGAATTTTCTATATGGAGTGTTTTGAACTTTTGGATGCTCCGAAGGTTGTGACCTTTGACAGTTGTTATGAAAAAATTCAGTCGTTGAGAGCCAATAGGGGGGAAAAATTTAAAAAATATGAGAGTATTTTTAAAACTTTTGAAGCTTTAGCCAAATCCCCTGTTTCATTTAACAATAATCCAATCCCTTAACAGTTCTAAACATTCCTCCAACACTGGAACTTATCGATTTAGCTTCTCCAGTCCCAACTAATACAGTTCAGTCATCATCCTAGAACTTCTTCCAATGATCCCTATTTCATTTTAAACCTCTGCTCTTAAAACAGTGTAGGATAAATTTTGAATTAAATCAGCCTTCCCGATGTTTGTGCCAAAATTACAACTCTCATTCCAGCTTATTTGATATTTCTGATTCGCTTTTCAGTATTAAAACATCGATACTCTTCTCATTTAATCAATAACAACTTTACAATGTACGTATGTATATATATTAGGGTGATTCAAATAAAAAAATTTGGTTTTTTTTCGGTTTTACCCCCTGAAACTTTAGGTATTGACTAGAAAATAAGCCTTGCAAAAAATTTGCGCTCTAACTTAACCCTTAGGGGTGGCTATTTTTTTCGCCCTTTCCCATACATTTTGTATGGGGAAAAATGGCATTGTTTTTCAAAGTGAATTTTCTTTCAATTTTTGAAACTTTTTTGAAAATATTTTTACATACTCTTAAAGTTGAAGCTTTGAAGCTTCCAAAATGGTAAGCCATGTGCGATTATCTTAAGCTGGAATTATTGGTGATGTTTGTCGTAACGCTGTAGTCGTATCCCTAAGGGTTAAGTTAGAGCGCTAATTTTTTGCAAGGCTTATTTTCTCATCAATACCTAAATTTTTAGGGGGTAAGACCAAGTCGACAATTTTTTTGAATCACCCTAATGTATATGTTTGATATTTATTTTGTTACTTAGCTGATGAGTGGTTCTCTGTAGCTGAGCACAGGCACATAGCCAACTCGAATGTCAAGCATGACGAAAGCGCTTTTGGATTTTCTTGAAGAAATTTAGCTCTTTCAAGCCCTTTTTTCGTGACTCTAGCCACAACTTGGCGCCATTCTTCGAAGATCGCATATCATCAAAAGCAGTATAGGCAGAATATATGTAGCTTTTGGTGTGCGAAAATATCGTCGATTGAAAAAACACCCGAGGTTTTAATACTATTGGAGTGCTACGATGGAAACTATTTCCGTGATATAAAAATTCTACTCACTGCCTTGGCAACATTGCCCGTGAAAACGGCGAGCGTGGAAAGATCATTTTCCACGGTGAAAAGAATCAAAACTTTACCTTGGAGTGTAATGGCTCATAAAAGATTGAGTAGACTCGCTATGATCTCCATTCCCTGGAAATTGCTATTGACCATGATTTTTTATTTTTCATCATAAAATGATGTGTAATGGGTGAATTTTAGATGTAAATTTTTAAAAAAGAAATCGGTCACAATATCAAATCGGAAATTAAAAAAAAAAAAATCCGTAAATTGATTACATTTTATGATAAAGTTTATGTGCTTTTTTTGTTTAAAATAACAATTCCTTAAAGAAATTTTTAAGGTCCATTACTAAAAAGGTATCTGTTTAAAGTAAAAAGATCAAGCTATAAAGTAAAATTAAAAAATATTAAAAATGTCCAAATTTGAAAAAAATTGATAAAATTATTTTTTATAAAATAAAAAAAAAAATTTATTTATATTTGAAAAGAACGGAAAAAATACTTCAGATATCGGTTTCCGTGTTCCTTCTTAGCAGGTCAATTAAATGAATTCTAATTTAAAGAAAAAAGGCTTACACATAAAAAATGGGAATTCAAACCCGCAGGTATATCTCGGTAACCATCCAATATTTAAACACGACCTTCTAGGTATTTTTTTCTTACATATCAGATAACTTTCATCAAATTTCATTCAAATCGAATTTTCAGGTGGTCCGCTTGACGAATTTTACCCCATGCATATTTTTTATAATATTTATTGAAAATATAGAGAAATCTATACACAGTAAAAAATGAAAGACTACTTTTTTTAAATTTAATACCAAATAGTATTATTTTAAGACCCTGAAAAAGTTTGGAAATTAAATTTGAGGAATGGTTTTAAAATAATACCAAAATAATACTAAATCCCTCTCTCTCTATCAATTTTGGCAATTAAATTAGTCCAAATGGTCTTAAAATAATACTTAAACGGAAATGGTATTAATTTAATACTTTTCGGCGTTTTTATATATAAACACCAAATTGGTATTAAATTTAGACTTTTCTTTTTACTGTGTAACAGAAGCAATATACCTAAATTAAAGTTAAAAGCTTGTGCAAAATTCGACAAATTTTAAAATTTCTTCGAATATGACTTTATATCCTGTTCATGTTGAGCCAGCATTTTGACACCAAAAGCAACTAAATGCTACAATATTTTTGCATAAGCATTTTTAATGCAAATTCACACCATGTATTCTGCTACGAAATAATCGTTTCGAACCTGAAAAAGTTCCATCACAAATGGCTTTTTCTGGGCATTCTTCCTTTCTCTGCCATTCGTAAACAATTGAAAATTGTATTGTGTTGAAAAACTAGCAAATTCGCGCTCGTGTGTTCAAATAAAATTGTAAACAAGTATTCTGCTACGAAATAATCGTTTCGAACCTGAAAAAGTTCCATCACAAGTGGCTTTTTCTGGGCATTCTTCCTTTCTCTGCCATTCGTAAACAATTGAAAATTGTATTGTGTTGAAAAACTAGCAAATTCGCGCTCGTGTGTTCAAATAAAATTATAAACAAGTAAGGAAAGCTGTCTTCGACTGTGCCAAAGGCTTTATACCTTTCATGAATAAGGGTCACGATTTTCACTGTTCGATCCCCTGTACAGCGTGTGTGTATTCAACTTTAGCTCATACCGAAATTATCGGAACTATCGATTATATGGGGGCGATGTGTTATATTGGTACAATCTCATTGATTTTTAACATCGACATTCCACATTCTAAAAGAGCAATAGTTACGAAATTTCACTTTCCTACCTGTATAATTACAGGAGTTATCTACCAAAATCCGCTTATCGGAACAATCGATTGTAGGGGGGCTATGTGAAATATTTATCCCATCTCGATGATTTTCGACATCCATATTTCTTAATAAAAACAACAATTCTTACAAAATTTCACGTTCCTACATCTTTAATTACAGGAGTTATAGCCCAAAATCCCTTTATCGGAACAATCGATTGTAGGGGGGCTATGTGAAATATTTATCCCATCTCAATAATTTTCAACGTTGACATTTCCTATATAAAAAAAGCAATTCTACAAAATTGCACGTTCCTACTTCTTTAATTACAGGAGTTATCTACCAAAATCCGTTTATCGGAACAATCGATTGTATGGGGGCCATGTGAAATATTTATCTCATCTCGATGATTTTCAACGTCGATATTTCTTATATGTTGCCCTCGTGAAGGGTGGATACCTTGGCGCGGTACGAGGGCTTAAGTCGATAGCCACAGGGCTACGCTGCCCTTGTGATCATAGCTCCGTACGGCACTTCATCACGAGAGCAGCCTAGCCTCTCTAGCGCGACGACAAAGATCTTCCCCCTCCCAATCCAGGGTGTTATGCGAAACCGTGCCCATTGGACGTTTGCAGCCGGGAGGCAAATCGTGGCTGTATTTGAACGGAGCCTCTCTGATACCGGGTCGCCTCAGAGAGTAAGCATGGCCTTACCGCGGTAAGGGGCTCTGCCGCGGCGGACGACACATTTTCCCCTACTCTTCCCTTGACCCTAAGCTGGCCGTGTCCGGCGATGGGTCGTACGAACAAGATGAACTCAAATAACCCAAATAAAAACGATAAATTTAAAAAACAAACAACGCCAAATTTCACTCCTCAGCAAAGGAGAGCTATGGAGGAACAGGCGAGAAAGCAACAACAACGCCGGAGGACAACCTCCGTTCCACAATCAAGGGGGGGATCGACAGCGATGGCAACTACGAGTCGGTCAACCAACCCTCTATCGACTAAGATTGACTTGATGGGAGCTAGCACCAGTGCGGTTGCCAACGCAACTAAGCGGACAACGGCGGATGCTAAACTCCCATCAACCGCTGATATGAAAGCCAGTATCTTTACGTCTGTGGCAGCGGTCTCACGACCTGGCCTTGGAGTTTCGAAGGAGAAGGAAGCTGCAACTGAGATTTCGGCAAAGGGAGCGGACGCGATGGCAACTACGGGTCCGTCGGGCCATCCCCAAGGACCGGTGGCGTTACGTGCGAAATGAACTCGGCAACATTCTTCTCAACGTTGCTCCGGAGTTTCCGGGTAGTTCGGCGAGAGCACCAGGGTCAGGTTAAATTACTCGCATGCGAGGATGCAAGAACCGTAGCGCTGTACAAGGAAGCAGCTGCTAAACTGGGTGAAGTCTACAAGGGCGCAAAGATCGAGGTCGTCGACTGGAAGGACATTCCAGCTCGTCCAAGGGCAAGGTCGTGGATTCCGGCCATCCCTGACGAACCCGAGAGAATTCTCGGGCTGCTACGGCTAATGAATCCGTCCCTCCCAGCGCATGGCAACCTGGTGATTTGCAACGTGGGTAATGAGCCTACTTTTATCACTAAGACCCGCAGGGAGGTCATAGACCTCACTATCTGTAGTGAAGGCGCTTATGAGTGGGTCAGAAAATGGCGGGTTCTGGGAGAACATTCTTTCTCCGACCACCGTTACATAGAAATGGTTTTAGACTTTATTGTAGAACAACCAATCATGAAGCGCAATCCACGCAACACTGATTGGCAGTTACACAATGAAATATTAGACAGAGACCTACCAGGACTGCCCTCACAAGTCCCCTCATCAGTAGAGGAGCTGGAGGATCTTGTTACTACATTTACATCGGCGCTCTCAAATGCTCTAGGACAGGCTTGTCCAGTGCCAAAACCACGCGGTAAACACAGGCCACATTGGTGGTCCTACGATTTGGACTCGCTCCGAATATCATGCCGGAAACAATTTAACAAGGCCAAGAGCTTCGGCTCTGAGCCTCATTGGCACGAATATAAAGCTATACTAAGGGCCTACAAAAAAGCTCTGAGACAGGCGAAGAGAACCTCGTGGAGAAATTTCTGCACTGGCGTCGAAAAGGTCGACGACACAGCGAGACTTAGACGAGTCCTCTCGAAAAGTCAAACAACCATCAGCTATTTGCGAAAGCCTGACGGATCCTGGACCAGCACGGAAGAGGAAACCCTTGAGCTGCTCTTGAACACACATTTTCCGGGGAATCTGCATGATGCACCACTAGCACCTGCAACAAACCTGGCAGTAAATATACCCATCACTGAGGAAAGAGTAAGGTGGGCAGTTAGGAGCTTTGAACCGTATAAGGCTGCCGGGCCGGACGGGATTATCCCCGCGCAGCTTATAAACACGTTGGAGACATCAGCTAAATGGCTGGTATTTCTCTTCACAGCCTGCCTGACTCTCAACCACATTCCGGGCTCCTGGAAAAGCGCCACGGTAGTGTTTATCCCTAAGGCTGGGAAGGCATCCCACTACGAGCCAAAAGACTACAGACCGATCAGTCTCTCGTCCTTTGTACTAAAAACCTTTGAGAGGATATTAAGCGACTACCTCTTAACGACTATTGATAGCAACCTTATCTCTAGCTATCAGCATGCATACACCAAGGGTAAATCAACAGAAACCGCTCTGCACAGCCTAGTGTCTGTCATTGAGAAATCGCTGTGTGAAAAGGACTACTGTCTCGTGGCCCTCCTACACATTGAGGGGGCTTTCAACAATATAAGCCCGGAGGCTATCAACTCCGCTCTAACTAATCTGGGCGTAGATAGACCTCTAATTGGTTTAATTGACCAACTTTTAATGGGAAGGAAAATAGCTTCTTCACTTGGTACGGTTGAGTTATCACGCTATGTCACAAGGGGAACACCCCAGGGTGGTGTTCTTTCCCCGCTTTTATGGAACCTCACAGTCAACTCGTTGCTACGTGACACAAGCTGGGGGGGCGGGAAGATAGTGGCATACGCAGACGATTTAGGTATTGCATTCAGAGGCAAGTTCCCACAAACTCTGTGTGACCTGATGCAAGTAGCACTGCGAGAAGTTTCGACGTGGTCCTCTCGCTGCGGACTTAGTATCAACCCAGGGAAGGTGGAACTTGTCCTCTTCACCAACCGGTACAAAATACCGCCACTAAGCCTACCAGAACTAGATGGCACGCGCCTGGGCTTGTCGGATAAGGCCAAGTTTCTAGGCATAGTTCTGGACAGGAAATTGAATTGGAAGGAGAATGTTCTTCAGCGCCAGAAGAAAGCTTGCATTGCTCTTTACACATGCAAAAGAGCCATTGGCAAAAAATGGGGCCTCAGCCCTAGAGTTTGCAGTTGGATCTACACGGCCATCATTCGCCCAATCATGCTTTATGGAGTCGTCGTATGGTGGCCTGCGCTGAGCAAGGCAACATACCTGAATCTGTTGCGGAAAGTCCATAGATCCAATATGATCTGTATAAGCGGTGCGCTAAGGACAACGCCCAACGAAGCCCTCCAGGTCATTCTGGGCATTTTTCCACTTGATCTGGAAGGGTTTCGGTCAGCGGCGGCATCAGCTCTGCGCCTAAGAGAAACCTCCAGTTGGGCTGCGGGTACTATTGGACACTCCAGTATTCTGTAATCTTACAGATTTCTCCCTCTAAGCACAGATCGTTGTGCGACTACTACAGTCGGGGATAGCTGTTTCAAAATAAACATTCCCAGCAGAGAAGACTGGGAGAGGACGGATTGGTGTCCCGAAACAAATGGTGGCACTTCCATATACACCGACGGCTCGAAGTTGGACGGCAGAGTTGGAGGAGGCGTTTATTCAAGGGATTTGGACCTTGAGCTCTCCTTCAGACTACCTGATCATTGTAGCGTCTTCCAGGCGGAAGTCTCGGCAATCCTGGACGCCGCGGCCTGGTTAAGCAAACGTGTTATCGGAGAAGATATCGCTATTTTCAGCGATAGCCAAGCGGCGATCAAATCCCTTGGCTCATACACGTTCAACTCTGAACTGACGCTCAGCTGTCGTCGATCTCTTCAGGAGATGGCCCAACAGAACCGCGTAAACCTCATATGGGTCCCGGGACATAGGGACATTGAGGGAAACTGTAAGGCAGACGAGCTTGCCAGGCAGGGCACGACCAAGCAGGTTCTTCAGGATAAAGAGCGCTTAGGTATGCCGTTTGCCACATGTAAGCTAATGCTGAGGGAGCACACACTCCGTCAAGCCAACGAAAGATGGCTGCAATCCCCAGGGTGTCGCATATCGAAACAAACCTGGCCAAAATGGGATCTTAAAAGGTCTAGACGCATTTATGCCCTAACTAGGAGGGAAATCTGCATATTGATAGGGGTATTAACCGGTCACTGCCTCATTGGTAGGCATGCAGAAAGGATAGGTGTGCCCTACCGACGATGCTGCAGGAGTTGCAAAGATGATGAGGAGGAGGAAACAGTGGATGCCCTCATCTGCAACTGTCCGGCTTTAAGCGGCGCGAGAACGCGCTTTTTGGGAGTTCCGTTCCTGGATAGCCTAAGCCAGATCGCGGAACTGGACATAAAGGACTTGATGGGCTTCATAAAGTCATCTAAGTGGTTCGAGGAGGAGTAACGGTGTCGGTTTAGGAGTGTCAGTCCCGGGATTCTGCTATGTGGAAAATCCCAACAACTCAGGGATTTTCCATATGGCTGGGTCCCGGGACTGACTTTCCTTGTGTTGGTGGTATCACAACGGGCCTTTCAAAACTGGCCTAAGTGTGCCTCTGCGGCAGCCACTTGAACCTAACCTAACCTATATGAAATAAGCAACGTTCCTACCTCTTTAATTACAGGAGTTATAGCTCAAAATCCGTTTATCGGAACAATCGATTGTATGGGAGCTATATGTAATATCGGTCCGATCTTGCTGGTTCCGACAAATGATTCCTATATTAGAAAATGGTGGCCGCATACAAAATTTCAGCCAAAATATCTCAAAAACTGAGGGACTAGTTTGCGTTCAAACGGACAGACAGACAGACGGACATGGCTCGTCATCCTGGCCATTTCGGTATGCTTATTAATGGGTCCATCTCTTCTTCTCATACTTACAAACATCGGACCATAGTTATAATACCATTTCATGTTCATGAAAGGTATAAAAAGTGAAGCTACAATTAAAGTGATGCTTGTGAAACAATATAAATCGACCAAATGTAAAAAAAAGTTCGACTTTTTGTACACATAATCATAACCTAAACTAATTGCAACCGTGAGCTAAATGCATTAGTAAATGCGGCAGCATGAACGCATCTTCCAAATGAATGTCCGAAAACGGTAAATGCAGTATTTTAGGTTTTTTTTTACTACGCAAATTTGTAGGTCGTTGAATTTGAGTTTTATAATATACTCATCTTAAGCTGTTAACACAATTCCATGATTATTGGCAATTTTTTCTAGCTGCTTTTTTACCACGCTTTTATTAGGTTCACTTGTATGTTTGTTTGTTTGCTTGCTTGCTTGTATGTATGTAACTCTCGTTCGGTCTAAGCCCCAGTGGCCCAAAAACCGTAAAATGTCCCTACAATATGGGTATCAAACGAAAGGGGAAGGCCCCAGGTTTCATTTGGACATCGATATATTTCGATTAATTTATCGATAACTGAGTTATCGGTCAAAATGTGGTTGCCCGAAAACCTTAAAATTTCCCCACAATATGGGTATCAAACGAAAGGTGAAGGCCCCAGGTTTAATTTGGACATCGACATATTTCGATAAATTTATCGATAACTGAGTTATCGGTCAAAATATGATTGCCCAAAAACCTAAAAAATTCCCTACAATATGGGTATCAAACTAAAGGTGAATGCCCCAGGTTTTACTTGGACATCGACATATTTCGATAAATTTATCGATAACTGAGCTATCAGCCAAAATATGATTGCCCAAAAACCTAAAAAATTCCCTACAATTTGGGTATCAAACGAAAGGTGAAGGCCCCAGGTTTCACATGGACATCGACAAATTTCGATAAATTTATCGATAACTGAGTTATCGGTCAAAATGTGGTTGCACGAAAACCTTAAAATGTCCCTACAATATGGGTATCAAACGAAAGGTGAAGGCCCCAGGTTTCATTTGGACATCGATATATTTCGATAAATTTATCGATAACTGAGTTATCGGTCAAAATGTGGTTGCCAGAAAACCTTAAAATTTCCCTACAATATGGGTATCAAACGAAAGGTGAAGGCCCCAGGTTTCATTTGGACATCGATATATTTCGATAAATTTATCGATAACTGAGTTATCGGTCGAAATGTGGTTGCCCGAAAACCTTAAAATTTCCCTACATAATGGGTATCAAACGAAAGGTGAAGGCCCCAGGTCTCATTTGGACTTCGACATATTTCGATAAATTTATCGATAACTGAGTTATCGGTCAAAATATGATTGCCCAAAAACCTAAAAAATTCCCTACAATATGGGTATCAAACAAAAGGTGAAGGCCCCAAGTTTAATTTGGACATCGACATATTTCGATAAATTTATCGATAACTGAGTTATCGGTCAAAATATGATTGCCCAAAAACCTAAAAAATTTCCTACAATATGGGTATCAAACGAAAGGGTAAATGCCCCAGGTTTCATTTGGACCTCGATATATTTCGATAAATTTATCGATAACTGAGTTATCGGTCAAAATGTGGTTGCCCGAAAACCTTAAAATTTCCCTACAATGTGGGTATCAAACGAGGGGAAGGCCCCAGGTTTCATTTGGACTTGGATATATTTCGATAAATTTATCGATAACTGAGTTATCGGTCAAAATATGATTGCCCAAAAATCTAAAAAATTCCCTTCAATACGGGTATCAAACGAAAGGTGAAGGCCCCAGGTTTAATTTGGACATCGACATATTTCGATAAATTTATCGATAACTGAGTTATCGGTCAAAATATGATTGCCCAAAAACCTAAAAAATTCCCTACAATAAGGGTATCAAACGAAAGGTGAATGCCCCAGGTTTCACTCGGATATCGATATATTTCGATAAATTTATCGATAACTGAGTTATCGGTCACAATGTGGTTGCCCGAAAACCTTAAAATTTCCCTACAATATGGGTATCAAACGAAAGGGCAAGGCCCCGGGTTTCATTTGGACTTCGATATATTTCGATAAATTTATCGATAACTGAGTTATCGCTCAAAATGTGGTTGCTCGAAAACCCTAAAGCTTCCCTACAATGTGGGTATCAAACGAAAGGTGAAGGCCCCAGGTTTCATTTGGACTTCGATATATTTCGATAAATTTATCTATAACTGAGTTATCGGTCAAAATATGATTGCCCAAAAACCTAAAAAAATCCCTACAATATGGGTATCAAACGAAAGGTGAAGTCCCCTGGTTTCACTTGGACATCGACATATTTCGATAAATTTATCGATAACTGAATTATCGGTCAAAATGTGGTTGCCCGAAAACCTTAAAATTTCCCTACAATATGGGTATCAAACGAAAGGGGAAGGCCACAGGTTTCATTTGGACTTCGACATATTTCGATGAATTTATCGATAACTGAGTTATTGTCAAAATATGAGGCCAAATACCTTAAAATTTCCTAACAATATGGGTATCAAACGAAAGTGGAAGTCCAGAGGTTTCGTTTGGACTGCTGTATTTTTACCACGCTTTTATTAGGTTCACTTGTATGTTTGCTTGTTTGTTTGTTTGTTTGCTTGCTTGTATGTATGTAACTCTCGTTCGGTCTAAGCCCCAGTGACCCAAAAACCGTAAAATGTCCCTACAATATGGGTATCAAACGAAATGGGAAGGCCGCAGGTTTCATTTGGACATCGACATATTTCGATAAATTTATCGATAATTGACTTATAGGTCAAAATATGATTGCCCAAAAACCTAAAAATTCCCTACAATATGGGTATCAAACGAAAGGTGAATGCCCCAGGTTTCAATCGGACATCGATATATTTCGATAAATTGATCGATAACTGAGTTATCGGTCAAAATGTGGTTGCTCGACAACCCTAAAGTTTCCATACAATGTGGGTATCAAACGAAAGGTGAAGGCTCCAGGTTTCATTTGGACATCGATATATTTCGATAAATTCATCGATAACTGAGTAACCGGTTAAAATGTGATTGCGCAAGAACCTTTTAACTTTTCTACAATACGGGTATCAAACGAAAGGTTAAGGCCCCAGGTTTCATTTGGACTTAGATATATTTCGATAAATTTATCGATAACTGAGTTATCGGTCAAAATGTGGTTGCCCCAAAACCTTAAAATTTCCCTACAATATGTGTATCAAACGAAAGGGGAAGGCCACAGGTTTCATTTGGACTTCGACATATTTCGATAAATTTATCGATAACTGAGTTATTGTCAAAATGTGAGGCCAAATACCTTAAAATTTCCTAACAATATGGGTATCAAACGAAAGTGGAAGTCCAGAGGTTTCGTTTGGACTGCTGTATTTTTACCACGCTTTTATTAGGTTCAGTTGTATGTTTGCTTGTTTGGTTGTTTGTTTGTTTGTTTGCTTGCTTGTATGTATGTAACTCTCGTTCGGTCTAAGCCCCAGTGGCCCAAAAACCGCAAAATTTCCCTACAATATGGGTATCAAACGAAAGGGGAAGGCCCCAGGTTTCATTTGGGCATCGACATATTTCGATAAATTTATCGGTAACTGACTTATCGGTCAAAATATGATTGCCCAAAAACCTAAAAAATTCCCTACAATATGGGTATCAAACGAAAGGTGAATGCGCCAGGTTTCACTCGGACATCGATATATTTCGATAAATTTATCGATAACTGAGTTATCGGTCAAAATGTGGTTGCCCGAAAACCGATATATTTATCGATAATTTCATAGGATATTTGACTAAAAAGTAAAAAATAAATATAGTTTAAAAAAACTAAAACTCACGCTTTTAGAGAGTATTGAACTAAAAAGTTGAAAATAATTTTAAAAACCGTACACAGTAGTATTGTGGAAAAAGCGTGGTCCGCTTTGTGCCATAATTTTCGTATATCGAGCGCTCGACACATAATGCTTTTCCCACATAATGCTAGTTTCTTTGCTACGCTTTCATTAGCTTTACTTGTACATACATTCATATGTATGTTTGCTTGTTTGTATGTAACTCTATTTCAGTCTACCCGATAGTGGCATATGACTGTCAAAAAATCCTTGAAATGTGCCTTGAATATGGGTGTCAAACGATAGGAGGTTGCATTATGACTTCGATATATTAATCGATAACTAAGCTATCGGTCATAATGCCTACAATCTGGGTATCAAACAAAAGGGAAGTTCTACAGGTTTCTATTGGATTTTGGAATATTTCGATATATTTATCGATAACTGAGTTATCGGTCAAAATGAGGTTGTCCAATAATATTCAAAACTGCCTACAATATGGGTATCAAACGAAAGTGGAACCCTAGAGGTTTCGTTTGCGCTGCGGTATATTTCGATATATTTGTCGATTACTTCATAACACATTTAACTAAAAAGTAAAAAATAAATATAGTTTAAAAAGCGAAAACACGCGCTTTTAAAGAATATTGCACTAAAATGGTAAAAATAATTTAAATAAAAAACGAAGATTATGGAACAAAGCGGACCACGCTTTTTCCACAATACTACTGTGTAGGGTTTTTAAAATTATTTTCAACTTTTTAGTTCAATACTCTCTAAAAGCGTGAGTTTTAGTTTTTTTAAACTATATTTATTGCATATGAATTTATAAGCTCGAAAAAATAAAATAAATTTGTATAAAAAAGGAAGGGGGGATCATTTATAAGTTAAAAAAAAAAGAATAAATTTTTTAACGTATTAAGATTAGTATCATATTATAGTTAAATTCAACGACCTACAAATCTGCGTTATAAAAATATAAAAAAATTCTAGGCAAAAAATTTATATCTAATTTTGCTGAAAATTTTTGAATTTGGCATTATTTTTATTTGGCATTTAATCTAGAATTAAATCAACTTTTACCTCTGTGTCCCTAGGGACATTTAGACCATTTGAGGAGCTCCAAACCAAAACGCAATAAGTTAGACATAAAATGTTCGTAGATAAATGAAAAAATATGAAATGGATAGATATTTTCAAAAATTATTTATGGCTAAAATCTAAAAGGAAATCAGCCCGTGTAAAGCAGCCTTGACCATACTAAAATTTTGAACTCCTTTTTTTTATTATACATATCTATTAGCGGCTGCAGTAAAATCGAGTTTGTAAACATTTTTCCTAGTTTTGGCACTTTTAACTCAAACATATTTTATATAAGGGAGTGTATTGGGGTGTGGGAGTGTATTGGGGTGTGGTTGCTGTGTGACCTTGCCCAATCCCGACTCTTGCGTCCTCGTTCGTACACTCTGGGCAACGTGAGCTATTCTAGGCTCGCGGCAGAAAGAGAGGGAGCCCCGGTGGGGCCACTCTGACATACTTGGTTTAAGGGCTCACCGAGGTCTTTTGCGCAGCGTCTGTTCACCATGAGGTGCGGCTGCACCCCCTGCGGGTTAGGGGTTTAGAATATGCCCGAGGTAGGTATACCGGTCGTAAGAGGCGACTAATATGCACATAGGTAATTGACGTGCTACTCGATGGTTGATCTACGGATATGATGCCTCTCACCTCTCATTACCCATCTTCTCCTTCCTCATGGATGGAGGGATGCCATGACCTAGAAGGTTCCACTGGTCATACCAAATCGCTACCACGACAGTCGGGCAGTACCGCAAGGGAGTACCGCAGCGTACCGGGGTCATATCCGGCCAAGGACTGTCAACTTCGGCATCACTCCCCAAAACCTTCGAGGAGTGTTTTGTTGTTAACAACAACAACAACAAACAGGTGCGGCTGCAAGCGGGCGTCTGTCTTGAAGCAAGCGGCTCGCTATATAAATGTGTAAAAATATTTTCAAAACAAAAAAACCCCGAAACGGGTTGTGCGCTGGGTTTGGGACCCGCCACGTAAAAAATCTAGTCCAATGAAAAAATCGAAAAAGCCTCGGATGAGAACCCCCTTTAATGTTGACGACCAGGCAAAACGAAGTAAGGACAATGAGAAGGATTTTAGGGCATGTACGTGGAATGTCCGGACCCTTTCTAGGGAGCGTACCGCTGCCCGACTGGTTGATGTCCTCGCGAACGCAAAGGCTGACATCACCGCCCTGCAGGAAATGCGATGGACGGGGCAAGGAAAGACGACCATCGGCCCTTGTGACGTATACTACAGTGGCCAGACACGCGGCAAAGCGCGTGGTGTAGGATTTGTGGTGGGAAAGAGACTTCGCCGCCAAGTACTAGCGTTCACTCCTGTGGACGAGCGTCTCGCTGCGATCCGCATCAAGGCGAGGTTTTTCAACATAACATTTATCTGCGCCTATGCGCCGACTGAGGAGACGGACGACGCAGAGAAGGACTCCTTCTACGATAAACTTGAACAAGCCTATGATCGCTGCCCCCTGCATGATATCAAAATCGTGCTCGGCGATTTTAATGCCAAGGTGCGCAAGGAAGGAGTCTTTGGTCCTACAGTTGGAAAATTCAGTCTCCACGATATATCATCCCCCAACGGCACTAGGTCGATTGACTTCGCCGCTTCCCGCAATATGGTCATCAGTAGTACCAGGTTCCAGCATAAGCGAATACACCAAGCCACCTGGCTGTCCCCTGATCAAAGAACAAGAAACCAGATTGACGTGCGTACCCTACGCGGTCCCAATATCGACTCGGACCATTATCCTGTTGCAGCCAAAATACGCACACGCCTCTGTGCAGCGAAGAAAGTACGCACAGTAACGGAAGGAAAGTTTGACGTCGAGAAGCTGCGCGTGACACAGACAGCTGATAATTTCTCCACTCGACTCTCACACCTGCTATCGGAGAGCAATCCTCGACCTAACGATGTAACCGAGCAATGGAAGCATATCTCTCACTCATTACGTACCGCCGCTGAAGCCACTATAGGGTTTCGGCGAGCCCGCAAGAACAACTGGACGGTGAGGAATGCACCACAGCCTCGGACAAAAAGGACGCTGCATACAGGGAGACGTTGCGAACGGGCGCAACCCGCAGTGTATGGCAACGCTATCGTGAGGCGAAGAAGGAAGAGAGAGGAAGAAGAAGAAGGAAGAGAGTGAGGCCGAAAGGCGTGAGTGTGAGGAGCTTGAGATGCTGGCTGACAGGAACGATGCCCGAAAATTCTATGAAAAGATCCGGCGGATGACGGAAGGTTTAAGACCGGGGCAAGTTCCTGTAAGGAAAATAATGGCGACCTGGTAACCGACGTACAGAGTGTACTTAAATTATGGAGGGAGCACTTCTCCTCACTGCTAAATTGCGAGGGAGACGTTGAACCCGATACCCCAATCCCTGACGATGGAAAGGTCGTCCCACCACCTGACTATGAAGAAGTGAGGATAGCTATATCCCGGCTCAAAGACAACAAAGCGCCTGAAAAAGACGGACTACCCGTCGAGCTGTTCAAACACGGAGGCGAAGAGCTGGTAAAAAGCATGCATCAGCTCTTATGCAGAATATGGTCAGACGAGTGCATGCCTCCAGATTGGAATTTAAGTGTGCTCTGCCCAACCCACAAGAAAGGCGATCCCGCTAACCCCACCAACTACCGCGGAATCAGTCTTCTTAATATCGCATATAAGGTTCTTTCTAGCGTATTGTGTGAAAGACTGAAGCCCATCGTGGACAAACTGATTGGACCTTATCAGTGTGGCTTTAGACCTGGTAAGTCTACCATCGACCAGATTTTCACGATACGCCAAATCCTGGAGAAGACCCATGATAAAATAATCGATACACACCACCTCTTTGTCGATTTTAAAGCCGCTTTTGACATCGCAAAAAGGAGTTGCCTGTATACCGCCATGTCTGAATTTGACTTCCCTGCAAAGCTCAAACGGCTTTGCCAAATGACGCTGAGCAATACCAACAGCTTCGTCAGAATCGGGAAGGACCTCTCTGAGCCATTTGAAACCAAACGAGGCTTCAGACAGGGCGACTCCCTTTCGTGCGATTTCTTCAACCTGATGCTGGAGAAGATAATTCGAGCAGCTGAGCTAAACCGCAATGGCACAATCTTCTACAAGAGCGTGCAATTGCTGGCGTATGCCGATGATATTGATATCATTGGCCTTAACAACCGCGCCGTAAGCGCTGCCTTCTCTGGGCTGGATAAAGAAGCGAAAAAAGTGGGTCTTGCGGTGAACGAGGACAAGACGAAATACCTGCTGTCATCAAAGAAAGAATCGGCGCACCTGCGCCTTGGCAGCCAAGTCACCGTTGATGGCTACAAGTTTGAAACGGTGAGAGATTTCGTCTATTTGGGAACCAGCATTAACACCGAAAATAATATCAGTCTAGAAATCCAACGGAGAATCACTCTTGCCAACAAGTGTTACTTTGGACTAAGTAGGCAATTGAGAAGTAAAGTCCTCTCTCGACAAACAAAGATCACGCTCTATAAGTCTCTCATCATACCTGTCCTGATGTACGGCTCGGATTCATGGACAGTGTCAAGAGAAGATGAGATGGCCCTTGGAGTATTTGAGAGAAAAGTTCTCCGGAAGATTTATGGTCCTTCCCGTGATGCCAACGGCGAGTATCGAAGGAAATTTAACCATGAGCTGAACGAGCTTTACGCAGACCTGACCATAGTTCAGCGGATTAAAGCCCAAAGGCTCCGCTGGCTGGGTCATGTTATGCGAATGGACAAAGAAGCACCAGCACAGAAAGTTTTCCTATCGACACCCGAATTCGGCAGCACAGGAAGGGGGAGACCTCGACTAAGATGGAAACAACAGGTGGAGGATGACTTGAACTCCCTTGGGGTTTCCAATTGGCGCCAGTTATCGCTAAAAAGGAATGACTCGCGTGCTTTGATACGAAACGGCCAAAATCGCCTGGCGGTTAAACGTCATTATGACGCAAGCCAAGATTAGATATTTTATATAAACAAACCAGAGACCGAAAATAAAAGTTAATTTTATTTATAAGTTTGTTATACCTTATAGTTATTTTTCAATTTTTAAATTTCGATCGCAAAGTAAGAGTTATTTTCCAATTTTTAAATTTCGATAGGAAAATCAGAGATAACTCTGTGGCCGCCGTGGTGTAGCGGTTAAGTGTTCGGCCTTCTACACCAAGTCGTGGCGGTTCGATGCCCGACAAAAGTAACATCAAAAATTATTTAGAAAAAGAATTTTTCTAAACGGGGTCGCCCCTCGGCAGTCGTTTGGCAAACTCTCCGGGTGTATTTCGGCCATGAGAAGCTTCTCAGCAAAAAATTCATTTGCTTTGCAAGTGCCGTTCGGAGTCGGCAAAAAACTGTAGGTCCCGCCAACTTGTAGGAAAAACTCAAAAGCAACACACCACAAGTTGGAAAGAGAAGCTCGGCTAAAAATCTCGTTAGAGGTTATGATAACCTGTTGGTATATCGCCGCCATTAGTTTTTTTTTTTTTTTTTTGAGATCGAAATTTAAAAATTGCAAAATAACTCTTATTTTGCGATCGAAATTTAAAAATTGAAAAATAATTTTTATTTTTAACTTTTACGGAAAAAATGCAAAAAAAATTGTTTCGCCACTCCATAACGATAGTAATAAAAAATGTTTCTATGTACTCCTTATGGCAGTAGCACTCCCCATTCATAAAGATTTTTTTGGTTAAACTTCTGCTTGATAACTGTTATTTGCAGTCGCTGAAACAAACAAATATGTCAAAATCTTTCTTTATCCAAAAAAATTCCAAATCACTTGAAAATTACGACCTTCAAAGCAAATCTTTTTTTTTTTTTAAATGTTTCCCTGCGGTTGATGATAAAAGTGCCTAGTTAGCTATACAATAAGATTAGTATCATTGTTTCGATTATTCTACCTTTTTTGGGTGTCTAGTAGACACTGTCTACTACTTCTGCCACGCAAGTTTGAAAACGATTACTTTTTTATAAATAAAAATAAATATAAGACTAAAATTGCTCACAAAAAGAGCAGGCTGGCAGCATTTTAGTCATAGGCAAGTCAAGTTGTTGAAATAAAAGTTTTTGTCAGTACTGACTTTTGGCACAAATTTAGTTTGGTACTATTTTACAAGATGGTTCAACTACTGTTTATACACTGAACCAAAAAAGTTCCTGTTTCCAAAGAAAAAGTACCTACATGGATGTTAAGAATTGTTCAATAAAACCTCTCCAAAGAACTTTTTCATAGAAATTTAAAAATATTTCTTAGAATATAAGTACCTACCCTACAAGACGGGCTGATATTTTTACTAACACACTCACGCTTTAAATGATCAATGCTGATAAAGGCTTGATGAAAACACTGACAATTGTCTTTAACTGTCATAGCTGACTGTGACATGGCGCATAAAATGTTAATAACAAATGGTGTATTTTCAAGTATTGTCAAAGGTTGAAAAATTTTAGTCCTATGCTCATTATTAAAAAGAAGCGGAAAACCAAATTTGGATGATAAAAGCAGATAAGTATCAATTTTAATTTAATATTAAAAAAAAAAACCTTTTTAAAGTTCACATTTTTTAGTTTACATGCATGATTCTCTGATTTATTGACGAAGTTAACGGTTCCACCTTACGCTCATACAAATTCATATACATTTAATTTAGAGAAACGATAGTGTCTCGAAATCAAATAGTTCAGCTTGTTCTCGCTCCTTGACCGTAGCTGCCACAAACGAGACGCATGGCATCCCCATATGACACGGCACTTCACAAATGCTACTAAAGAATGTATCCATCCATAATAAGGTGCCACAACACGGGTGTGAGAAAATACTCGAAGAGAATCTTGCGTTCAGGAATCTTCAGTCTCCTCATCGAATACCATGACGCTGCATCCATCGCTGTTCAATCTTGCAAAATTTTTTTTAATGCCAGTCCTAGCATTACATAATTAGTTTTTAAGCTGTTTTATTTATGTACATATGCTTTTATATGCAATTTTATTTGATTTGGAAAAATAAATATTTTAATAAAACAAAATTATAAACATAATTTTTACATCAGCTATGACAGGTTTTGACAGTTGTCAGTTGTGATATCATTATGACATCTTCATGATGTCATCATTGAACAAAAAATAGAGCGAGATATATATATGCTTAATTCAAGTTAGTAATGTGTTAGAGGGAGACAAAAACTCACACGGACACAGTTATTGACATCAACTTTTTTCTTATTTCTCGTGTGAAATGATTGAAGCGATGATAGTTTAGCTGACATCAGTGATAATCAAATGTTGTATCAAATGATTGTCATCTATCTTGTAGGGTATGTAAACAAATCCTCAGAAAGCATGAAATTATTCATAAATTGTAAAATAATTTTCTTAGAATCCATGAATTTCTTCTTTTATTCTAGGAAATGTCAGCTTGAACTTCGCTGAAACTTTTTTCCTTAAAAACATGTATGTACGTTTTTGGTTAAGTGTAGAAAATTGTCGAGATTTTTGTCAAAAGATGCGACTTGACCCCAGTATTTATAAATAAAATTAAAAATTGTAGGTAGGTACCTATGTCTGTGAAAAATTATCTGCAAAAAACATGTATCTGATATTACAACAACCACATGAAAATTTGCGACTATTAATTAGCAAATATCCCCTCACAAAAATAAAATGTTTACCTTCTTCATTCGGATTAGACGCGTCTTTAGACACCAAACTCGATAAATTTTAATGAAAATTGTGCGTCTTATAAAATGATACCCTGGTTAATAAGTGCAGAGTTTAGATCATTGAACAAAAATATACCTAGGTAGGTACCACTTTTTTTCTTAAATTTACCACTTTATAGCGTTTTCTTTTCTCCCCGAAAATGTTGCCATTTCGTTGAGGAACATTTTTATAATTTTAACTTCGCCCTGTGAAATTTCTGCACACTTAAACTTTCAGTGTCACCCTGCATGCATGCAAGACATGTCTTCAGAAGAAGAAAACACTGCCGCCATATGAAATGTCAAAATTGTGTATGCTTTTCGATGCTGCTTTATCGTGGCTGATATACATCTGTTAGAAAGTATACTGTTTTTGTTTGTTATTGCCATTTATCAGGGCAAATAATCGCACCGTCTACGACAGCGAGTGCAAGAAATTTTGCCTTTTTGCAATTTTATAGAGAGGGTAGTTGAGAAAAGATAATGATGCCCTCTATGAAGGTAATGCCCATTTTACAACAGAACATGGCTTTTAGCAGCTTTTTTCGTGCAGAAAAGAAAACGCTATTAGTTTTGCAATTACTACCTACCACCAATAAAATTTTCAAGTCCGGTCACTGTATATTACAAACCTTAAACATGCTCCGATATAGTGTCATTTTTCCCTATCAAGAGAGTTCGTTATCAAAAGTCACAACCTTCGGAGCATCCAAAAGTTCAAAGCCACCCCAAAGAAAATTCCTGTAGTCTTGCTATCAAGGTACGTAAACATGAAATTCGCCAATTTGTCGATTAATTGGCATTTTCGGCATGTAAAATATATGTAGGTACCTGGATTAGTGCATATGTATATAAATGAATATCGACGAACGCCTATGTACCACATTGCAGATTAAAGATCACCCGTTCACACTGTGGCTGTGTGCATTTCAGACCCAGCTTGGACACCTCCTCTTTTTCGTTACCATTATCAATGCTGTTGTTATTGTATTTTATTAACTGTTTCGCTATTTACTTTGGAGCAGTTAGCCAGTCAATTGCCTATTCGTTCGTTTCAAGACAACAACTCAGCATCGATCGGACAAGCTCGTTTTTTCATTCGTTCAAACATTAAGAGTGAGAGAGTTGAACGAATCAGGTTTATTATCGTTGGCGTCCGGCCTTTTTGTTCTTATGTGTACAGGTATGTGACAACGTTTGTAGGGGAGTATGACTGTGTGTAGGTATATACTAGGGACGCCAATTTTTGGGATTTTAGCCACTCAGAATTTTCGGGATCTGATATTACAACCACGGATCGGTAAGAGAAGAGCCCTATTTTATAAAAAGCGAATACATAGATACCCATTTTTTTATCTTTCGATTTCTTGAAAGAAATTTTTCAATGTGCCAAGGTATCTTCTTAAACAATGCAAACTTTTGTGACATAAATTTGTGTTTGTTAGTCCGATGAATTAACCCATTAACGCCGGGGTATAGAACCCGTGGACCGATTGTCATGATTTTTCATGGACCAGCTAATTTTGGTCTCTAGATGCCAAAAAATATTTTATTTTATTTTTTTTTTTATGCCACGCCCATTTCCTAACCTGTACTTTAAAAAGTACAGCCGGCGTTAGTATGTACACTCCTCAGTTTAAATTTGGGGGTCTTGCCCTAGGGAAGTGATGATTAAATCCGAATTTGTAACATCATTTCTTTCATAATTATAACACAATAGATCCTCAACTGCTTCTTGGAGACCTCTAAAGCTATTTTTCTCACGGAAAGTTTTTTTGTCCTGTACTACAGAAATTTCTTAATACGGTAGAAAAAAAGCAAAAAATTAATACTATATACGCCGGCTGTACTTTTTAAAGTACACCAAATTTTGGAGCGTAAAAAAATGTATAAAACTGAACTTATCGCAAAAGTATTGTTTTTAGTATTCTTACTAATGCTTTTCTATACACGTTTTCAATAAATAAAGATATTTAAATAGTCACAGTTTACTTTTTTATCACTTCACAGATGTACAACTCTTAAAAGATAAATTTTTTTTCTAACTGATTGACTTTGACACATAACAGGTGACATGATGTGATCCCAATAACGGTAAAAAAAATTAATTGCTTAGAATGGACTTTCAACTAACCACAGGATTGGCAAATTAGTCGGAATCGATTAAGGTGTGTCCTAAAAAAATCACGGAAAAGAGCCTAATTTGCTGTACTTTTAAAAGTACAGCCGGCGGGAAAGGGTTAAAATTGAAACAATAAAAGGGAATGTTTTTTAATATAAGAATCGAATATTTTATAAAAAATGTAAAAACATCGATTGTGTAAACCAGGCGCGTCCGGACTACACAAAAACAGCAAGAAACACAAGCAAATTAAGGGGAGCGACTGATAGATGTTGCGCTGGTGTGTAAAATTGCGACTATCGACCGCTAGACGTCGCCGAGTTAGGTAAAAATCTGGTGGAATAACAACCAAAAAGTAATCCTCAATGCTGTTAATCTTCAATTTTGTGTGTGTCAGGGTAAAATTTAGATCTGATTAGAGAAGATTTATTGGAGATAATCTCCGTGTGTGTATCCATAGCATTACTTCGGATTTTGCCTCTTGGGATTCTGTCATGGCACCCCCTGTGCCAACTAACATAGCATATCTGTGTCAAAAACCATATAATATCTGTGCTAATAACCGACAGAGGGCAAACTCATGTACTGTCACCCACACAACCATAGACACACACCGCTATATTAAGATGGTAAATTTTTGGCATTTTCTTCATTTTAACATTAAAACTCCATATTAGACATAAAATGTATTTACTATAACAGACATAAAATGATGTTTATGTTAGAATCATGTTAAAGTTGATTAAACTCTATTCTAATTCGACTATTACTACGGGCTTACCTATGATTTTATTGAAAAAATTAAAAGGCATATAAATTCATAAAATAATGTTTGTCTTTCATTTTAAATCGCGCAGAAGTTACTATAGCATACAAATTTAAACATAGCGAATCAATTGATAAAGGTTTGCCGATATGTGATTAAGACATTAAAAAATATTTCACTTTAGCAAAGAAATTAAGATCATTATCATAAATTAAATTTTAGTTGAAGAGTTCCAATACCGAAAATCCCAGGATAATAATAAAGAAATTCCAGGATTTTAGAGCAAATCTCTGAAATGACGGATTTCCGGGAGTGGCTTCCCAAAAGAACTAACTTCAAAAATTCACCCTGGGCACCCCTCCATTTTTTTAGAATGGGTCTCAATATACCTCTGGAATTTTTCCAGATCTTTTGATGGATGGGTAAAGGGTACTCAATGAACCCTAAGTTTCGAGATTTGTATGAAAAAGTCAAAAAAATTAAAAATTTTATTAATTTTTTAAGTGTGTTTCTTTGTTGCAGGTGTATTAAATATGTAAAACAGATGCAAAAAAATATCACCAATAAGATCTAGATTATCAAAACTTAATATTATATAGAAAAATCGTAACTGTAACCGATTAAAACCGATTAATTTTTCAAAACCGAAACCGTAACCGTTATTTTGATCTGAAAAAGAACGAAACCGAAACCGTTTCAAAAGCCGGAACCGGTTCCAAACGGTTCTGATTTTTATTTTTTTAATGTCTCACTTCTTTTAGTGGGCACATAGGTATTTTCATTTACAAACATTCATGGAAGATTGTCGAGCAAGGTTACAAAAGACACGTTTTGACCTTCGTATATATATGAAAGGGGAAGTTTGACTATAGTTGAATGAAGCGAAAAAATTTACGAGATTCGAAAAAGAAATGTTCAGGCTTATCTCAGAAAGCACCACTCATAATTAATGTTTTTGACGATTTATACATTTCATTTAGCTTCCATTCTAATATTTTTTAATAAAAAAGTAGAGTTAATTTTAGGAATTTGTTTTGCAGAAATTTCATCCATGCATAGGTTAATAAAGTTTATTATTATATTGGAGAAATTCCATCATGGCCGCAGGAAAAAAATTATGAAAATTCAGACCTGTTTCGAAGCTACTTAGGTACTTGAGTATTTTAGTAGTAAACTTTATTTTTATCGTGTTTTTATTTGGAAACCGAAACCGGAACGAAACCGAAATAAATTTCGAAGAACGAAACCGGAACCGAAACCGAATCGTGTTACAAAAGCGAAACCGAAACCAGAACCTTATTTTAATCGGTCTTATACCTTGGCTATTTTTATCAAGAAAAATAAAAATATTTTGTTTTCAATTCGTTATTCAAAGCGGCCGCCGTGGTGTAGCGGTTAAGTGTTCGGCCTTCTACACCAAGTCGTGGCGGTTCGATGCCCGGCAAAAGTAACATCAAAAATTATTTAGAAAAAGAATTTTTCTAAAACGGGGTCGCCCCTCGGCAGTAGTTTGGCAAACTCTCCGGGTGTATTTCTGCCATGACAAGCTTCTCAGCAAAAAATTCATTTGCTTTGCAAGTGCCGTTCGGAGTCGGCAAAAAACTGTAGGTCCCGCCAACTTGTAGGAAAAACTCAAAAAGCAACACACCACAAGTTGGAAAGAGAAGCTCGGCTAAAAATCTAGTTAGAGGTTATGATGATAACCTGTAGGTATATCGCCGCCATTAGTTTTTTTTTTTTTTATTCAAAAGTTTAAACGTTTTTAGATCAACGCAAAGTATATTAAACAAAGTAATAGTGAGCGTGACAGTTCTCTCTTTTCTCTAGGAGTTTTCCCGTCAAATGAAAAAAAAATATTAACCCATTCTATTTAAGATTTTAAAATTTTTTTCAATAGCGTAAAGAAATAGCAAATTGTTTCATATAAATACAATACCGCTTGGCTCAGTTCCTTGCACGTTCAAATAGAGTTTAGAGTTCAGATTAGCTAGACTAGCACATTTTAGCTAAGATGAATGCTCTAATCTTTTTTCAACTGGATCCTAGACCGAAAACGAAACTGTAAGCGATTAAAATCGATTTATGAACCCTGCAGGTTAGGGGTTTAGAATATGCCCGTGGTGGAATGCCTGTCACAAGAGGCGACTAAAATCCATTTCGACTACGGTCACGATGCTGATGAAATCGGCAATGGGAATAGTAACATAAGGTGGTTCGGCAGCTGTGAGAGCATAGACTCAATACCGTACAACTCTGTTTGGTCCGTCACGTCCCTCTTACAGCAGCAACAGCGAAGCCGTTTAATTCCTCGAAACCGAAATCTAAATCCTAACAATGAATTTAATAAAAAAACAAGTAAGGAAAGCTGTCTTCGGCTGTGCCGGAGGCTAAATACCTTTCATGAATAAGCGTCGACATTCCACTTTCTAAAATAGCAATAGATATTTCACATATAAAAATAGTGATACTTCCAAAATTTCACGTTCCTACGTGTTTAATTACAGGAGTTATAGGCCAAAATCCGTTTATCGGAATAATCGATTGTATGGGAGCTATGTGAAATATATATACCATCTCAATGATTTTCAACATCGATATTTCATATATAAAAATAGCAATACTTACAAAATTTCACGTTCCTTCCTCTTTAATTACAGGAGTTATAGCTCAAAATCCGTTTATCGGTACAATCGATTGTATAGGGGCTATGTGAAATATTTATCCCATCTCGATGATTTTCAGCATCGATATTTCACATATAAAAATAGTGATACTTCCTAAATTTTACGTTTCTACGTGTTTAATTACAGGAGTTATAGCCCAAAATCCGTGTATCGGAATAATCGGTTGTACGGGAGCTATATGTAATATCGGTCTGATCTTGCTGGTTCCGACAAATGATTCCTATATTGGAAAATACAAAATTTCAGCCAAATATCTCAAAAACTGAGGGACTAGTTTGCGTTCAAACAGACAGACAGACGGACAGACGGACATGGCTAAATCAACTCATCTCGTCATCCTGATCATTTCGGTATACTTATTGATGGGTCTATCTCTTCTTCTTCTCATACTTACAAACATCGGACCAAAGTTATAATACCATTTCATGTTCATGAAAGGTATAAAAACGAAACTGTTTCAAAATCCGGAACCGGTTCCAAACAAGTTTGTACTTTTTTTTATAAAGTGATTACTTCATTTCGCGGACACATATTTTCCTTGATAAGACGGTACCCTGGTTTTGACTTCAGTATAAAAAGACTCTAATGGAAACCAATCCACCAGTTTCTGCTACTCTTTGGCGACAACCTTCTTGTGGTGCCATCGGCGGAAATTGACAAATATTCAATACTCGCCATTTTTATAACGCAAAGGTCCGAAAATATGTAGGCTCCAAAGTGGCCAAAGTTTCCCCCAACTGTTTGGGCTAGCATATTTCGCGGTATTGATCATTTTTTGGCCTGAGCAAATGCTATCTAATTTTTGAGTAAATCAATTGTATGGGACACAAAAACTGTGCTTGGTTGGCAAAGGGTTATTACGCTTGTTTACATTTTTTGAAGGAAAAACTCCTACAAAAACAAATTATTTCAGTTGTCAATTCTACCTTGTTGAATTTGCCTTGGATCAACGAAAAGCTTTTCCTTTCATTGAAATCAAAATGAAAATCCCAAAAATTTTGTTTATTTTTATAGTTTGAGTTAGAGTACCTATATCCCCTCAAACATTCTGGGAGCGCTCATATGAGTCCTAAATATTAGAAAGATATGAGTCCTAAATATTAGAAAAATATGAGCCTTCAAAAATAAGATCATATAGGAGTCCTTTATGACTCCGACTTGATGAAAATTATGAGCCGTTTGCTGAAATTGTTCATTTAACAAAGCAACTTTGGAACAAATTGTCATATTGTGTTTGTGAAATATTTTTGATTTCAAATAAATATTCAATCCATTCAATTCATCGCGTGCAGACTGTTCCTGGCAATTTTTCTTGCTATCCTATTGGCACAGGTGGGGTGCGATAAAGCCATGCGAGATAACGCCATATGGCTCTATCTCCCATCTAATTGCAAGGTAAAGCCATATGGCATTATCACGCTTCGTATTGAGAGATAATATATTTTTTTGTCAATTGTGAGTTAAAGCTACATATATGGCCTTATCTCTCATATGAATTTATTTGTCATTGTGAATGTGCATTTAAGGTGACAGGTAATAGTGTCACTGGTAATAGTGTCAATTGACACTATTTCCATGGTAACTTGAAATCATGTTAACTTGGAAATAGTGTCAATTGACACTATTACGCTTTCGAAATGGAATTAGTGTCAACAATTCAATTACATCGCGTGCAGACTGTTCCTGGCAATTTTTCTTGCTATCCTATTGGCACAGGTGGTGAATAAACTCGACAATGGTGAGTGTGCATGGTGAGCCATATGGCCTTATCTCTCATATGAATTTATTTGTTATTGTGAATGTGCATTTAAGGTGACAGGTAATAGTGTCACTGGTAATAGTGTCAATTGACACTATTTCCCTGGTAATCATGTTAACTTGACACTATTGCGCTTTCGAAATGGAATTAGTGTCAACAAGAAAATGGAAAATAAATCATTGACACTATTTCCAAACTGAATGGAAATACATAGTATCAAAAGTGCTAAAAACATGCCCATTCGTTGAAATTTGTGCCGATTTACTTTGTGGGTCTGTTGGGGATAAAATCATTTTCGTGGGGTTTAATTCATTTTAATTCCGTGATCTTTTATAAAAATAAAACAAACAGTTATCAACGTGAATTGAATTGTCAAAGATTTTTCCTTTTACGAAAGGTTAAAATCACTAATAGTGCACATTTCGTAAAAGGAGAAACCATAATTTTTTAAATTATAAAATAATGGAAGGGAATTTTTCCTTTTACGAAAGGTTAAAATCCCTAATAGTGCACATTTCGTAAAAGGAGAAATCATAATTTTGTAAATTATAAAATAATAGAAGGGAATTTTTCCTTTTACGAAAGGTTAAAATCACTAATAGTGCACATTTCGTAAAAGGAGAAACTAATGATTTTTCCCTTTCACAGAATGCTTACAACTTCTTGATTGCATATAGAGCAGAAAATATTCCGTAAAAGGGAAAATCAAATGAGAGATAAAGCCCTACGAGATAACGCCATATGGCCTCATCGCTCTTTGAAATTGGAAATAAAGCCATACAGAAATTTTGGCGCGAATATGGCTTTATCTCTCTTTGAATTGAGTGATAAGGCCATATGGCGTTATCTCGCATGGCTTTATCGCACCCCACCGTTGGCACAGTTCTAGCGGATTCCCCGATAAGTATACCTTCCTATAAGTTTTTCTTTTTCATTGTACCACATATATTTAAAGGAATTTCCCCACAAACATCTCATGCAAGCCCCGGCAGCTTGTGGGGTCGGGCTCGTCCTTTTTTCTCTGAATTGTTGCTCTGTTCCGAGAGAAGTGATCCCTCCATAACCTTAGTACTCTCTGAACATCTGCCACCGGGTTTAAACCTTCCATCATTTGTCGAACTTTTTTATCAAATTTTCGGGCGTGGCTTCTGCTTACTAGCATTTCAAGCTCTTCGATTTCACGGTTTTCCACTTCCGTTTTCTTCGGCCGGAAAAGCCGTCTCGCTTCCTTCTTCATCTCGGGGTAGTGTTCACACACGCTCCTCGTTGCATTCGCTTTCAACGTTGCCTTATAGGCGTCGTCTATTCTTTTCACTGTGTCTTTACATTCTCTATCATCGTTCCAGCTGTTTTTTTGCACTTGCCGGAATCCATTTACTTCTTCAGCTGCGGTACGAAGTGCTTCGTGCACTCCGCTAGGTTGAATTGTGCTCTCAAAGAGCAGGTGTGCGAGTCGTTGTAACTGCAGTTTTCCGACGTTCAGCTTTCCTTGTGTTTTTTGTGGCACCTCTTTTGTTGTACTTACTCGGGTACGAATCTTGGCTGCTACCAAGTAGTGATCGGAGTCGATGTTCGGACCCCGCATCCTACGTACATCCATAACGCTGGAAGCATGCCGTCCGTCTACCACAAAGTGATCGATCTGGTTGCGTGCTTTCCGATCTGGCGATAGCCATGTTGCTTGATGGATCTTTTTATGCTTGAATCTGGTGCTGGATACGACCATGTTTCGTGTCTGTATCCATTTGGCGAAGTTTCATCATGGAGGCTGAACTTTCCGACAGTGGGGCCAAATATACCCTCTTTGCCCACCCTGGCGTTAAAGTCGCCAAGCATATAATATACCTATGTTATGCAAAAAATACGCAATATAAACGCATGAAAAACACGCGTTCACACCTGCTTTTTGCATATGTCGAGGTTTACCTTTTCGTTTGGCACAGCAAAATGGAAAATATAAGTTCATCATAGGAAATTTGTTCACCTCATTTTACTCTGGCAGAAATTGTTTTCAATTGACACACAGCATATCGTCGCTCGCTTGCCAGAAGCATGAATGTGCCGAAATTAAAATTTTGGGAAATCGTATTTGAAGGTTTATTGCTCTCACAAAATTTGAAAATTTGGTTTTTGACATAAATATATTTTTGCAAGTTATATTCGCGTTGTACTCTTTCCCCTGATATAGTTTTTACTTTAATATTCCTTCAATTCATCGAGATAACGCACATTCATCTTTTAAAAATTTCCAAACTAAATTTTTAAAATACTTCTTTGCGCCAGAAGCATGAATGTGAAGAACATTCCTGTTTTTGCGCAATAAGAAGGTCTAAAAATTGGATTTCTAAATTTTTTAAAATTTTCTTTGTGCCATATACACGAATGTGAATCAAAATTGTTACGTATACGCCGTGGTATCTCTTGTTGAGGGAATAACATTCATGCTTCTGGCAAAATTTAAATTAAAAAATAAATTGGGAATTCAATTTTTAGACATTTTTGTTGCGCCAAAAACATGAATGTGTAGCACATTCGTTTTTCTGGCACAATTTTGAGAGATTGAACTACACATTCATGGAAATGGATCTGCAAATTTCTGAGGGTTCCTTGTACTCTGGGAACCCAGGATTTTCGTGAATCGTAAGGAAACGAGGGGTTAATCACGTGAACCTATTAACTCAAATTTGGAAAATTGGCACATTCATGCCTCTGGATAGATCTTTACACCCAAAAATCGTAGTCAACTTTTACGACATTATTTGCAGGAAATCGAACGCTCTACAAAAAGTTTTTCGAGGTCGAAAATTGACTAATTTCTGAAATCCATAAGGTTTTACGAAAGGTTTTGTAACTCAAAAACCGTAAAATATTATTAAATGAACTTAAGTTATTTAGATAGCAAATTTAACGCTCTACAAAAAAGTCCTCCGCACTTTTTTCGTTAATTCCACCAGTGGCATACTAAGAGAATTTTTGGGGGGTTCAAATTTAAAATTAAAATTTTGTTAATTGATGATAAGTACTTATTGTATGGAATAATATGATTGGACAGAAATAGTTGTTATAAAATTGTATTGATTCAGTGATTCATTTATTGATTATTGTAATAATCAATATTAAAAAAACTAATAGTAAAAAAAAGGTTTAATATGGGCATCGCCTTCTTGCTCTTCCTACTTGATTGGTTCCAATTTATTTTTATTTAAAAAGGTTTTTTTTTAAACAAACATTTCTCGACAATTTTCCATGAAAGCTATTCAGGCTACCCTTTGGTTAAAGAAAATGTGTTCCCACAAAAAGAAAAAAGACCTGTCTGAAGTTGGCAAGACAACTTTTACGTGGCAAAAAAGTAACTAGTGGATAATTTGCCGTTAATTATCCGTAAATTATCCGTGAAAACAAAAAATTTGCCGCGGCCGTATTTTAGAAAATATTGAGTGGCACGCCAACTTCATGTGAAGTTAGCGTGCCACCCTTGAAAAACTACCTTAGGGACCAGCTAGGGAAAAAATGTTTGCCGAAAATTAGCCGTAACTAAGTGGCATATTTGGAAAATTAAAAAAAAAATTAAAAATTAATTATGAAGTTAGCGTGCCACCTTTGAAAAATTTCCTTAGGGATCAGCTAGGAAAAAAATGTCATATTTAAAAATTAAAAAAAAAAAAATATTTTTTTTTGATAGTGTACCGCCAACCTCACATGAATATAGCGTGCCACCTTTGAAAACCTATCTTAGGGACCAGCTAGGGAAAAAATGTTTGCACGTGATTAATGCACTATAAAAAAAATTTAAATTTTTAAATATGTCATTTAATTACGGCTAATTTACGGCAAAATCACGTGCAAACATTTTTTCCCTAGCTGGTCCCTAAGAAAGGTTTTCACCGTTTTTCATGTGAAGTTGACGGTGAAGTTGACAGTGATCTTGACGGTGCACTATCAAAAAAAAAAAAAAAAAATTTTTAATTTTTTAAATATGACATTTAACTACGGCTAATTTACGGCAAAATCTCGTGCAAACATTTTTTTCTAGCTGGTCCCTAGGGTAAATTTTCAATATTTTCCAAAATACGTCCGCGACAAATTTTTTGATTTCACAGACTAATTACGGATAATTTACGGCAAAATCACGTGCAAAGGTTTTTTCCCTAGCTGGTCCATAAGAAAGGTTTTCACAGTTTTTCATGTGAAGTTGACGGTGAAGTTGACAGTGATCTTGACGGTGCACTATCAAAAAAAAAAAAAAAAAAATTTTTATTTTTTCAATATGCCATTTAACTACGGCTAATTTATGGCAAAATCTCGTGCAAACATTTTTTTCTAGCTGGTCCCTAAGGTAATTAAGTGGCATATTTGGAAAATTAAAAAAAAAAAAAATTAATTATATTTGGTAGTGCACCGCCAACTTCACATGCCACTCAATATTTTCCAAAATACGTCCGCGACAAATTTTTTGATTTCACAGATTAATTACGGATAATTTACAGCAAAATCACGTGCAAAGGTTTTTATCCTAGATGGTCTCGAAAGTAGTTTTCCAGAAGTGGCACGCTAACTTCATGTGAAGTTGGCGGTGCACTACCAAAAAAATTATTTTTTTTTAATTTTCCAAATATGCGACTTAGTTACGGCTAATTTACGGCAAAATCACGTGCAAACATTTTTTCCCTAGCTGATCCCTAAGGTAGTTTTTCAAGGGTGGCACCTAACGTCGCATGAAGTTGGCGTGCCACTCAATATTTTCCACAATACGGCCGCGGCAAATTTTTTGTTTTCACGGATAATTTACGGATAAATTACGGCAAATTATCCACTGTTACTTTTTTGCCACGTAAAAGTTGTCTTGCCAACTTCAGAGAGGTAGAAAAAAGGCATAAAAAACAAAACCGTTTGGAACCGGTTCCGGCTTTGGAAATGGTTTCGGTTTCGTTTTTTTCAGATCAAAATAACGGTTTCGGTTTTGATAAATGAATCGGTTTTAATTATTTACGGTTACGGTTTCGGTTTCAGTCCATGGTAAAAATGCAAATGAGAGAAATTACAAATTGATTTTCCTCCGTTTTTGAGTAAATCGGTCAATAACTTCCTCTACTACGATAATAATATTTCTTTAATACTCATTGGGACAAGTCCATTCAGCCTATCTTCTCCGGTTGAATTCCTTATCCAATTTTTCAAACGCCTCAATGTTGAAAAACTGAGCAAGAGAGAGCAAACGTGGCTTCAATCTTCAAAAACCTGACACGTTTGGAAAAAGTGATTCGTTACAAAGATTGTAGTAACTGCTGGCCACTACTCCATTAATATTTCGACAGTTTCAGGAATGATTTCATCTTATTTTCTGGTAAATTTATCAGGAATGACATTTTCAATAATTAACAATATTTTTGTGCTTGATAAATCTGTTAGACACTGAAGATATGAAGTGATCGATGAAGGGGATGAATATTGATCTGCGAAAATAGTCTTGTGCTGAGCTGTTTTCGTAGTTTTCTCGGTTTTTTTTTTCAGATGCAAAAGTATAAACATTCTTCGGAAAGAAGCATCGAAGCATTTTCGCTCTAGGAATAGAAAAAAATTAGTAGGTTCAGAATTTTGTCTGGAGCTGGTGGAATGTATCCCAAAGCGTTTTGATACTGATTTCAAAGAAAAAAAAATGGTGATATTTCTGGTATTAAATATATAGGCAATTCATAAGATGTCTTATTGTTTATTGCACTACTTTGATAACACAGCTCTTGTGAGCACTATGATGAGCTGAACGGTCGATCCTGAAAACTATAAATTGAATTTTTGTAAAAACTTTTTAGGAAATTGTTGTTTTGTTTTCCTGCTTCTTTTATTTTTCAAACTGAATAAATTGAAATGAAAATTTAAAAGAAAAAATTACATTTCAAAACAAAACAAATTGAAAAACAAAATAGCACACTTGATATACATACATAGGTTGCTCAATTTTATTGTGCTATTTAAATTTTATATGACAAACTAGCAGATGCCCGCGACTTCGTCTGCGGAACTTACCTCATTTCAGATGTTATATGTTGTGAATTACAAATTGAAAGATCTCTAATATCTATATTTCTTTACAAATATGAACTAAATCTCACCATAAATACGGATTTTGTAGATATAACGACTCCTGCGCCATCTAGCGGGAAAAAATATAAACGTCGAGGTCCATGATTATTTCGAAGAAACTTTCTCTCAAATACTCCTACCTAGAGCCTCATCAGATTTTGCTAGTGTCCACGCTTCTGCACAATGTAGTAGGACGGGTGTGATAAGTGACTTATAGAGTGACATGCAAACCTATGTGCATTAAAACTGAATTAAGAGATTAAACTGAATCGTACATTTTAGTATTAATATCAATTTTTTAAGATCATTGAACCTTTTGCGGTTTGCTGTCACATTCATCCATACCATTTCGTTGTACTGTTTATCTTAGCAGTTTACTATTACACTGGTGGCAAATGGCCAGTATGAGTATTGTGGTTAACCGAAGACGTTCATAAATCTTAAACGTGTCTTAATGTTTCTTACACATCAAGAAATTGTGAAATGTATTAAATATATCAGCAGGCCCACAGCCAGAAAATCGTTGCGAGGGGGGAGAGGGGGGGGGGGGGGGGGGGTAGGTTGGCTTACAGAAATCATGGACAAATTGCAGTTGTCAAGCTCATCTGCTTTAGTTAAATCAGCGAATACTGGAAGAAGCAGTTGGAAGCTCAGTAGAATATCTTCGTTTTCTATAAATCGTTCCGTTTGCTTTTCAAGTAATGAATCGATGCATGGGAGGAATTAGAGAGGCGTCGTGCGTGTTTTTGACCGTGACACGAAACACGCACGCGTGTGCCCATGTGCTCCTGTTGGGAAAATGCGATTTCGTGTCGTGGCGTTCTCGCGTTGAGCCCGAGACCAAAAAAAAAAAGCGCTAAAAAACACGATCACCTTTTTTTAATTCTTTTACAGCTATATGACACGGCGTATTTTGCTCTTAATTTTCATGTATTTTTTTTATTTATTGTGTGAAAGAAACGGTCTTATACAGTTATATATTGGGGCAAGCTGACAAGCTACATATGTTAAAAAAAATAACGTAATATAAAAAAGCTGTTGAAAACAAACCCAAAAGTTTGGATTTTAAAGTTTTTGTTTGGCACTTGGACGTTTCTCCTTTATTTTATGTGAACATTTTTTGTTTACATTTTTATATTGAAAGTTTTGTGGTCGAATTTATGTATATGAAAACCGTTTTGTTTGTGAAATAACTAAATAAATCCAATGGACATTTAAACAGTTTTCTGTCTCTGGTATTTACCTATTGGTGACAGAGCTTTTCTTCTTCAAATTCTCAAATCAAATTATTTCAACCAGAATCATTATGCCCAAACATAAATTGTATATGTGTAGCATTTTAACCCATTAACGGCCATATCTTAACCGACAGACAACTTTTTTTGAAATCTGAAATCAATTTGTGGCCTTTTACACTAGGCAATTATTGAATTCAACTCTGCCGTGAAATAGGCGAAGGGGGTGAGAAGAGAGGGGAATGAAAATTATACCGGTTATTTTATTTAATGTTTGCAAAATGTATGTGTGAATTTAAAATAATTTAAATTGTGTTACAAACAGGGACAAATCCATGACGGCAATACACCAACAGGTTATCAGATAACCTCTAACGAGATTTTTTTTGCCAAGTTTCTCTTGAGTGTGCTGCTTTTCAATTTTTTCCTACAAATTGGTGGGACCCACAGTTTTTTGCCGACGGCATCTGCAAAGCAAAAGAATTTTTGCTGAGAAGCTTTTCATGGCAGAAATACACTCGGAGAGTTTGCCAAACCACTGCCGAGGGGCGACCCCGTTTAGAAAATGCTTCTTCTAAATAATTTTTTGTTTTGGTTTGACCGGGAGTTTTGGTTTGACCGGGAGTCCAGGTCACTTGGTGTAGTAGGCCGATCACACTACCGCTACACCACGGCGGTTCAAACCCTTAGTAAAAATTACACAAAAAATATAGTAGAAATTAAGCAAAAAATACAGTAAAAATATAGTAAAAATTACACAAAAAATATAGTAAGTCACGCGAAAAAAAGTAAAAATTACACAAAAAATATAGTAAAAACTACCCAAAAAAAACGGCCCTGCGTCGAAGGGAAACGTCCAGGGATCTTACAGTTGTCTTCCGCTAAGCACAGATAGCTGCTTCAAAATAAACATTCCCAGCAGGAAAGAAAGGCTCGAAGTTAGACGTTAGTTTTTTTCCTCGTGAAGGGTGGATACCTTGCCGTGGTACGAGGGCTTAAGTCGATAGCCACAGGGCTACGCTGCCCTTGTGATCATAGCTCCGTACGACACTTCATCCCGAGAGCAGCCTAGCCTCTCTGGCGCGACGACAAAGATCTTCCCCCTCCCAATACAGGGTGTTATGCGAAACCGTGCCCATTGGACGTTTCCAGCCGGGAGGCAAATCGTGCACAGAGCCAAAAAGTTCACCTATAATCAAAGAGATCGACGTCTAAAAAAGCTTTTTGGCCGGGGAGAGCGAGTGGGGACAAATTTGAAGAAATTTGTGCTAGGAAATCCTCTAAATTTTAGCTTGAATTTCTTCTCAAATTTATTGAAAAGGAAATCGGCTAAAAACAAGGAGTTAGCTTCTTATTTATGAATTTTTTATGTACTTTTGTCAAAAGTTAGAAGAAATCTGCTTGTTTTTATGAGAAAACCTGTTTAAAGTAAATTAATGAGAACATCCTCTTATTTTCTTTAGATTCATATTGAATTTATTGAAAAGGAAAACTATATATTTTTAAAAGATCCCTTATTAATTCAAATTCAGGTATGCCTTCTTCGAATGTGTAATTCGACGCTACCAAGCACAAGCACACGATAGCATCATGGTAGAGATCTCCGTTCAGCAGTTAATAATTCTTAGTTCGATTCGCGGTGAAGGCAATAAGGCAAGTGGACATATGGTGAGACAAAAAGAACAAAGGTGTAATTAGACGTTGGCAAGTTAAGTATACGATGGCATGGTAGTGTAGATTAGACTAGACTGACTAGACATCTAGGTTGAGCGTTCATTTTTTTTTTTAATTTGAAATATTAAAAAGAAAATCTTCTTAATATTATGTGATTATCTACTCAGTTTTATTAAAAAGAGACACCCAGTCATAATAAGACTGCCCTCACAAGCTTATTGGAAAAATATCATAGAGAAATCCTTCTGATTTAGAGGGCATTTTATGTGACTTTTTGCTCTGTGTGGCTGTATTTGAACGGAGCCTCTCTGATACAGGGTCGCCTCAGAGAGTAAGCATGGCCTTACCGCGGTACGGGGCTCTGCCGCGGCGAACGACACATTTCCCCCTACTCTTCCCTTGACCCGAAGCTGGCCTTGTCCGGCGATGGGTCGTACGAATAAGATGAACTCAAATAACGTAAATAAAAACGAAAAACCTAGAAAACAAACAACGCCAAATTTCACTCCTCAGCAGAGGAGAGCTATGGAGGAGCAAGCGAGAAAGCAACAACAACGCCGGAGGACAACCTCTGCTCCACAATCAAGGGGGGGGATCGACAGCGATGGCAACTACGAGTCGGTCAACCAAACCTCTATCGAGTAAGATTGACTGGATGGGAGCTAGCACAAGTGCGGTTGCCAACGCAGCTAAGCGGACAACGGCGGATGCTAAACTCCCATCAACCGCTGATATGAAAACCAGTATCTTTACCTCGGTGGCAGCGGTCTCATGACCTGGCCTCGGAGTTTCGAAGGAGAAGGAAGCTGCAACTGAGATTTCGGCAAAGGGAGCGACCGCGATGGCAACTACGGGTCCGCGCTCCCAGGAGACATCTCCCCGCCGCTTCACATACCACGAGAAAAGATTGGCTGCAAAGATCCTGAAGAGGTATGAAGGGGTACCGCAGGAATCGCTGTCGCCGAATTCCAGTAAATCGGTAGAGCTAGCGAAAGCTGTGATACCGGATTTCAAATACTTACATGCCAAAGACGTTAAAAGTTAACCCTTTCAAGAGCCAGAGATCGGACCTGGAGATAAATCCCCCTCCCAAGCGGCATCAAAATACCCCTGGAACGGGCAAACTAAGCTTTGCTGACGTAACCAAGGACAGGATCCTTATAGGCGTCCTTGACCGAGGCAATGACCGTCTGGCCATCCCCAAGGACCGGTGGCGTTACGTGCGAAATGAACTCGGCAGCATTCTTCTCAACGTTGCTTCGGAGTTTGCGGGTAGTTCGGCGCGAGTAACGGATGCGGGTTGGCACCAGGGTCAGATTAAATTACTCGCATGCGAGGATGCAAAATCGTAGCACTGTACAAGGCAGCAGCTGCTAAACTGGGTGAAGTCTACAAGGGCGCAAAGATCGAGGTCGTCGACTGGAAGGACATTCCAGCTCGTCCAAGGGCAAGGGCATGGATTCCGGCCATCCCTGACGAACCCGAGAGAATTCTCGGGATGCTACGGCTAATGAATCCGTCCCTCCCAACGCATGACTGGAGTGTCAATCTGGTCGGGGATGCGGTAGGGCCCGACAGACAGGTGGTGTTCACCATGAATAAAGAGTCAATCGAGCCCCTCAAAAGGTGCAATGGTATATAACGTATATCGTGGTGATGCTCAGCGCGCTGCCTTCTCGGCTGCTCCGGGGGAACCGGAGGACGAATTACCAGAAGAGGAAGCGGAGGATTCCGATGCGGAAAGCATGTTATCCGCCACGTCCCTTGGCGATAGTGCTGTGATCAACTCGGAGATGGAGGAGAGCCTACAGGACGAGGAAGTCCTCGACGTCGCGGTGGTAACAGCCAACGCTGAGCGATTAACATCTAACGCTACAACCTCCGGGATGGGGCAAACCTCGACGATATGGGGACAGCAGGGATGTCTGTGCGCTCTCATGTTGGTGGTGCTTCAGATTAATCTGCACAAATCTAAAGTGGCCTCGGCTGCTTTAAGTAGTCGTCTTTCTAAATGCGACGTGGATGTGGTCCTCATCCAAGAACCCTGGGTCAATAGCTCGAGACCTAACTACACCAATGGTGATATTACCGCTATCAGTCTAACGGTCGACAGCACCCGCCTGACGGTGGCGTCGGTCTATATGCCCTACGACGCCGAAAACCTCCACCACAAACGGAGGTGAAAGACCTGGTGTCAAATTTCTGCACGGGTAATCTTATTATTGGAGCGGACGCTAATGCTCACAATGTCCAATGGAGCTCCGATATCAATGCCAGGGGCGAGTCTCTGTTTGATTACCTCTTAACAACCAACCTGGTAATTTACAAGGTGGGTAATGAGCCTACTTTTATCACTAAGACCCGCAGGGAGGTCATAGACCTCACTATCTGTAGTGAAGGCGCTTATGAGTGGGTCAGAAAATGGCGGGTTCTGGAAGAACATTCATTCTCCGACCACCGTTACATAGAAATGGTTTTAGACTTTATTGTGGAACAACCAATCATAAAGCGCAATCCACGTAACACTAATTGGCAGTTACACAATGAAATATTAGACAGAGACCTACCAGTACTGCCCTCACAAGCCCCCTCATCAGTAGAGGAGCTGGAGGATCTTGTTACTACATTTACATCGGCGCTCTCACATGCTCTAGGACAGGCTTGTCCAGTGCCAAAACCACGCGGTAAACACAGGCCACATTGGTGGCCCTACGATTTGGACTCGCTCCGCAAATCATGTCGGAAACAATTTAACAAGGCCAAGAGCCTCGGCTCCGAGCCTCATTGGCACGAATATAAAGCTAAACTAAGGGCCTACAAAAAAGCTCTGAGACAGGCGAAGAGAACCTCGTGGAGAAATTTCTGCTCTGGCGTCGAAAAGGTCGACGACACAGCGAGACTTAGACGAGTCCTCTCGAAAAGTCAAACAGCCATCAGCTATTTGCGAAAACCTGACGGATTCTGGACCAGCACGGAAGAGGAAACCCTTGAGCTGCTCTTGAATACACATTTTCCGGGGAATCTGCATGACACACCACTAGCACCTGCAGCAAACCTGGCAGTAAATATACCCATCACTGAGGAAAGGGTAAGGTGGGCAGTTAAGAGCTTTGAACCGTATAAGGCTGCCGGGCCGGACGTGATTATCCCCGCGCAACTTATAAACACGTTGGAGACATCAGCTAAATCGCTGGTATTTCTCTTCACAGCCTGCCTGGCTCTCAACCACATTCCGGGCTCCTGGAGAAGCGCCACGGTAGTGTTTATCCCTAAGGCTGGGAAGGCATCCCACTACGAGCCAAAAGACTACAGACCGATCAGTCTCTCGTCCGTTGTACTCAAAACCTTTGAGAGCATACTAAGCGACTACCTCTCAACGACTATTGATAGCAACCTTATCTCTAGCTATCAGCGTGTATCCACCAAGGGTAAATCAAGAGAATCTTCTCTGCACAGCCTAGTATCTGTCATTGAGAAATCGCTGTGTGAAAAGGACTACTGTCTCGAGGCCTTCCTAGACATTGAGGGGGCTTTCAACAATATAAGCCCGGAACTATCAACTCCGCTCTAATTAATCTGGGCGTAGATAGACCTCTAACTGGTTCAATTGACCAACTTTTAAGGGGAAGGAAAATAGCTTCTTCACTTGGTACGGTTGATTTATCACGCTATGTCACAAGGGGAACGCCCCCTGGTGTTCTTTCCCCGCTTTTAGGGAACCTCACAGTCAACTCGTTGCTACGTGACACAGGCTGGGGGCGGGAAGATAGTGGCATACGCAGACGATTTAGCTATTGCATTCAGAGGCAAGTTCCCACAAACTCTGTGTGACCTTATCCAAGTAGCACTGCGAGAAGTTTCGACGTGGTCCTCTCGCTGCGGACTTAGTATCAACCCGGGGAAAGTGGAACTTGTCCTCTTCACCAACCGGTACAATATACCGCCACTAAGCCTACCAGAACTAGATGGCACGCGCCTGGGCTTGTCGGATAAGGCCAAGTTTCTAGGCATAGTTCTGAACAGGAAATTGAATTGGAAAGAGAATGTTCTTCAGCGCCAGAAGAAAGCTTGCATCGCTCTTTACACATGCAAAAGAGCCATTGGCAAAAAATGGGGGCTCAGCCTTAGAGTATGCAGTTGGATCTACGCGGCCATCATTCGCCCAATCATGCTGTATGGAGTCGTCGTATGGTGGCCTGCGCTGAGCAAGGCAACATACCTGAATCTGTTGCGGAAAGTCCATGGATCCAATGTGATCTGTATAAGCGGTGCGCTAAGGACAACGCCCAACGAAGCCCTCCAGGTCATTCTGGGCATTTTGCCACTTGTTCTGGAAGGGTTTCGGTCCGCGGCGGCATCAGCTCTGCGCCTAAGGGAAACCTCCAGTTGGGGTGCGGGTACTATTGGACACTCCAGTATTCTGGTATCTTACAGCTTTCTCCCTCTAAACACAGATCGTTGTGCGACCACTACAGTCGGGGATAGCTGTTTCAAAATAAACATTGGTGGCACTTCCATATACACCGACGGCGCGAAGTTGGACGGTAGAGTTGGAGAAGGGGTTTATTCAAGGGATTTGGACCTTGAGCTCTCCTTCAGACTACCTGATCATTGTAGCGTCTTCCAGGCGGAAGTCTCGGCAATCCTGGACGCCGCGGCCTGGTTAAGCAAACGTGTTATCGGAGAAGATATCGCTATTTTCAGCTATAGCCAAGCAGCCATCAAATCCCTTGGCTCATACACGTTCAACACTGAACTGACGCTCAGCTGTCGTCGATCTCTTCAGGAGATGGCCCAACAGAACCGCGTAAACCTCATATGGGTCCCGGGACATAGGGACATTGAGGGAAACTGTAAGGCAGACGAGCTTGCCAGGCAGGGCACGACCAAGCAGGTTCTTCATTATAAAGAGCGCTTAGGTATGCCGTTTGCCACATGCAAACTAATGCTGAAGGAGAACACACTCCGTCAAGCCAACGAAAGATGGCTGCAATCCCCAGGGTGTCGGATATCGAAACAAACCTGGCCAAAATGGGATCTTAAAAGGTCTAGACGCATTTATGCCCTAACTAGGAGGGAAATCTCCATATTGATAGGGGTATTAACTGGTCATTGGTAGGCATGCAGAAAGGCTAGGTGTGCCCTACCGACGATGCCGCAGGAGTTGCAAAGATGATGAGGAGGAGGAAACAGTGGAGCACCTCATCTGCAACTGTCCGGCTTTAAGTGGCGCGAGTACGCGCTTTTTGGGAGTTCCGTTCCTGGATAGCCTAAGCCAGATAGCGGAACTGGACATAAAGGACTTGATGGCCTTCATAAACTCATCTAAGTGGTTCGAGGATGAGTAACGGTGTCGGTTTAGGAGTGTCAGTCCCGGGATTCTGCTATGTGGAAAATCCCAACAACTCAGAGATTTTCCATATGGCTGGGTCCCGGGACTGACTTTCCTTGTGTTGGTGGTATCACAACGGGCCTTTCAAAACTGGCCTAAGTGTGCCTCTGCGGCAGCCACTTGAATCTAACCTAACCTAGACGTTATTTTCAGCGACTTCCATCGGTGATTAAATCCCCTTACTCGTTCAACTCTGAACTGATGCTCAGCTGGCGTCGATCTCTTCAGAGATGGCCCAACAGGATAAAGAGCGCTTAGGTACTCCGTTTGCACATGCAAACTAATGATGAAGGAGCACATACTCTGCAAGCCAACGAAAGATGGCCCAGGGTGCCGGATATCCAAGCAAACCTGGCCAAATGGGATCATAAAAGATCCACACACATTTACGCCCTAAGAAGGAGGGAAATCTCCATATTAATTGACTTAATGGCCTGCATCGAGGAGGAGTAACGGTCTCGGTTTAGGATTGTCAGTCTCGGGATTCTGCTATGTGGAAAATCCCCACAAGAAAGGGATTTCCCATGTGGCCGAGTCCCGGGACAGATCTTCCTAGTGTTGGTGGTATCACAACGGGCCTTATTAAACTGAACCTAACTCAAGTTATCGGTTTTTTTTTCAGCAACTTTTTTACACCAATTTCGATTGCTGAGTTTTCCGTTGTATGACAATCAGATTTCAATATACGTATTGCAGGTGTTATTGCCTGTTGCATTCCCATCAAACATCCTGAAAATATTCTCAGATGCTTTTTGTTTCGCTTTCCACAAATTAAAAAAATAAAACCAATGTTGCCAACACAAAAAGGGTTGAAAGATTCCCACGCTCTGCCAATTAAATATTTTCATTGATTATTTGACATATGAACCTAGAATGACAAGGAAAATTCGTTTATCAATACATATTCTCTTAAACAGACAACAATACAATATCTACATACATTTGAACATTTACATTGTACATTTTTATACATACATACCCTTTAGGGAAAAACTATAGTTCGCCACTGCTATATCTATCTCAATATCTTTTCACCAAATAAACTGGCAAATTTAATTTAAAATTATGAGCCGATAGCCATAGTAGCTAGTGCTCTTTCCTTAACTAGTCTTAAAATTTATTTTAAGTCTAAATAAATAATAATAATAATAATAATTTAAAATTTTCTATAACTCAGAACTACCGGTAATGCAGATGGGATAATTTATACAGCATGTAAAAGATATTTAGACAAACTACAGATTTTCCCCACAGGGTGTGCGTATTCACTCATTGTACCTGAATACAGGTTCATCTGAATTTTGGACAACTGTTGTAATGAAGGGAAATTTTCATTTTATTCACGGATTTTGCATACGCCAATTTTTATATAGGATTGCCTTGTTCATTTGTCTTTCACCTCATAGGTATGTATGTATATTTTATTCTGTACTTAACTAACTACATACCTAATTTGCCAAAAATCAAAATCGATATTGCGATGATGATTTGAATAACAAGCAACTAAATAAGTGGGCCTTTGTTTTATATCCGTTTATGAATGAAGAGCTGTTGTTGGAGGCATACAAAACAGGTTTTCCATTCACACACAAAACTTATCTATCTATAAATTTTTTTCGCGGGAAATTGCTTTGCATCTATGCAATCAGTTAAGTCGAACAGACAAACATTTATACATGTGTACGTACATTAGAGTGGGCTAAAAAAACGATGGTTTCATAGGTATACATTTGTAAGACCTTTTTTATACAACGTTAATTTGCAGCAACTGCTGGCGAAGAAATTGACTGTAGGTTCTTGTAATTATAAGATAAACTCTCTGTATGCGCCTACCTATTTGATAAGTCAAAGTATATCAAAAAACTCCGTTAAGATGGGCCCTGCTTATTATAGACTCCACCTTACCCTAGTGTAAATGAATACATATGTATGTAGGGGCGGATCAAAGGGGTGGATTTTCAGGTTCAAGAGCCCCTTTTTTGTGCCGAGCTTCTCTTCCAATTTGTGGTGTGCTGCTTTTAAATTTTTCCTACAAATTGGTGGGACCCACAGTTTTTTGCTGACACCGAACGGCATCTGCAAAGCAAATAAATTTTTGACAAGCTTTTCATGGCAGGGCGACCCTGTATAAAAAAATGTTTTTTCTAAATAATTTTTTGATGTTGGTTTGACCGGGAGTCGATACCAGGTCACTTGGTGTAGTAGGCCGAGCACACTACCGCTAAACTACGACAGTTCAAACCCTTTGTAAAAATTGCACAAAAAATATAGTAGAAATTAGGCCAAAAATACAGTAAAAAATAGGCGAAAAATACAATAAAAATATAGTAAAAGTTACGCAAAAAATATACTAAAAATTACGCAAAAAATATAGTAAAAACTACCCAAAAAAATATAGTAAAAATTACACAAAAAATATAGTAAATATTACGCAAAAAATATGGTAAAAGGTTCGCAAAAAATACAGGAAAAGTTACACAAAGAAATAGTAAAATTGCCAGCAAACTGCCAACTCATATTTTTGCATTTACGTAATACACATTCGGTAACTTTTTAAACGATTTACGTAAGTGATACCTTGAATCTGGCATTGCCCATACTAACAAATGTAGATATAAATTTTTTTGAAAAACAAGAATTAAAGGCCAGCTTTAAAGAAACTGTGAATGAAAAATGTCCACGAAATTAAAAGAAAAAGTTTGAACTCTCCCCCTTCCCGAAATCCTGGATCCGCCACTGTATGCCTGTAAGCTTTGATATCACTAAGCTGTGCACACATGCAATTACTGGCAGTCCAATTCGCATTTGCTTCCGACTTTCCAATAAGCGAACATAAATATGTGTAAGTATGGATGTATGAGTGTCTACTCCCAGTAAACATTTAAGCTCGTGAACGTGAAACAGGTAAGCATGTGTAAATTTGTGATGCACTTTCGAATCGAATTCCATTTGAATTATTTTGAGCGCTCACGATCATCTGTAATTTTGTGTACGCAAGGGGGTAGGGGGGCAGGGGGGTTGCCCGACTCTTTCTGAATGAAACTGAACTGTCTGAGAACTGAACTGAACTGAAAATCAGCAACAAGAATTCCTAGAAAACCAGAGGTCTCGAAGTTTTTATTACTTTTAAAGTCCAATGAAAAATTGATATGTTTTCATGCGATTGCATAAGTTCTAGGCAGCTTTTGTAGGGAATTCAATATCCTGAAAAAATGTTTTTAGGTAAAGGATGATTTACACGGGTCGATTTTCTGGTCGATATTTGTCTTTCCACTGTGTTCTACCTTCAAATACAAGGTGTGAATCGGTCGAATTGCTATTAAAGCGTTCAGCAGAATCAGTCCGTCAGTACGCCGAAATAACTGACAGCAAAGCAGACTGCGGGTGTTTGAATGAGTAACGCCAGATACGACGGATACGTCAAAATAGAAATTGCTCTAAAATTGACGTACGTCACGCAACTGACGTATTGGCGGACTGATTCTGTTTCCCGCTTTACACTGTGGAACGACAAAAAACGACTAGAAAAATCGACCCGTGTAAATCAGCTTTAAATGGGTTTTTACAACAATGGTTTCGCATTTTTATACCAAAAAATCTAAACTAGCAGTTGTATACTAGTATGAAATGGATATTTCCTGACTAGTATGAATTCAGCCAGAAAATTATAGTTGTGTACTAGTATTTTGCTCACTAGTTTGACGTTTCGCTGCAGGGTAGGCTTAGTCATACCGAATTTTATTTACCGCAGGACATTCATGTAGGGTGGACGGTTTCGGAGATATGTACAATTATATTCGCGGAGAAATTCAAAACCACGTAAACGTTTTAAAGGTTAATTTTTGGAGTTGTATAACTTTATAATTAGTAATTAATTCGATTCAATTTTTTTTACCTCAATTGGGGTACTCACAGTCCCATATTACCAGCCATGCTAATTTTGCCAGCTGGAAATATCTTGACAAGTTACCAGGTGACATATTTTTTGTTTTTGTTTTGCCTGCAAATCGAAGATACCACTTTTAGGCAATATTGCCGGGCTTGTTCCTATGTTTAAAAAGTTGGCTAATTTGAAAATTGTCATTTTTCTTTTTTGTCAAATAAAAGTTTTATAAATAAACAAATAGAAAAGGAATATGTAAGTTTTTTTCATATTTGTGATTTATTTGAGTAATTTTAACATTTTAATAAATAGTTTCAGATAAATTCGAGGCGTATTACCAAAGGGCAATACACGACGTGTAGCGGGGCTGCTCACAGCTCATAAATGGTAATGTGGTATAGTTAAAAGCTTCTAATTCTAGAAGGTGACTTTGAGTACCCTAAATACATATATTGATTCATTGAGACTGCTTCTAGGTGTCAATAAATGTTTTTTTGTTAATATTTTGTTTAAAAAATACGAGGGCATCTATCACTATGAAAAAGAATAGATGACCTTATTTTTCGAGATATAGATGCCCCTAGTGGCTTTGCCAAAAAGTGGCTATTAGGGCATCTATCCCTGGTTTTGGAGTATGAGTAGAAATATCTTGTAATTGGCAATTAGGGTACTCACAGTTCCCTTTTAAATTTAGAAGGTTTTAAAATTGCCACATTAACTGTGAGCACCCCTGCTCCGCTTCTTACATTAGCCTTTGCAAATACGGGCACTTTTTAGCTGAAATTATAATAACATTTAAATTATTTAAATAAATTAGAAAATGTAAACAAAACTTACTTTTTTCCTTTTTTTGTTTTTCTGAATTTATATATGAAAAGAAAGCAAAATGACAACTTTCAATTTTGCCACAAATTTAAACATAGGAATAAGCCCGGCAATATTGCCACAAAGTGGTATCTTCGATTTGCAGGCAAAACAAAAACAATAAATTTGAAACCTGGTAAATTGTCAAAATATTGCCAGCTGGCAATATTAACATGGCTGGTAATATGGGACTGTGAGTACCCTAAATATTTTCATGGCGGGGCAACTATCCATAAGGTAGGCGTCTATCCCTCAAAAAGAAGGTTTTAGGAAAATCCACATTCTGAAAAAAACTGTGTAAGATAGGTAAACCAAAATTACAATAATTAAAGTTAAAATATTGAACAAACACGTGATATTTTAAACTTTAGGCGGCTTTTCCAAAAAGTGGGGAATCTATCCCGGTTTTACCCTATAGAGCGTTTTAGGTTGAGCTCCTATACCCTTAAAAATAAAGCATGTTGATATCGACGTGCCCTACGAAAACTGACACTTTTATTTTGTGTCTGATGAAAACTATCACTTTCATTTTGGGTTTAAAGAAAATGTACTACCTAAAAGTGTTAGTTTTCGTCAGACACAAACTGAAAATGCTAGTTTTCTTACAGAATTTTAAAGGTGTTACTTTTCGTAAAAAATTTAAAAATCGTATGGCACGTCGATATTATTTTAAATTTAAACACCAACAACAAAATAATTTATGTAATTTTCTTTCTTGTTTCTCAAAGTTTACATATGTATGTAGCTGATAAGCACAGCTTTTTTTTGCATTTTTTAGAAATGAGCTCGATATCAATGTGAGAACTATACATTTCTAAAAATGTCTCTAACCTCTAATGTTACCGAATAGTTTGAGATCAAATTGAAAACCTTAATGTTCTTAAAATGTCTTTGACGTTGGAGAATAGTATTGGATATCGACATGAGAATTATAAATTTCTCCAAGTTTAGAGAAATATTTTTTCCATGTTTGTTGAACTTTTACAAACAAATTAGATTTACGTCGCATGAGTATAGGAAGGTACATACATATGGACTCAAAGAGGGTAAAAATAATTATTTTGATTATTGAGAATAAATGTAAGTCGAGGCTATGTATAGGTGCAAACATCTAACTTTAACTTAGCACATAACTACACTGGCGTACATCAGAATAGGTCCAAACATTTTTGTAGCTAAAAATGCGAAACACGAAACAAACAATTGTGTGTAAGGGTTTGGAAAAAAATTGAATCACTTTGAAATAGACTCCAGTTTAGGAAAAGAAAATCCCGAAGCTATTTAAATGATCGTCACCGTACATCAATATGTATGCATGCCAGGCATATCTTGTATTTACATTCCCATTATGCTTGTAGTTTACAGTTTCTCTACCAGGGATGGGCATTATTTTATTTTCGGAGCATATGTATATGTAATATGTATATAGAAGTATACTTTTATATTGCTACTAAGGCACCTTTTCTATAAAAAAAAATCCGAAAACATAGCTAACGGTACTAGTTAAGTATTTAAGTACATAAGTACGTACCTAAGTATCATCTGGTCCTTTTTTCCTTGGTACTCGGGACGTCACTGAAACCTTTTTTTTTTTTTACTTTTTGACGTAAATAGGCATGATTTCCTTGTTCAAAAAATATTTAAAAATATTTGTGTAATTTGTACTGAAATGTTTTCGGACGGTACTAGCTTTTAGTGGCAATCAAAATATACACTGAGAGAAATGCATTGAATGTTGTGACAATATCACTATTGATAGCGCCGAGTTTGATGCAATATTCATTCAGAATGAGCGAGTTATCAAATATTATTTGCTCCCAATAAAAAGTATAATGACATGTCAACCATTTCGATATCTAATATCTTTAAACGAGCTAATCTTGTATATTTGTATATTTGTATGTTCGGACTATCTCGAGAACCGCTTGACCGATTGGGATGAAATTTGGCACAAAGATAGTATGATGAATTCTAAGACTACCCACTTTAGGGTTGCCACTTGGCGCGATTTACAGGGTTGCCACCTATCCCATTTTTTTTTAATTATGGAGCAAGATATGCCAATATGGGTATCATATGAAAGGTATTTTCGGCGAGATACCAACTAAAATATTTTCAAGTAGAGTTGTCACCTAGGGTTGCCACTTTACCACAATATATTTGTATATCCGGTACTATCTCGAGAATCGCTTGACCGAATTGGCTGAAATTTGGCATGGTGATAGTATGATCGATTTTAAGACTACCCACTTTAGGGTTGCCACTTGGGGCGGTTTACAGGGTTGCCACCTATCCCTTTTTTTTAATTATGGAGCAAGATATGCCAATATGGGTATCATATGAAAGGTATTTTCGGCGAGATACCAACTAAAATATTTTCAAGTAGGGTTGCCACCTTACCACAATATATTTCTATATCCGGTACTATCTCGAGAACCGCTTGACCGATTTGGATGAAATTTGGTATGTAGATAGTATGATTGATTCTAAGACTATCAATTTGGGGGTTGCCACGTCATCATTTGGGATAATTTTTGGGTTATTTTGGGAACATCTGAGGGACTATTCAAGGATTATTTTGGGATCATTTTTGGATGATTTTGTGGTAATTTTCGAATCGTTTAGGGTACATTTAAGGGTGTTTTTGGGGTAATTTGTGAATTATTTTTGGACCAATTTGGGATCATTTTAGGGTCATTTTGGGATCATTTTTGGGTAGTTTTGGGTATCAAAGTAAAGGTATTGTCGCCGACATACCAGCTAAAATATTTTCAAGTAGGGTTGCCACCCAGGGTTACCATTTTACCGTATTGTAGTTGTATTTTGTATTTTGGGATCATATTTGGATATTTTAGGATTATTCATCACTTTGGGATAATTTTGGGGCTTGCTTGAGATCATTTTGGGTTCAATTTCGGATTAATTTGGTACAATTTTGGGTAATTTTCGGTTCATTTTGGAGCCATTTTTGGATAATTTTTGTATCATTTTGGGATAATTTTTGGGTTACTTTGGGAACATTTGAGGGTCTTTTTGGGGTGGTTTTGGGATTATTTTAGGATATATTTGGGATCATTTTGGTGTATTTTTTGGATCGTTTAGTGTGCATTTAAGGGTATTTTTGGGGTAATTTGGGAATTATTTTTGGACCAATTTGGAATAATTTTAGGTTCATTTTCGGATCATTTTTGGGTCGTTTTGGGTTCAATTTCGGATCATTTTGGGAACATTTAAGGGTCTTTTTGGGATCATTTTAGGATTATTTTTGGATTATTTTAGGGTCATTTTGGGATCATTTTGGGTAAGTAAATTTAGCGCTAAATTGATAGCACCGAGCAAGCTCGGTCACCCAGGTACTGATGTACTATTTTTTATATTTATGGATAGAATACTAACGGCATGATTGAACATTTTTCTAAAAATTGTATAATATGCCGTAGCCGAATGGTAGAATACTGGGCTAACGTGCCAGAGGAGCATGGATCGAGTCTCACTGAAACCAGATGTCAAATTATATAAAATTTTGTTTTTTTAAACTATTTACAATTTATCAATAGTTTATATGGATACCATTTCAATAGTGATTTATCAAAAAAGCATTGATGAAACATCCATATTCATTGAAGGGACAGAAATATCAATTTTTATTTGATGTGATATAAATAATTATGGATGTTCGATCCATAGATTTCCCTCCGTGTATTAAACGAAGTAATTGTGAACTTTACAGTTATCTCTTTTCTGTAGGAGTTTTCCCGTGAAATGAAAAAATATTAACCCGTTCTGCTTAAGATTTTTTAATTTTGTTTAATAGTGGGATGAAATAGCAAATTGTTTCATATATATACAATACCGCTTGCCTCAGTTCTTTGCACGTTTAAATAGAGTTTAGAGTTCAGATTAGCTAGACTCTAGCACATTTTAGCTTAGATGAATGGTTTAATCTTTTAGTAGTACCTTAGGTGGTTCGGCAGCTGTCAGAGCATAGACTCAATACCGTACAACTCTGTTTGGTCCGTCACGTCCCTCTTACAACCGCAACAGTTTCTACGACACTCTGACGACAACCTTCTTGTGGTGCCATCGGCGGAAATCGATAAATATTCAATACTCGCCATTTTTATGACGCAAAGGTCCGAAAAGAGGTAGATTCCAAAGTGGCCAAAGTTACTCCGTTACTGTCTGGGCTAGCATATTTCACGGTATTGATAATTTTTTGGACTAAGTAATTGCTATCTAATTTTTCAGTTAAACAATTGTATGGGACACAAAAACTGTGCTTGGCTAGCAAAGGTTTAATACGCTTGTTTACATTTTTTTTTAAGGAAAAACTCCTACAAAAAACAAAATATGTATTTCAGTTGTCAATTCTACCTTGTTGAATTTGCCTTGGTGGCAATATAGGAGTATTACATGTATGGTGAAAAAAGACGAAAAAAAAATTAATTTTTATTCGTTATTCAAAAAAAAAATTGAGTGATGAGTGGTCGGTTATTGGTTTAAAAAAAATCAAATACATAACCATTTACAGGATTATTTCGAAACTGTTTCGGGATTATTTCGGTTCTGTTTCGGGATAATTTCGAAACTGATTCCGGATAATTTCGGCACTGTTTTGGGATCATTTCTGGGCCTTTTTCGGTTCAGAGCTGTTTTTGGGATGATTTTGGTAACATGTCACTCATCACTCAAAATTTTATAAATGATGAATAATTTTGTATTTTTTATTTGAATAATTTTTTATTCGAAATGGGCCAACCCTGTTCTCTACTGTTAAGCACGTTGCGGTTTCAGTTGCATTTTGCTTACTTTTCCTGTTTATATTTTTTATATTTATTTATGCCCCATCAGCATGTCTCGCCAACTATCTTGAACTGTTGTCTGGCGCTACGACTTTTGGGCCGTTTTATTTTAGACACGACAATCGGTTTGGTCAGAGCCAACCACAACACCTACATAGTCGTACTAGCCCTTGGTGCTGGTATGTCGGTGAACCTGCTTACCTGTTTTGTAGCGCATCTATCTGCACTTTAATGCAATCGCGATTTTATAATATGGGAAAGTTCTCACTATTGTTTGCTATTAGCAAGAAGCTGCCCTCAGCGTCATCGCCTATGGTAAAGCGCGACGTTTCGCATTTTGTGCTCCAAAAGCGATGTGCCGATGAACCAATAGCCAACACTACAATTGCAAAAGCAAGAAAACACTCTTCAAGCCAATTGTGTGGACATCAGTGGTCGTGATGCCTGATCCCGTCGTTTGTCGTTTGTACAATGTAATGTACAGATTTGCAATAGAGGCTGAATTGGTCCGTATTCACAACTTTACCTTTCCTGCCCCCATTCGAACTGCTTCTGCTCCACTTTGCTTCCACTTGTTTACTTGCCAATTTTTTCTTCGTGTTAAGGTAAAACATGCGAGCAAGACTTTCTACGTACAATAGTTCTGCATTGATGGTGTGAAACTAGCGCTATTATTATACTTATTGTTACGGGTGTGAATTCGCCATACACCTAGCGATTTATATATTCAGTTAATGAAATGACTATTGCCGTTAACTTAAATAGTTCCGCTAGCCATCAGTGGGAATTCTTCTAGTTTCATTTGATCACACACTTTTCAAGGGTTTAGCTCAAAGGTGGAGGTCGAAGACTTTAGAAAAAGTACACATAAAATGGAAAGAAAAATGTGAAATTGCTACCATTGCAACGTGTAAAAGGAAGAAACCATGAACGATTTTTTGCACTATTTTTAAATTTATTTTTCGAGCTCAAAACTGGCTTTCATATTTTTTAAAATTGTTATCTACCCATCGACCCCATCATTTTAGTCATGACTTTATGTCTCTCTTACCAATATATAATATATGTATTATATAAACATGAGGTAAACAGCTCGAGTTCATATCTAGAATCTTTTGATCTAATCACAGAGGTAGTTTTTGCAGTCGATCGGTTAATCGCCAATCAACTCCACCTAGTTAATCATGCGTTTTGTCTTATCCCACTTGGGGTAACCAATTCGAGTTCGTGTCTATAGTATTTCTATTAATCCTAGAGGAGGTATCGTGTTCATAGCAAATGCAAGTGGTATAAATATTCATTATAACTACTGATATAAACCGCGAGATATTGTATTGCAGCCCAGAGGGTTTTCCTATCTCATGAAATTTTAATTTTTTATTATATATGGAAACGTTTCTTCGGCATAAAACCGTCATATCCTGCCTATTCGAAGGATAAAAAGCAGCACACCACAAGTGGAGGAGAAAGTGTAAAATTACTAGCGACATCCACTTTCAATGAAATAATGAATGAAATGTGCAAGTGGATTTTATTTCTTACTTTATTTTGCTCCAGTTGCCACGCCTGAAAATGCATTGTAGAACAGTATTATATTTTGCATAGCTATAAATCTTTTGGGCTCAAATAAATCCGATCGCAAAATGGGACAATGGAATTGTATTGTCATTGTTCCGCAGCGCATAGAAAACGCATTTTCGTGCTTGAGTATGTGCGATGTGATGATGGGAAAATCGGACAGGTGCGTTTGCTCCCGGTCTTAAAATTGCTGGGAACTCCTTTACTTTCGCCTTTAATACAGATTTACAAAGTACATAGATACGTACTTTTAAACATCGACGACATTAATATTTATACATTCACTCTCGGTATCAGTCAATGACCAATGCAATTTTCTCTTTTTTGCACATCATCAAAATCATGACGGTCTTGATCTACAGCGCCCCAAACAAATACAAAAGCATTATTGTTATCGCTTTTCTTCTGAGTTTGTAAGAAAATATCTTTAGAGGTTCATTTCAGTTTGTGCGTCTTGTGTCGATCCTCAAAAAATAAATCGATCGTGATCTGTCATCTGAAAATTGCCAAATCTACTCAGCATTTCGCAAATGCAATTTGCTACGCCGTGGAAACAAGAGACTTATCGGTTTTACCTGCCGTAGGCATTTCTAATAAAAAAGGAGGGTTGCATTTTCTTTATAGCTTCACACATGCCTAACTACATATGTAACTACAGCTGAGTGAACTTGTTATTGAGGGAAGCCGACTCAACTTGTCAAAAAATTTTTTAGGCAGAAATATTTAATATTGGATTTTTTTTATTAGGTACCACTGTAATTTCTATTTAGTGTAACCACAAAAAAAATCGTTGGCAGTTACTCATTGTCGATTCATAGTACATGGGTGTAGAGGTTATATAGTCCTGGAATAAAGCATACGATCTATATGCGATGATCTAAATCAGGGACCGGCTAATAAATTTCTACTGTGAATTGTTATTTGTTTTTTCTCCGTCACTCACTCGCAAGCACCAAAGCAACATCGTATGTTGTTGAGTCGTTGCTTGTCAGTGAGCGACTAGGCATAACCAACGACTTCCATTGATTGGTCAGTGCGATCATAGCGCTCTCACAAGCTCACCAACAATTTCATTAGTTCTCAGATTTACGGACAATTGTCCCACTATATGCCGGCGCTTGATCTGAATCGCTTCAACCGTTCCAGAAAAAGTGATCGATATAAGAAGGAATAAAGAAAATGCGGCTAGGCAACCCTACTTTAAAATATTTTCGTTTAATTTTATACCCATATTGGCATATCTTGCTTAACCCTAGAATCGTAATACAGTTTTACCCTACGTTAATGCTAATATACGTAAATTTTACGTACTACACCGTTTGGGGCAGTAATTTTAGATAAATGCTTAATAAAAACCTGTTTTTCTTTTGTGTTGATTTTATTAAATGAAAGTACAAAGTTTTTTTGTTTTTAAAACTAAATAATAAGAATTTCTACATACATCCGTCGAATATTTTAATTTGATGCTCACCACACAGGGCAGCTTCATTATGTATTCAAAAAAAAGGAAGTTGTCCGCCTTTTTTTTAAAATAGTTACAAAGTTTTAAGTATAAAGGTTCGCCTTTTGGTGAAAAAGTTAAAGTAATTGCGTTTTATTAGGTTTATCACAGAAACTGTTCTTCAATTGTATAGAAAGTTTGGATAATAATACATACGTTAATGCGGTAAACTGTAACGGCACTTTTTATGAGACATACACGTAAAATTTACGTATATTACCATTCTAGGGTTAATAAAAAAAGGTGGCAACCCTATAAAATTTGTGTTTTTTAAACTACATACATTAATTTTTTTTATTTTCAGAATAGCGGAAAAGATGTGCGCAGTTACAGGTCTTTCCCTGGGCCCGGTTATTTTTTTCAGTCCAGAGCCTGTTTATTTATTACTTAAAGGCGCATAGTTTTTCTAACCCAGGGCCTGCCTAGTTTTCCCATTCTAACAATTAAAGGAAATTTATAAGGTACTTCAAATTAATTGGCTATAAAATGAAATATTTAACCCTTTCGTGACTTCTGAGATTATATATCCCAGAAAAATTGGAGCTTCTCCGTCCCTAAAGGGTTAAACGAATGAACGAATGGCGGCGATATACCAACAGGTTTTCATAACCTCTAACGAGATTTTTAGCCGAGCTTCTCTTTCCAACTTGTGGTGTGTTGCTTTTGAGTTTTCCTACAAGTTGGCGGGACCTACAGTTTTTTGCCGACTCCGAACGGTATTTGCAAAGCACATGAATTTTTTGCTGAGAAGCTTCTCATGGCAGAAATACACCCGGAGAATTTGCCAAACTACTGCCGAGGGGCGACCCCGTTTAGAAAAATTCCTTTTCTAAATAATTTTTGATGTTACTTTTGCCGAACACTTAACCGCTACACCACGGCGGCCGCCAGGGTTAAACAGGTTTGGGAATTTTCCAACCAGTTTTTAACTTTTATAAAATATAACCAACCTGTTCAAACAACATAACAAATATTAATTTGTAATTTTTAAGTAATTCAAGTTCCTCGTTTCTACACTAACGAAATGAAGTACATAGGTATTTTTGGTTTTTTTCATCAATTTCAGCTTCAAAACTGCTTTTTTTTAATATGTAAAAAAAACGTGAATATTCGACGCGTTATCACTTCTTCGGTTTTCGTTTTTTTTATACCTTTCATGAACATGAAATGGTATTATAACTTTGGTCCGATGTTTGTAAATATGAGAAGAAGAAGAGATAGACCCATCAATAAGTATACCGAAATGATCAGGATGACGAGATGAGTTGATTTAGCCATGTCCGTCTGTCCGTCTGTCCGTCTGTCTGTCTGTCTGTTTGAACGCAAACTAGTCCCTCAGTTTTTGAGATATTTGGCTGAAATTTGGTATGCGGCCACCATTTTCCAATATAGGAATCATTTGTCGGAACCAGCAAGATCGGACCAATATAACATATAGCTCCCATACAACCGATTATTCCGATAAACGGATTTTGGGCTATAACTCCTGTAATTAAACACGAAGGAACGTGAAATTTTACAAGTTATGCTATTTTTATATGTGAAATATCGATGCTGAAAATCATAGAGATGGGATAAATATTTCACATAGCTCCCATACAATCGATTATTCCGATAAACGGATTTTGGGCTATAACTCCTGTAATTAAACACGTAGGAACGTGAAATTTTGTAAGTATTGCTCTTTTTATATGTGAAATATCGATGTTGAAACTCATAGAGATGGGATAAATATTTCACATAGCTTCCATACAATCGATTATTCCGATAAACGGATTTTGGGCTATAACTCCTGTAATTAAACACGTAGGAACGTGAAATTTTGGACGTACTGCTATTTTTATATGTGAAATATCGATGTTGAAAATCATCGAGATTGGATAAATATTTCACATAGCCCCCATACAATCGATTGTTCCGATAAACGGATTTTGGTAGATAACTCCTATAATTATATAGGTAGGAACGTGAAATTTTGGAAGTATTGCTATTTTTATATGCAAAATATCGATGTTGAAAATCATTGAGATGGCATAAATATTTCACATACCTCCCATACAATCGATTATTCCGATAAGCGGATTTTGGGCTATAAGTCCTGTTACTAAACACATAGGAACGTGAAATTTTGGAAGCATCGCTATTTTTATATGTAAAATATCGATGTTGAAAAGCATTGAAATGGGATAAATATTTCACATAGCCCCCATACAATCGATTGTTCCGATAAACGGATTTTGGTAGATAACTCCTGTAATTATATCGGTAGGAACGTGAAATTTCGTAAATGTTGCTATTTTAGAATGTGGAATGTCGATGTTAAAAATCAATGAGACCAATATAACACATCGTCCCCATATAATCGATAGCTCCGATAATTTCGGTATGAGCTAAAGTTAAATTCACACAGGCTGTACTGGGGATCAAACAGTGAAAATCGTGACGCTTATTCATGAAAGGTATTTAGCCTTCGGCACAGCCGAAGACAGCTTTCCTTACTTGTTTACTAGTACTAGGGTATTCTAATTTTTGATGTTACGAAATTTTTATGAATTTTGATACTTAGAGAAAATTGACAAAGATTTACACAGCGATGGATACCATGACGCGTTTCGGACTTTCCAGGGTCCACATCAGATGGCTTTTCGGACACAGAAGTACTGTGTCTGCACCGAAGCGGTTAAAGCAATTGCTTATAACAAATCAGCTACGATGCCCTGTAGTATTTCTAAGTCAACTTTTCTTATAAGCGTGCCAATTTCATACCTTTAGACATAAGGCCGCGACATATTTTCCATATGATACACGGAATATGAGCATATTATTAGGTGTGCATATTTATGCAGAAGCACACTGAGGTTTTTAATTTGCATTCCTTCATACCACTTTTTTGTGTATTATTGGTTTGCTCTACCTATGGTGTGTACTTATGTATCAATTATGAATGTTTCTTATTGGAGCTTAGTTCGAAAATTGTTTATACCTGCTGTACTTTTTACTAGTACTAGGGTATTCTAATTTTTGATGTTACGAAATTTTTATGAATTTTGATACTTAGAGAAAATTGACAAAGATTTACACAGCGATGGATACCAAATTTTTTTACGGTTTCTGATATTTCTTGTTAATCTTTCAAAATGAGGCATTTGGTCTTATACTACCGTACTGTAGGACAACAAACTACAAAAGAGTAACACGTAATAAAAGTAACACAGTAGCTGTGCCTACAAAAAACCATGCTAACGTAAAAAAGTTACGCACCAAAGTAGCTCGACATTTTTGCCTCTACCTTGACAACTAAAGGGAGCACATCAAATTCAAAACCACATAAAGTTTTGAGGTCTAATAGGCATATACGTATAACCAAAATTTTAATACTCTGTTGCCTCAAAAACTTATAAGTACAAATTCACAAATATTGAAAATGGCCAAAAATAGAGTATCGCTACTTTCACACGGAAGGAAATCTATGGATCGAACATCCATAATTATTGATATAACATTAAATAAAAATTGATAATCCTGTCCCATCAATGAATATGGATGTTGTTGTTGTTGTTAACAGCAAAACACTCCCGAAGGTTTTGGGGAGTGATGCCGAAGTTGACAGTCCTTGGCCGGATATGACCCCGGTACGCTGCGGTACTGCCCGACTGTCGTGGTAGCGATTTGGTATGACCAGTGGAACCTTCTAGGTCATGGCATCCCTCCATCCATGAGGAAGGAGAAGATGGGTAATGAGAGGTGAGAGGCATCATATCCGTAGATCAACCATCGAGTAGCACGTCAATTACCTATGTGCATATTAGTCGCCTCTTACGACCGGTATGCCTACCTCGGGCATATTCTAAACCCCTAACCCGCAGGGCTAGGATGGATGTTTCATCAATGCTTTTCTGATAAATCACTATTGAAATGGTATCCATATAAACTATTGATAAATTCTAAATAGTTTAAAAAACAAAATTTTATATAATTTGACATCTGGTTTCAGTAAGATTCGAACCCTGCTCCTCTGGCTCGTTAGCCCAGTATTCTACCATTCGGCTACGGCATATTATAATTTTTTTCGAAAAATAATCAATCATAAGAAATTCAAAAAAATTTTGAATTTTAACAAACGCTCCAACAAGTTGTAATATTGTTAGGAAATCCATAGTACAAATTGTTGAACTATTATGATTGTGCGTCCCAGAAAAATTTACATTTCGCCAATATATATTAAACGCTGTCTCTACCATTATGACTATGCAGTAAATAGGGATATGGATATACCGACAATAGAAATTCATATCACGACCATAGATATTGACATGCCGTTCAAATATATTAGTATTCTATCCATAGATATAAAAAATAGTACATCATATCGAAATGGTTGACATGTCATTTTACTTTTTATTGGAAGCAAATAATATTTGATAACTCCCTCATTCTGAATGAATATTGCATTAAACTCGTCGCTATCAATAGTGATATTGTCACAACATTCAATGCATTTCTCTCAGTGCATTGATGATAACATTTAATATTGGAGAAGCACATCAATCCCGCTTGCACATTTAGAATCTCCGTCTCAAAAACTACACCCTGGTAAAATTTCAAAGCGATACATTGATGCCTCAAAATTTTATGGAACAAATACCAAAAAGAAAATTAATAGTACCACTTGAAAAAGCGGTAAATTCGACTTTTTTCGCCTTTTAAAGTTCTGTAAAAACTTATTGTCTACATTTCTTCCGTCCAAATCTTCAGAGAAGATAGTCAATACGTAAAATTAAATATTCATATGCTTTTACCCGCTTTAATACATTAACCCATGTGTAGCAGCCGAGAATCCAAAAATGTAACACATTAAAAAAATGTATTCACTAAAAAAAATTTCCTGTAGGCGGTCCGCGAATTTCGATCCCCCCGGGCCGGGAATTCCTACCGGAGGTCCTGTATGTACTTGCCAAATTTTGACTCGCTAATACTCGATTCTATTATATTCATTTGTATAAGGTGGTTTTACACGATATGTATTGTATTATGTACCTGTCACGTTTTCGATCCACATGTACTCATATGTGTGTCAAATTAGCTTAATTTCCTTTGAGTTTACGCGCTATGTCAGATGGAAATAGAAACGATTCTACTTATTTCTTATGTTCGTACATTTGATTTGTCAGAGGACATTTTTTTTTTGTGTTTACACGGTTTGATTCTGTATCCATGTAAAAAGGTGACATATACTACATCTGACAAAACAAATCGTGTAATACCCCTTTTAATACTTTCCTATCAATAAATAGTAAAAGTTTAAAGCTCTTCAGTCCACATTAAAAACTTTAGCCCTTATTGAGCGATGGGTTGATGATGTTGTGGAAACAGTGCATTTGTCTTGGGCACAACTTCAAAGTAAGCAACGATAAGCATCGAGTTCTCACGAACTTTTCTTGCAACGGACGAATGTGAACGGCTAGCCGCGGCACTATTTCCATGCCATACTATTAATCTACATGCCTACAGTAGAACAACTTATTGTATGGGAATTGCTGGTTTTATTATTGCAACAGCTACTGTTACTGGTACGATTGCAATTGTCTTGTGCCGGCAATGAAGCACGATTACGTATATATGTACAGTAGGGCTGGCTGATTTATATGCGCCCAAAAAAAATTTCACATCGTTTCTATTATTATATGGCTATTTTCCAACATTTTTTCTCCAGAAACTACAGGTCTAAAATTAGTTTCAAGCAGCGTTTTTTGGAATTTAATATTTTTTAATAAGTGTCTCACCTTTTTGAAAAAATGTATTCAAAACTAGCCAGCATGAGTATCTGGGGGTTTCTGGGGTAGATGAATGCAATTTCGATACTACTTTTTTCTTTTTAGGGCCACCATAGGGCGATTGCGTACTTTTTTTTAAGTTGAACGCCTTTTATAGCTTAAATGTAGAGCATCGTGAGAAAGTAAAATGTTGTGACCAAAAAATTAGTACGGAAACGCCCCCTGGCCCTCGACCACAAAAACCTCCGATACCTACATATTTTGAAAAATCGCGTTCTCGAAATTTATTTATGAGCGAAAATGCTTGAAATGGCCCAAAAAGTTGACCCTCCTAATGTACATGCATACGAACTTTTGGTGTAAAAGCGGCATGCACTGAGCATCTTCTTTGTCTGAAATGAAACTTGTACATTAGGGTGATTAAAAAAAAATTTCGACTTGGTCTTACCCCCTGAAACTATAGGCATTGATGAGAAAATAAGCCTCGCAAAAAATTAGCGCTTTAACTTAACCCTTAGGGGTGGCTATTTTTTTTCGCCCTTTCCCATACATTTTGTATGGGGAAAAATGGAATTTTTTTTTTAAAGTGAATTTTCTTTCAATTTTTGAAACTTTTTTCAAAATATTTTTACATACTCTTAAAGCTGAAGCTTTGAAGCTTCCAAAATGGTATGCCATGTGCCATTATCTTAACTATTAAGATAATTACAGCCATTTGAAAATGACTGAGTTTTGTACTATTGCACACACATACACAGTAACACGTATAAAATCTAGTAAATTTTAAATGTCTGTAATTATTTTAATAGTTAAGAAAACCGCACATGGCATACCATTTTGGAAGCTTCAAAGCTTCAACTTTAAGAGTATGTAAAAATATTTGAAAAAAGTTTCAAAAATTGAAAGAAAATTCACTTTGAAAAAAATGCCATTTTTCCCATACAAAATGTATGGGAAAGGGCGAAAAAAATAGGGTTAAGTTAGAGCGCTAATTTTTTGCATGGCTTATTTTCTCATCAATACCTATAGTTTCAGGGGGTAAGACCGAAAAAAAGAACCAAATTTTATTTATTTCAATCACCCTATTGTACATACATATATATGAGCCCCTTAAAGCACAAGTGGTATAAGTCCACCACTGATATATTGAAGGTTTTGTGCTGTCAACAAATAGGGGGTGCCCTTGATTTTACAAGTTAGTTCTGCTATTTATTCGGTGTTTATGGGAGCTAGGAGTTACCCCCTAGCGTGTTATATAGAACACATTTTCCCCTACATAGGGTCATGCGTAACTAAAAAAACGAAAACTGGACTTATTCCACTTGTGCTTTAAACGGTTTATATGTCAACTCTGCTTGTACAGCTTCCTTTACACTGTCGAAATATGTGGAGGAGCTGATTTTGCAGTCGTCAAGTACATAAGTGGACATCGACATTTAAAGCAATTAATGCCAATTTTATATTGCCTTCCAACTTCGAATGCTGGTCCTTTATGTAATTTTTTTTACTTTTAACTCTCTCACCACAGGTGAGCTGAAACCTCTAAAGATAACTCGTATATAACGTCGGTTACACCGCAAAACCACGTAAGTGGAATCTCAGTTTGTCGGTTTTACACCTACAAATTGATTGATTTTAAGATGAATTCGTAGTGACTATAAAAAAGTTCTTATCAAGATCGATGAGGGTGCACAACTCCTTTAATATCTCAAATCAAGAAAAATTGGAGTTACACAACTTGCTCTTTATGGAGAACTCATTCTTTAATACTTACGTAAATATATCGTTATCAGTTGACTCATTTACGTGCACAGAATGTAAATAGTGCATGTACCTTTTACAGGTAACATATGTTCGTACACATATTTTCATATGACCTAAATGAATACGTTTTGCATTGTTTATGCATACGTTTGATTTAACCGCTGGCCAGCCCAATAGTTGGCATAATTACCGCTTGACTGTCGCAGTAAATGTTGAACTCCTTGACTGCGAATGCGCTGGACTGCATCCCATCCACCGCATCCTTGATGGCGGCAACCTCCGCTTGGAAAACGCTGCAATGATCAGGTAACCTAAATTTCGTGTTAATCCCAAGTTCCTGACAGTAAACACTTTGATTCTGCTAATTAATAGTACGCTTTATTCACTACTAAGAACCGTACTACAATATCGCAAGTCAATTCACTGTTCAGTACTTCACTGTACAATACTTGAAAATAAACTGATTGCATGTCTACGAGCGCAGCTACTTTATATACCCTAGAAGAGCATCACATTCATCACCTACAATTGTCTACACCTTTCTGGGTTATTCTTGAAACCCTGTTCCCAAAAAGAGTTTATCTATCGTCACCTCCCCTTTGTGTTATAATCGCAAACAGGCGTGCCCCCTCTCCCACTCTCGCTCTCGCGTCATGTGCCCAAACAGTTCTCTGCAATTTGTCCATGAATTCTGTAAGAAGTCTAAGTTCGGGTAAACCGAACATCAAATACCCAGCGGCAGTTATTTCCATACCACAAGTGGGCGTGATCGGAAAGCGATTTCGTCCAGTTTAATCAGGTATAATCCCTATAATGCTAGTAAAATTCCTCCCCTAAAAGGGAGCGGTGCCGCGCCCACTTTAAAATATTTATCAAAAAATCATAATAGAATGACATGGCGGTTCATCCTAGCAAAATATATAATTTTCGCCATTTCCGTTACCGAATTATGTATGTCAATAGGAGTGTACGTTGAAAGCTGTTCAACCAACATCCAGCAAAAGAGAGTTTTGTAAAAATCTCAAATTTGCTTAGCTTTCGTCGAACAGGATTCAGTAGAAATTTGCAGATATGTAAAACAGCTGTTACGTTTCTGATTGGCTAACAATTTAATTTAAATTTTTTTGTTGTTGGTTTGCTATGACACGATTAGCCGTTCATGTTTGCTGGTTTCTGCTGGACGAAATATTCCCAACAATAACTTGCAGCGAATTTCAGCTCTCTCTCTCAATTAAATGTCAAAAAACTGCTGAATTCCCTGCAATTAGCTATCAAAAAAACGATGTTTAGTCATAATTATGCATAAATTGCAGCAAAAAAACGGACCTAATTTAGGTGATTTTAGAAATGTTCGATGGAAGGCGATGTTATTCATCATTATTTTATCAGGTATACTCCCAACGATACAAGAATGCTTTGTGCCAAATTTCATCGTTCTACCGTTATCAGTTTAAAAGTTACGCCCAAGCGAAATTTCAAAAATACCTCCCTTAAAAGTGGGAGGTGTCACGACCAAGTTAAAAAAATCATAATATAATATGACCTGGGGGATTCACCTATATGTGTGAATTACCTTGTTTATACATATTGCTTCCCTGGTTCAATAACGACGCAATTGTAAAATATTAAGTTTTGGTGAAGCAAGTTTCAATATTTGCATCCGTTAATTTTAATGAAAAGTCCCATAAAATTGCTGTTTTTCCTTAATTGACATTAAATGCTGTAAAGAATAGATTTAATAAATATGATTACGATAAGTCCGCCGCATTATGTTTTAAAATTAGAAAGTTACACCCATTTTTTTGCAGCCCTCTTGCAGTTGCGTCGTTCTTGAACGAAATTTATTCCCCAAAAATTTATGATCAAGTAATACATGTGACCATAATTTTTTTTCTTACTTTCTTACTTTTCTAAAACCAAACCAAAAGAGTTAAATAGACATACTCCATCATATTTAAAGATAAATCTTCATAGAAAATTTGAAAATCACCCAAAGCGAAATCAGCGAAAGCCATTTTACCGACAGATTCTGGAGCAAGAAGAAGTGCGCCTTATCTCGAAACTTTAAAATTGACATTTGCGTCGTTATTGAACCAGGGAAGCGATAGAAAAAAGCGGTTATGAAAATAAACGCATTTACTGAAACACACAAATTTCTCAGTGTTTATACGAACGCACCCAAATCGATAGCAAAGAAATCGTCTTGAACTGACAGTTCGCAACTGTGAATGTGAAATTAAGACGCTTTTAACAAAATTTGTGTTTATACAATCCTTCAAACCAACGCGCTTCGTTTGGAAGCGTTGTAGCCTTGCGTGTAAACGTAGTTTATGTCAATTTATGTGATTTTCGAAATTTTTGACATTGCAAAAGGGGCGTGGTTATCATCCGATTCCCCTCATTTTCAATAGCAACCTACCTTGGCCAGAAAGTAACCTCTATACCAAATTTTATGCAAATATCTAAATTTTTACACAAGTTATCGTGTACACAAACAGACAACCTAAGAACTTTCATGTATGGAACTCTGTACTATCTCCATTATTTTGTGCCGTTACGTTGTACCATTATGTGGACAAAATTATAATGCCCCTGTACTAGTACTAGTAATCTTGGCTTGCGTCATTCCCTTTTAGTGATAACTGACCCCAATTGGAAACCCCAAGGGAGTTCAAGTCATCTTCCACTTGTTGATTCCTTCTCAGTCGAGGCCTACCCCTTCCTCTGCTGCCGAATTCGGGTGTCGGTAGAAAAATCTTCTGTGCTGGAGCTTCTTTGTCCATTCGCGGAGCCTTTGGGCTTTAATTCGCAGAAGTATGGTCAGGTCTGCCTAAAGCTCGTACAGCTCATCGTTAAATTTCCTTCGATACTCGCCGTTGGCATCACAGGAAGGACCATAAATCTTCCGGAAAACTTTTCTCTCAAATACTCCAAGGGTCATCTCATCTTCTCTTGACACTGTCCATGATTCCGAGCCGTACATCCGGACTGGTATGATGAGAGTCTTATAGAGCGCGATCTTTGTTTGCCGAGAGAGGTCTCTACTTCTCAATTGCCTATTTAGTCCAAAGTAACATTTGTTGGCAAGAGTGGTTCTCCGTTGGATTTCTAGTAGTACTAGTATGCTGGGTATAAATATAGTAAAAATTACGCTAAAAATATAGTAAAAATTACACAAAAAATTTAGTAAAACTGGCAACTGATATTTTAGTGTTTACGTAAGACATATTCAGTTACTTTTTAAACGATTTACATACAGTACCTGGGTGACCGAGCTTGCTCGGTGCTATCAATTTAGCGCTAAATTTACTTACCCAAAATGATCCCAAAATGACCCTAAAATAATCCAAAAATAATCCTAAAATGATCCCAAAAAGACCCTTAAATGTTCCCAAAATGATCCGAAATTGAACCCAAAACGACCCAAAAATGATCCGAAAATGAACCTAAAATTATTCCAAATTGGTCCAAAAATAATTCCCAAATTACCCCAAAAATACCCTTAAATGCACACTAAACGATCCAAAAAATACACCAAAATGATCCCAAATATATCCTAAAATAATCCCAAAACCACCCCAAAAAGACCCTCAAATGTTCCCAAAGTAACCCAAAAATTATCCCAAAATGATACAAAAATTATCCAAAAATGGCTCCAAAATGAACCGAAAATTACCCAAAATTGTACCAAATTAATCCGAAATTGAACCCAAAATGATCTCAAGCAAGCCCCAAAATTATCCCAAAGTGATGAATAATCCTAAAATATCCAAATATGATCCCAAAATACAAAATACAACTACAATACGGTAAAATGGTAACCCTGGGTGGCAACCCTACTTGAAAATATTTTAGCTGGTATGTCGGCGACAATACCTTTACTTTGATACCCAAAACTACCCAAAAATGATCCCAAAATGACCCTAAAATGATCCCAAATTGGTCCAAAAATAATTCACAAATTACCCCAAAAACACCCTTAAATGTACCCTAAACGATTCGAAAATTACCACAAAATTATCCAAAAATGATCCCAAAATAATCCTTGAATAGTCCCTCAGATGTTCCCAAAATAACCCAAAAATTATCCCAAATGATGACGTGGCAACCCCCAAATTGATAGTCTTAGAATCAATCATACTATCTACATACCAAATTTCATCCAAATCGGTCAAGCGGTTCTCTAGATAGTACCGGATATAGAAATATATTGTGGTAAGGTGGCAACCCTACTTGAAAATATTTTAGTTGGTATCTCGCCGAAAATACCTTTCATATGATACCCATATTGGCATATCTTGCTCCATAATTAAAAAAAGGGATAGGTGGCAACCCTGTAAACCGCCCCAAGTGGCAACCCTAAAGTGGGTAGTCTTAAAATCGATCATACTATCACCATGCCAAATTTCAGCCAATTCGGTCAAGCGATTCTCGAGATAGTACCGGATATACAAATATATTGTGGTAAAGTGGCAACCCTAGGTGACAACTCTACTTGAAAATATTTTAGTTGGTATCTCGCCGAAAATACCTTTCATATGATACCCATATTGGCATATCTTGCTCCATAATTAAAAAAAAATGGGATAGGTGGCAACCCTGTAAATCGCGCCAAGTGGCAACCCTAAAGTGGGTAGTCTTAGAATCCATCATACTATCTTTGTGCCAAATTTCATCCCAATCGGTCAAGCGGTTCTCGAGATAGTCCGAACATACAAATATACAAATATACAAGATTAGCTCGTTTAAAGATATTAGATAAGTGATACCTTGAATTTGGCATTGTCCATACCTACAGGGAGGGACTTCGTCTATTTGGGAACCAGTATCAACACCGAAAATAATATCAGTCTAGAAATCCAGCTGAGAATCACTCTTGCCAACAAGTGCTACTTTGGACTGAGTAGGCAATTGAGAAGTAAAGTCCTCTCTCGAAGAACAAAGATCACGCTCTATAAGTCTCTCATCATACCTGTCCTGATGTATGGCTCAGATTCATGGACAATGTCAAGAGAAGATGAGATGGCCCTTGGAGTATTTGAGAGAAAAGTTCTCCGGAAGATTTATGGTCCTTCCCGTGATGCCAACGGCGAGTATAGAAGGAAATTTAACGATGAGCTGTACGAGCTCTACGCAGATCTGACCATAGTCCAGCGAATTAAAGCCCAAAGACTCCGCTGGCTGGGCCATGTTATGCGAATGGACAAAGAAGCTCCAGCACAGAAGGTTTTCCTATCGTCGCCTGAATTCGGCAGCAGAGGAAGGGGGAGGCCTCGACTGAGATGGAAACAACAGGTGGAGGATGACTTGAACTCCCTTGGGGTTTCCAATTGGCGTCCGTTATCGCTAAAAAGGAATGACTGGCGTGCTTTGATACGAAACGGCCAAAATCGCTTAGGCGGTTAAGCGCCAATAAATGATGATGATGATGATACCTACAGTGACCATACATTTTTTTTTTTTTTAAACAGAACTCTTTTTACTTAAGGCTTGGTATTGCCTTCACGTGAAAATTTCGCTACCCGGCTATAAACTTTTTGGGGTTACACTCTCAATATTTGGAAAAGTGTTTTTCATGGCAAATCATCTCTTTGTAAAAAATGTTGCCAACGTCTGTGAAACATTGAAATTGCAATCTCAAATAATTTCAACCAAAGTGCATCAATTGAAAGTATTTTTTTTTAAGTATATTAAGTACTGAACTTCCAAATTTGGTACGTTTTTGCCATTTTAACGTACTCAATTTTTGATTTCGCTGAAGCACTTGACCGCGTTAAACATAAACTAAATTATTTTTAAAGTATTTGGAAAGATTTTAAATTTTTCATAAAGTTTTGAAATTATTGAGCAAACTAACTTTACAGAGTTACTCATTACATTTCTTAAAAAAGGTTGCCAGCACAAAAAAGCAGAACAAAAACAGGACATTTGCTTAAAAACAGAGCATTTCTGTTATTTTCTTTAGAAAAAAAATACGCAGAACAAGCTCCTTAAAAACAGAACTGTTCTGCCAAAAACAGAACGGATGGTCAACGTATCCATACCAACAAATGTAGGTACCTATATATTTTTTATTTATAATATGGGAAGCTGGGGGATTTTCTTCTCATTTTTGTGGAAATTTATCAGAGATTATCTGGCATCACTGTATACATATTCATATCTTTACATAGATGAATAAAATTGCTATGAGCAATTTCTGCACAATCTTGGATGATCTGCTATGACTGAGGTGTAACAATCACGTCATGCATTTTGAATCTGTGTCCATATGGGATCACGGTTGCTACAAGTCTAAATGAAAAAATTACCAAGGAGTTGGTAAGGTAATTTCGTAGTTTCTGGAACAAATTAAAAAAAGTTACCAAACACTTATAAAAGCTACCAAGTTACCAACGGCGAAAAAAATTACCTAATTTGGTAACTAATTACCAAGTTCGGCAACAGTGTATGGGATGTCTAATGCAAAATATGCAAATATCTAAATTTTTACACAAGTTATCGTGTACACAAACAGACAACCTAAGAACTTTCATGTATGGAACTCTGTACTATCTCCATTATTTTGTGCCGTCACGTTGTACCATTATGTGGACAAAATTATAATGCCCCTGTACTAGTACTAGTAATCTTGGCTTGCGTCATTTATTGACACTTAACCGCATAGGCGATTTTGGCCGTTTCGTATCAAGGCCGCCAGTCATTCCCTTTTAGTGATAACTGACCCCAATTGGAAATCCCAAGGGAGTTCAAGTCATCTTCCACTTGTTGATTCCTTCTCAGTCGAGGCCTATACCTTCCTCTGCTGCCGAATTCGGGTGTCGGTAGAAAAATCTTCTGTGCTGGAGCTTCTTTGTCCATTCGCGGAGCCTTTGGGCTTTAATTCGCAGAACTATGGTCAGGTCTGCCTAAAGCTCGTACAGCTCATCGTTAAATTTCCTTCGATACTCGCCGTTGGCATCACAGGAAGGACCATAAATCTTCCGGAAAACTTTTCTCTCAAATACTCCAAGGGTCATCTCATCTTCTCTTGACACTGTCCATGATTCCGAGCCGTACATCAGCACTGGTATGATGAGAGTCTTATAGAGCGCGATCTTTGTTTGCCGAGAGAGGTCTCTACTTCTCAATTGCCTATTTAGTCCAAAGTAACATTTGTTGGCAAGAGTGGTTCTCCGTTGGATTTCTAGTAGTACTAGTATGCTGGGTATAAATATAGTAAAAATTACGCTAAAAATATAGTACAAATTACACAAAAAATTTAGTAAAACTGGCAACTGATATTTTTGTGTTTACGTAAGACATATTCAGTTACTTTTTAAACGATTTACATACATAAGTGATACCTTGAATTTGACATTGACCATACCTACAGTGACCATACATTTTTTTTTGAAAAAAACAGAACTCTTTTTACTTAAGGCTTGGTATTGCCTTCAAGTGAAAATTTCGCTACCCGGCTATAAACTTTTTGGGGTTACACTCTCAATATTTGGAAAAGTGTTTTTCATGGCAAATCATCTCTTTGTAAAAAATGTTGCCAACGTCTGTGAAACATTGAAATTGCAATCTCAAATAATTTCAACCGAAGTGCATCAATTGAAAGTATTTTGTTTAAGTATATTTTTCCGTTTTGTGAATAGTATTTCTTTATGGTGAGAGACATTTCCTTGTTAATTTAAAACCTACCATAAACCACGGTTGTCGTTTTGGCCGAAATGTACCATTTTTGGTACGAATTTTTTTCCGGGTACGGAACTTCCAAATTTGGTACGTTTTTGCCATTTTAACGTACTCAATTTTTGATTTCGCTGAAGCACTTGACCGCGTTAAACATAAACTAAATTGTTTTTAAAATATTTGGAAAGATTTTAAATTTTTCATAAAGTTTTGAAATACATTTGTTAAAAAAGGTTGCCAGCACAAAAAGGCAGAACAAAAACAGAACATTTGCTTAAAAACAGAAAATTTCTGTTATTTTCTTTAGAAAAAAAATACGCAGAACAAGCTCCTTAAAAACAGAACTGTTCTGCGAAAAACAGAACGGATGGTCACCGTATCCATACCAACAAATGTAGGTACCTATATATTTTTTATTTATAATATGGGAAGCTGGGGGATTTTCTTCTCATTTTTGTGGAAATTTATCAGAGATTATCTGGCATCACTGTATACATATTCATATCTTTACATAGATGAATAAAATTGCTATGAGCAATTTCTGCACAATCTTGGATGATCTGCTATGACTGAGGTGTAACAATCACGTCATGCATTTTGAATCTGTGTCCATATGGGATCACGGTTGCTACAAGTCTAAAGGAAAAAATTACCAAGGAGTTGGTAAGGTAATTTCGTAGTTTCTGGAACAAATTAAAAAAAAGTTACCAAACACATATAAAAGCTACCAAGTTACCAACAGCGAAAAAAATTACCTAATTTGGTAACTAATTACCAAGTTCGGCAACAGTGTATGGGATGGCTAACAATGCTTTAACAAGTGACAAGCCCATAATATAATGAGAAGAAAACCTTAAATAAAATAAAAGTAATACTCCTACGCATGTCATGTATATATGTACATTAGGGTGGTCCATAGAATCAAAGTATTATATTTCCGGTCTCACCCCCTAGATCGGTTGCACAACTGTCAAATATAAAGCACACAAATTTTTATTCCGATTGGTGATGGTTAAGACGTGTCGCGGGGGGTCGAAGTTCAGATTGCTCTATGGAGAGTCAAAAAATAAAAGTGAATTTTATTTTCATCTAATACTCGAAATCGATAGCACTATGGTCGGAGATATCAAATGCAAAATCTGGTTCCGATGGGAAAAGCCTAAGGCGTGCCGCAGGGGGGTTAAAGTTCTGACTAAGATGTTCAGACCCCATGGACTCAAAAAATAAAAGTAATTTTTCTTTTCATCTAATACCCGAATCGATAGCTCTATGGTCGGAGATATTCCATTCAAAATTTGGTTCCGATTGGGAAAGCCTAAGGCGTGCCGCAGGGGGGTAAGATGTTCAGACCCCATGGACTCAAAAAATAAAAGTGATTTTTCATTTCATCTAATACTCGAAATCGATAGCACTATGGTCGGAGATATCACATACAAAATTTGGCTTCGATTGGAAAAGCCTTAGGCGTGTCGCAGGGGGGTAAGATGTTCAGACCCCATGGACTCAAAAAATAAGTGATTTTTCATTTCATCTAATACTCGGAATCGATAGCTATATGGTCGGAGATATCACATACAAAATTTGGTTCCGATTAGAAAAGCCTAAGGCGTATCACAGAGGGGTTCAAGCCCAGATTACCCGTTGGAGGCTCAAAAAATAAAAGTGATTTTAAAATTCTAAACGGGGTATGACATGTTTTTAGCGCGAGATATTGAATTTTTTGCAAAATTTATCGGGTTTTTCCGGTTTCGACATCATTTTTGTGCCACTAATTGACAAAGTATCAACCTTTTTTGGGTCTGAACATCTTACCCCCCTACGAAAAGCCTAAAGCTTTTCCAATCGGAACCACATTTTGTATGTGATATCTCCGACCAAATAGCTATCGCTTCCGAATATTAGATGAAAAGAAAAATCACTTATTTTTTGAGTCCATGGGGTCTGAACACCTTACCCCCCTACGACACGCCTAAGACTTTTCCAATCGGAACCAAATTTTGTATGTGATATCAACGACCATATAGCTATCGATTTCGAGTATTAGATGAAATGAACAATCACTTTTATTTTTTGAGTCCATGGGGTCTGAACATCTTACCCCCCTGCGACACGCCTAAGGCTTGAAGAAAAGAAAAATCACTTTTATTTTTTGAGTCTTCATAGGGTAGTCGAACTTTCACCCCCCTGCGGCACGCATTAGGCTTTTCCAATCGGAACCAGATTTTGCATGTGATATCTCCGACCATAGTGCTATCGATTTCGAGTTTTTGATGAAAATAAAATTCACTTTTATATATTGACTCTCCATAGAGCAATCTGAACTTCGACCTCCCTGCGACACGTCTTAACCATCTCCAATCAGGATAAAAATTTGTGTGTGATATCTTAGGCTATATTACTATCGATTTAGGGGTTGAGCCTTTGGAAATCTGATGATAAAATTGTCTCCATACAAATAAGGACCACCCTAATGTACATGCATACAATTACATGTAGATATGCATGGATACAATCATATGTACATACCTACATATGAACATAAATATGTATCAACCCAATTGTAAAACTTACTAGTTCCGGACTAGTTAACATGTAGTAAAAATCCCACGGCCAATTAGTCATCCAATTGTTTTTTTTTTTTTTTTGTAACAAAAACCTGGTATATATGCATTAAAAAATTATGTACAAAAAAATGCTATTTTAACTTTGCAGATAATTGAAGAAAATACGGGACACATAAAAGTTTCAAGTTCCATATAAAAGGATGTTTTTTCTTCAAACATTTTCTTTGTAGTAACTATATAGCAAAGTGCCGAACGCTATGAAAACTTTGCAAAGAATGCTAACGTTGCTAACGGCTCTTTGTACATATGTAAGGGCTCTTATCAGCTCTAAATAGCTTTTAAAAAAGACAATTTTACACAAATCTTTATAAAACTATTTTATCAAGGTGTTTGGATAAGACTTATCTCTCTTACTTACTCATATTAGCTCACGAATAAAATGAAATGGTGTAGTATTTAAAAAAATGTTAATACCCTGAAGGAAAGATTGGTCCAATCACTCAAAAATACCACCCTAGGTATAGTAGCTTTGTATCTATACCAAGGATTGTCCAAAAAATGTGTGCAACGTAAATTAAAGTAGGTGAATTGTACGAAAAGTGGTCCGATTGTAATGCAACGCAGGTGAATTGTACTAAAAGTACCCCGAATGTAATGCACAAAATGTGAGTTTTTCCTCGTGCTCCAAGTACCGTTTGGCCTAAAATTGGTTACAATGTAATGCAGTAGGGGACAATTGGTCCGTGCCTAGGACATTCAATGTTAAACGTAAATAGAATTTTACAGGTGATTGGAGCAAATTTTGGACTAGTTACAAACTTTACAGTGTAGTTTTTCGTGGGGACTAAGTCTACTCCGAATTCCTACAGGGAAGTTACGTATTTTGCGGGCATATACGTATGAACAATGTATATAGTATGTTAGTATTGTCATACAACAGTTTCAGGCTCAGCATTCGGACGTGAGATGCTTTGTAATGGAAACTGTTGAAACTAAAAACTGACGGGATCGTGAGATTGTATAGTTGAGTGATCGTGCAAAGGTTAGTGTGACTGACGTAAGATTGTCACCTTAAGTGGATTATTCATGACAGTAACTGTCATAAATTTTCGAGTTTATGAATTTTCTCTTGACCAAAATACAGACCAATAGGTACGTGTGAAGCTGGTTTGATGAATGACAAGTGTACGTGAACCCTGTACCTGTTGCAAGTTTGACCAGCCGAATCTTCTCAACTACACAATCCACATGACGTTTATAGATATCATGGGTTTCAATTTTAAACTACCGTATTATACGTGTAAATATGTATTAGGGTGAGCCAAAAAAATCGAATTTCGTTTTTTTCAAATGGCATACAGAAATTCGTATTCCTGACCATAAATGGAGTATAAGTTTTTTTATATTAATGGGAAAGCTTGCCTCCTCGCGGTTTTTTGTTTTTGTGAAAAGCTTCTATGTAAATGAATATATCTGCTCTCCCAAAAATCGTACAGCCAACTATAACCCCGGTATTTGCGGGAAATTTAACGCTTTACAAAAATGGTCTTATAAACTTTTTTCATAAGAGTGGAAATCACAAAGTTTATTGAGGTCGAAAATTTACTAATTTCTCAAACCCTTAAGACTGATTTACACGGGTCGATTTTTCTAGTCGATTTTTGTCGTTCCACAGTGTAAATAGTAATTCGATCGATTCACACCTTTTATTTGAAGGTAAAACGCTGTGGAACGACAGAAAATCGACCCGTGTAAATCACCCTTTAAGGTTTTGTAAAAAGTTGTGTAACTCAAAAACTGTATAAAATTATTAAATACACTTAAGTTTTATTTAGATAGCAAATTTAACGCTCCACCAAAAAATTAAATGAACTTTTTCATTTTTCTAACCATGAAAGAGATACCCAAACACAAAGTTTCAGTACAAAATTGCCCAATTATAAAGGCATACACGAAACTGTGAAAGAGTTTGTGTTGTATGCATGTACTTTTGGGCCCTTATGTATTCGCGCGAAAGCAAGGAATCTCAGAAAGGCGTACCTGCTTTATTCAAGGCAGTTTTAAATAATTTTTGACTTTGCGGATTTTCTCACTCAATAATTTGTGAATATGACAAGGTGAAACACTTGCGATACAAATATCTTTAGATTTGTTGTTGTTACTGTAAACTAGAACGCCGGTATTCAGAACGAAACTAAGCATTTTAATGGCGTTTTTAAGTATGCTATTTTGGGCAGTCTAATATCTTTTTAAAGTTGAATTAACGAAAAAAGTGCATATGACCTTTTTTGTAGAGCGTTAAATTTGCTATCTAAATATCTTAAGTTAATTCAAAAATCTTTTACTGTTTTTGAGCTACACCACTTTTCGCAAAAGCTTACCACAAATTGGAAAAGAAGCTCGGCACAAAAATCTCCTTAGAGGTTTTAATGATAACCTGTTGGTATAAAAAAAACTAGTGGCGGCGATATACCAACAGGTCATCATAACCTCTAACGAGATTTCTAGCCGAGCTTCTCTTTCCAACTTGTGGTGTGTTGCCTTTGAGTTTTTCCTACAAGTTGGCGGGACCTACAGTTTTTTGCCGACTCCGAACGGCACTTGCAAAGCAAATGAATTTTTTGCTGAGAAGCTTCCCATGGCAGAAATACACCCGGAGAGTTTGCCAAACTACTGCCGAGGGGCGACCCCGTTTAGAAAAATTCTTTTTCTAAATAATTTTGGATGTTACTTTTGCCGGGCATCGAACCGACACGACTTGGTGTAGAAGGCCGAACACTTAACCGCTACACCACGGCGGCCGCCAACCTGTTGGTATATCGCCGCGAAAAACATCCGCAAAAATTAGGTATTCTCTAAAGAAATAAAACATTCGTGATTTGCACAAATTCCTATAAAAACGGACTATTAAAGTAATTTTTTTTTTAAATCGCAAAATAATCTTTTTATTTGCTTTCGAACACGTTATGTTAACTTTCATATTAAAAACTGAATAGTAGATCTTCGGATAAGATGGCTCCCACCACTCATTACCAAACTTCTTCTTCCTTGCAGAGAAAGGGGGTAAGATGACGTAGTAAGGTCCACTGGTCATATCAAACCGCTCCCGCGACAGTCGCTCAAGTACTAAAGGCGCTAGTACCGGAGCGTATCGAGTTCATAACCTACAAATTAATGTCACTATCGACGACACTCTCCAAAAACTAATGGGGTATTTTTTTTTTTAGTAATTTAGTAATTTATTTAAAGTTGTTTGTATATGTAAGACTTGGCCTTTTAAATTGTACATCAATTGATTAACATAAACTATCAAAAATAAGTTATATCATAAAATTTATAAATACAAAATTAAAACGAAAGAGACTTATACATAAAAATAAAGGTTTTAAAATAAAATAGGTTTATTAAGCTCTTATAATTGGAATTTTGAGAGAAAATGTCATTTAAAAAATGTTTATAAATCTTTAATACTTTGTATGAATAAGGGGTAATAGTTTAAACATTTTTAGATCAGATATATCATATAAAATATAAAAAGGTACAAATACATAATTTGAAAAGATAGAAATATGAAATTTAACAGGTTCCCATGTATCATATATGAGCAAACTCATAAAACGTGATGGTTATTTGTGTTTTTGGTATGGGACGTGGCGGCATATACCTTGTATCGAATAGTTATACCAAAAAAAAAGTTTGGTGATTTTCAAATACTTACCTAAATTTTAGTTAATAAACTTGAGCAATAAAATAGAAAACACAGGTTTTTGCATATTTGAATGACATATCAATAAATTGATTAAAATGTATTTATTAATGATTATCATTGTAACAACTTAGGCAATAGGCTTTATTACATGTTTTGCATTCCGTATCCACTTGTTTCGCTCGAGCGGGGTTACCTCCATCAGCTTTTATATTTGCGTAGCAATACCAGCATCGCTTCCGCATACACAGTAAAAAATGAAAGTTTACTTTTAATACCAGTCGGTATTGAAATTAAGCCTTTTTGGAATTAAATTTGAGTTTTAATACTAAATAGTATTAATTTAAGACTCTGAATTTTAATTCCAAATAGTTTTAAAATAATACCAAAATAATACTAAAGCGCTCTGTCCCTAGCGCTTTCTCTCATTATAATGTTTTAGGTACTATTTGTTTTAAAACAAAGCCGGAAAAGTATTAAATTAATTACTTTTTAGCATTAAACTAAGTCCGGTGGTTTGTTTGCTCAGAGCACGCGGTTCGTCGCTATTGCGATACTACATTAAGAACAACAGTGCAATTAGACGCTGACAAACATAAGTACTCGATGGCTTGATAGTAGACATCTCCGTTGAGCATTCAATAAATTTTGAGTTCGACTCTCGGTGAAGGCAATAAAATAAAACTGTAATTTTTTTTTTTTTTTGCCTGAGAGAATCTTCGACTGAATTCCTCTCTCACGAGAAATCAGACCGAACATGGTATTAATTTAATACTTTTTCGGCGTTGTTATATATAAACACCAAAAAGGTATTAAAGTTAGACTTTTATTTTTACTGTGTAAGCTTTCCATCTTTTCTTGGAATTTTTGATAAATGATGGCTAGTTGAGGGAGAATGTGTTAGTGTTGGAGGCCTGTGACGAATTATTTTGTTGGCTACTTCACCAAGCCAAGATCGAATAATTATTTCCTGTATTTGTAATATGGACAGATGTTTCTAGTTAAGTTCGTTATGTACCACTCGGGTGTTTACAATAGCTGCCTGAAATAAGAGGTCATATGTATGCTATTTTCTTATACCATGACATACTTTTTCTAGGTGGGGAACTTAGCTGATCTGCCACATCAATGCCCTTTTTAGCTTCGTTGTAGTCAAAAATCATTTTAGGCTTCAGGAATTCGCCATCCCGCCAGTTAGATGTAGCTTTCATTTCATTATCGTGACAGGTTGAAATCATTAACACGTCACGCTTATCGTGCCACTTGAGAACTGTGGCGTAACTATTAGAGCTGTAAAACTATTTTCGATAGTATCGATAGTTTTTTTTTTTGGCGATGTATCGATTTTTTTTTTGCGATAGTCGATAGTTTCGATAGTGTCAGTGCAATGAAAATTTGTGATGCGTATAATATTAAGTGACGCTGTGTATCCATTTTCCAATAATGTTCAATGGATGGCTTTTTGTCAATACCCATCAATAAAATAATTGCAAAAAATTTGTTTAGTTCGGTACTGTCCACATTGGTCCAGCGCTTTATTCGACTATACCTCCCTGACCGCGAGTTTTTCAATATGTTGGCATAATTATTTGTTTTATTTACCATAAGTTCAATAAGGTCGTTAGAAACCAAGTACTCGTAAATTTTCATGACGCTAATGTCACCTGATTCATCATAAATTGACTGCATATCCAGAACACCTGACTTTCCGGTAAATATTTCCCGCCCAATAGGCAAAATATCCTCTTCCCAAAGTGGGTGTAGTTGGGGTTCTCCCATGTTATCCCCTTCTTCAAAATCGACCACTGAATTTTCCTTTTCAGAACCATCTACATTTTCCATCAAATCATCTTCCGAAACGTGCACCTTATTTGGTAAATCCATGTCTTCTGCTTCGCTTTCTGAGGTGTCGGAATCTTCACTCTCATTTGGTATATAGTCATCATCACTTTCACTAAAATCCCAATCATGATCGCTGTCTTCCAGCATTCTACTAATTTCTTCCGGGGTATATTTAGAGCCAGATGCCATTTTTTATTTATATTAAAAAAAACCTGAACTAAAATATTAGTAAATTGCGCTTAACTTGCTTAAATTTTTAGAACGACAGATGTATGTATACGATGGAAAAAATTCCTAACGGATCTTCTTTCGTAACAGTGTTTATCTAAGTTACCAGATTGATCAGCATTGATAATAAGCAAACAGAGTCCATTCTACTGCTCTAAGAAGTCTCAACTGAAAAATCCCTCACTTCACTAGCTCTGTTTTGTTTGTAATCGGTTTACCTTAGTTAGACCGATTATAAGCTATCGAAAGTAGTGATTCATCAAACGTACGGCACGAAAATTTCCTCAAGTACGTTCGTGAATCAAATATGATACATGATACATAGAACGTGTAGCGCGAAAATTTCCTCAAGTACGTTCATGAATCACATATGAGCAAATTTTTTTTTTTGTTTTTTTTCATAATTTTCTTTTCCCAATATCATTTAAAAGCTTATACCTACAACTTTTGTTCCACCATAATATAGAATTTGCAAAAAAACGTTGGGCGTGGAACACTGAAAAAAAGTTTTGTATGGGGACAGGGAACCTGTTAAAAAGATAGTTAAGGGTTGAAAAGGGATAAAACTGCTTGCTCAAAACACCCTGCTTTCCTAATAGCTTTCGTTGTGTACGGAAGTGAGTTCCATAGGTGGATTATACTGACAAAGAACATTCTGGACGAAGTCGTGTATTTAAAATTCGGTACTAATAAATTCAAAGTCCGAGTAGACTGACAGAATTTTAGATTTTTAAACAAATATGGAGGATTTTGCGAATGTATTATCTTATGCAAGAAAAATAGATTTCTCATTTTTAGGAAATTACAGACATCCGCGAATCTGCGTGCCATATGAAGATATATGATCAAATTTCTTTTTTGAAAAAAAAAAAAATAAACGAACCGGGCGACATTGTTAAAGGCCAGTTGCAGCTTATTGAGAGAATTTGAATCTAGGTTACCGTATATAAGTTCACCGTAAGAGATTTGAGGTATTAGTAGAGCTTTGATCAGTTTGAGCTTAGCGCCTCGTGGTAACAAATATGTAGGCAGTTCGGTACAAGTTACGCAGGGTATTATATATCTTGCTGATCACAAGGTTGATATGATCAACACAAGTCAACTTAGAGTTGATTTTATAACCTAGGTTACTTACCACATCGTGGAAAATTGTTTTATCTCCATTAAGCATAATATCCGGAAAGCTGTCAACATCATTTGTTGCGATTGATATTGCTATTGCCTTAGATTTAGTGGCATTAAGAGATAGTTTATTGAAGTAAGCCCAGTTTGCTATAAGCTGCAAAAAGAACAACAAAGCCCCTACGGGTACATGAACAATTTGAAATAACAAAAATTCCGACAGAGCAAAATTTTTGTAGAGTTTACCCTCAGAAAGAAAATTTGGAGTCAAAGATGAAAAAAAAAGTTCAAATCAGCCATTTTCACATTCTATTTCGGATCAAGTTTCTATGCGGCCTATTAGTGTCCGACCGAATATTCGGCCAAGTTTCCGTATCTGGCCTATTCGGCTAGTATGTTTTATTCGGCTTCGGCCTTCGGCTGAAAAGGCCGAATAATAGATGTGTTTGAGAACAAAAAAAATCTACTGAATTTTACGAGTTTTTGATTTTTTATAAGCGACAGAAAATCGCAACTTCCAGTAATATTTTTGTGTTATTGAACAGTCCTAAGATTTCGAACCATAACTTACCCGAAATTATGAAATATCGCCACTTTAATTATACAAGTAGGTATGTCGATCAATTCGTTTGAAGTGTCATCACTTTCGATGACTTGCGTTCAGACTGTAGTCAGCCGTTTTTTCTTAGTGCATCTCTAGAAAATGCAACATATTTTTTATACTTTTTTATACATTGTTAAAATGCTATTAATATAAAGACTGAATTATTTTATTTTTGTTAACAACTCACGGTGGGTTTTAAGCATGTTTTATCAAAAGGTGAATGTCCCTCCATTTTTTCTTTTGAATTCTCAAATACGCATTAAAATAAGATGATATGTTGAGTTTCAGCATTTTTCCCCGAGCTCTTTTTCAAAGCACTCATTTAAAACACCAATTTTAGTCAAAATTTGAGGTTTTTTGCATTTTTCTCGAAAACGGTTAGTTTTCTTTAAAAACTACCTGAGATAAAGTTGTAGACCTGAAAATTCTCTACAAAAATGGTTCGAAAACGGTTAACATGTATTGAAAAAATTTTTTGACCGGTTGTTCGTCACGAAGTTCCTCATCGACAATGAAAATATGTAGTTATATTTGTAAACCTTATAGTTCTCTAGCTAGAGCCAAATTTACTCCATTCATGATATCAAAAATCCAGCGGAGAATCACTCTTGCCAACAAGTGCTACTTTGGACTGATTAGGCAATTGAGAAGTAAAGTCCTCTCTCGAAGAACAAAGATCACGCTCTATAAGTCTCTCATCATACCTGTCCTGATGTATGGCTCAGATTCATGGACAATGTCAAGAGAAGATGAGATGGTCCTTGGAGTATTTGAGAGAAAAGTTCTCCGGAAGATTTATGGTCCTTCCCGTGATGGTAACGGCGAGTATCGAAGGAAATTTAACGATGAGCTGTACGAGCTCTACGCAGATCTGACCATAGTCCAGCGAATTAAAGCCCAAAGACTCCGCTGGCTGGGCCATGTTATGCGAATTGACAAAGAAGCTCCAGCACAGAAGGTTTTCCTATCGTCGCCTGAATTCGGCAGCAGAGGAAGGGGGAGGCCTCGACTGAGATGGAAACAACAGGTGGAGGATGACTTGAACTCCCTTGGGGTTTCCAATTGGCGTCAGTTATCGCTAAAAAGGAATGACTGGCGTGCTTTGATATGCAACGGCCAAAATCGCTTAGGCGGTTAAGCGCCAATAAATGATGATGATGATATCAAAAACCTATAGTGGTTTAAGTATAGATCTTGTATAACAAAAATTTCGATAGAGCTAAATTTTTGTGGAGAGCTTAGATTAACCCCCAGAAAGAAAACTGCAAAAGTACCCATCGATCCCACTTGTGCAAAAAAAGTTGTTCGGAGTCAAAGATCCATATTTAAGGTTTTTTTTTTGGATTTTTCTCGACTTTGGACGCTGAATAAATATTTTAGCGCATATGGGATCGATAAGAATCTTTGCAGTTTTCTTTCTGGGGGTGAACCTAATCTCTCCACAAAAATTTTATCTCCATCGAAATTTTCGTTATAGAAGATATCTATACTTAAAGCACTATAGGTTTTTGATATTATGAATGGAGTAAATTTGGCTCTAGCTAAAGAGATATAAGGTTTACAAATATAACTATTTCCATTGTCGATGAGGAACTTCGTGACGAACAACCGGTAAAAAAAATTTTTTTTTACATATAACCGTGTTCGTGAAAAATCCAGAAAAGTCTATACGTAGCATTTGTGTGAATATAATGTATAGATTTAGTTTTGAAATCGCGATATCTCAGAACTGGTAACTCCTAGAGAAAAACTTTTCGAACCATTTTTGTAGAGAATTTTCAGGTCTACAACTTTATCTCAGGTAGTTTTTTGACTAAAATTGGTAGGTATTTTAAATGAGTTTTTTTAAAAAAGAGCTCGGGGAAAATGCTGAAACTCAACATATCATCTTATTTTAATGCATATTTGAGAATTCAAAAGAAAAAATGGAGGGACATAAACCTTTTAATAAAACATGCTTAAAACCCACCGTGAACTATGTTTGTATTTTTGTAAGGTGTTTTGTTTATTCAAGAAACAAGAATAATGAATTGTTATTAAATAAAAAAATCTCTTTTCTTATTTTGGTATTCGGCTTCGGCTTCGGTTTTCGCCGAATATAGGATTATGCCGAATATTCGGCTACGGCTTCGGCCCAAAATTCCAGTTTCGGTCAGACACTACGGCCTATAAATAGCCCACACCTCCTAAAAACACCAACAAGGTTAAATAAATATTTCAATTTTACAATGAACGCATGCAGATACAGTGCACTCGCGAAAATATGAACTAATTAAAACCAGGCCGGTTCATATTTGAGCCCCATAAAGCACAAGTGGTATAAGTCCACTTTTCTCGAACTGAGATACTGAAGGTTTTGTGTTGTCAACAAATAGGGGGTACCCTTGATTTCACAAGTTAGTTCTGCTATTTATCGGTTTCTATGGGAGCTAAGAGTTACCCCGTTAGCGTGTTATATTGAACACATTTTCCCCTACATAGCGTCATGCCTAACCAAAAAAAAAACGAAAACTGGACTTATATCACTTGTGCTTTAAACGGCTCATTTGCAAGTTTTTCATACTTACGAAAGGCTATCAAATTCGAGAAAAGCTAATTCTCATTAAAACGCGGAAAAAATTACAAAGTCTACACTTTTTTGGAGGAAAACAGAATCAGTCCGCCAATACGTCAGTTACGTGACGTACGTAAATTTTAACGCAAATTCTATTTGACGTATCCGTCGTACCTATCTGGTGTTACGCATACAAACACCCTCAGTCTACTTTGCTGCACGCAAAAAAAATTTGGTGTCAAAACAGCATTTCATGGTGCTGCACCAAAAAGGAGTCAAAGTAACAAAAAATATAAAAAAAAACTATTTACACCACACTTACTATTTACCATATTGCCTTCACCGCGAGTCGAACTAACAATTATTAACTGCTGAGCGGAGCTGTCTACCATTATATCGTGTAATTATGCTTGCCGACGTCAAATTGTAACTTTGTTCTGAATGGTAGCGACGAACAGCTTTTATGGATTTACACCACACTTTTTCACTTTACACCATTTTAGTGTAGCAAAAGAACGTTGATACCAAAATAGTGTTAGGTTTACACCAAAAAAGTGTAGCCTTTGCCCCATTTTTTTTGCGTGTGTCAGTTGTTTCAAAGTACTGACTGACTGATTCTCCTGAACGCTTTAATAATTGTTAGATCGATTCGCGGTGAAGGCAATTCGGCAAGTGTGGTGAGATAACGTGAGTAAGCGTGGTGTAAATAGTAAGTGTGGTGTAAATAGTTTTTTTTTTAATATTTTTTGTTACTTTGACTCCTTTTTGGTGTTAAAATAACACTTATTTCAGTTTATATATACAGCAGCACCTTAAAGTGCTGTTTTGACACCAACAACGCGAAACAACAAAAGAAACGTATTTTGTTCAGTTCTTTCATGACACATAGAAAAGAACATAAGATACCAAAAAGAAGAATTAAATAAAAACATAAGCTTCAAAATGTTAACTTTTGAACCAGAAGTTCATATTTTAGAGTACTCAATGAAGAGAAAGAGTGTTCATATATTGGGGTGTTTATATTATAGGATGTTCATAATATCGCGAGTGCACTATCTTTTTAAAATTGGTATTACCCCTTTATTATTGGTACTATGTATCACTTTCAAAAATTCAAATCAGCACGTCTTTTAATATAACATAACAATACCTGTGAAAAGCGCAGTTCAAAAAAATGTCGGTTAGGGCCTTTGTGAACTGAGGTAACAATGTGTACCTATGAATGCATATCGAAAAAACACCAAAATGTTTCCACACTCTAAATTAAACACGCAAATTTTATCTCGGTTTTACCTTCAAAAATTATGCAAAACAGAAGTTTCATCATAAATTTTCAGCTGAAGGGCTTTGAATAACTTGCTTTTCTAGGTTTGTTTATATCTACAAAAAAAATGAAAAAGGTAGCATATCGTTAGAAAAAAACTGAAGAAAATCCGTTTTAAGCAAAAGCCCGCCAAAAATAAATTCATCGCACAACTGCCGTGTTTAGGCGACATAAAAACTGAAACACCAATCAATAGAGGTTATCTGTAGTAACAGTAAAGTATGTACTTATGTACATACCTACTTGTCTTTTGTTAACTTTCCTCTGTGGATAATGAGCAATCATACCATACCTTTTCTTGCATTAATGCAATCATATCGTATTTGATAGGTGCTCCTATAATAGCAATCGCAGATTCCCTTTTTTGCTTCAAATGGTCTGGGAAAATTTTACCCTACCAAAACTAAAAACGAAAAACAAATAATAAAAAATAAACACACATTCGTATTCTCGCTGATTTTTTATCTTTTCCTTCCGCTCTTCCGTCTTTTCTTCCGGGAGTGGTAGATGCGGCAAACGTGTCATTTGCACAGGACACACATTCTCAAAAAAACAAAATTAATATGAAACAAAAAATTTGCATAAAAAATACCGTTACAGAATGCCAACTCCTGGCTTACCTAAGGATACCTTAAGGCGAACGATGAGAATGGACGGGACACGTAATATTTCTCATGCACGTCGTAATCCCCCTCCACTATTTTAGTTTTAATACTCATATATCCAGAAAAAAAGCATTCCGCGCGCGCGTAGGTACCCATAAAAAAATCACACACAATACACCGCAACCAGCCGGCTTCTAAGGTCTTCTCACCGTCAACAAACCCGTCTTGTGATGCAAGCTGAGGGGTGAAAAACCTTTAGAACAACCATATGCGCCACACTGTACAAATGTCTTGTAATTGTACTTGTGTGTTTTCTTAAAGTTATGGTAAAAAACCGCTACGGAAAGAAACGATGCTAACCAAAACAATGCTGCGTACGGCAGACAAACATCGCAATCTACTCGCAGCGCTATAGTTAGGATGAACTACATCCATACATACTGCATATGTATGTATGTAGATGTTATATGTATGCGCTGTATTTTAACCCCGACACTGCATATGGAGATGGTCGGTCTGCCACCGATTTTCTTATCCTTGTGCAGCACAAGTAGAAATAACTACAAACACACATCAATACTGTTAAGTATCACAATAATAAAAGGGATAATGAAATATGCTTTTGTTTGACGGAATTTTGCTGAGACATTAGTAGCATCCTTTTTCGCTTACGGCTCATGTCCATCATGAGCTACATATGTATGAATGCCTTTATATTCATGCGAGATTTCCGCTTGTTCGTTATTAATTTAAAATCTTAATAAAAAATCACGGGACATATTTTTTACTCAAGTAATGGAAAGCAGATGGACAAACGGCAATAGGAAGAGTGAAGGTAAAGAAAAAATCATATTGCGCATGCGCACACAGTTGGTGTCATATTGCATAGTCCTTTTTATGTTCGTTTTTTATTTGTGTATGTGTACTCACAAGCTAATGTGCGCCTAATGTGTATTTACCCTGCAAAAATGCGATTAGTCTAGGGTGAATCCGTTATGAGCCGCAAACGAATCTTAGCAAACACAGAATCTAACGCTAGAGAAATTTGTGATTTGCAAGTTAAATTTTTAACTCAGAGGTAACGCAAATGAGAGGTTATACTCAACGTTTTTGACCATTTTTCGAATTAATAACATATGAGCTAAAACGTCGTGGAAGTGGGCCAAATTGGTGTAATGCTGGATTCAAGAAAAATGTTAGAAAACTACAGAAAACTAACCGACTCGAGATGGATTAGATGGTAGGGTAGGTAGAAGTGGCTGCCGCAAAGGCACACCTAGGCCAGTAATAAAAGGCCCGTTGTGATACCACCAAACACTAGGAAAGTCAGTCCCGGGGCCCGGCCATATGGAAAATCCCAGTGCTGCCGGGACTCTCCATATAGCCGAAACCCGGGACTGACACCCCTAACCGACACCGCTACCCCTCCTCGAACCATTTTGATAACTTGATGACTTGATGAAGGCCATCAAGTCCTTTATGTCTAGCTCCGCGACCTGGCTTAAGCTAACCAGGAAGGGAACTCCCAGAGAGCGCCTTCTCGCTCCGCTTAAGGCCGGGCAGTTGCAGATGAGGTGCTCCACCGTTTCCTCTTCCTCATCATCTTTGCAACTCCTGCAGCATCGTCGGTAGGGAACGCCTAGCCTTGCTGCGTGCCTACCAATAAGGCAGTGCCCGGTTAAAACACCTATTAATATGGAGATTTCCTTCCTTTTTAGGGCGTATATGTGTCTAGATCTTTTAAGATCGCATTTTGGCCAGGTTTGCTTGGATATCCGGCACCCTGGGGCTTGTAGCCATCTTTCGTTGGCTTCGCGGAGTGTATGCTCCTTCAGCATTAGCTTGCACGTGGCAAACGGCATACCTATGCGCTCTTTATCTTGAAGAATCTGCTTGGTCGTGCCCTGCCTGGCAAGTTCGTCTGCCCTACAGTTTCCCTCAATGTCCCTGTTAGGATTAGAGGACTAATGTACAAAATTTTCAGCATATTTGAATCCCATTAGAAATCAATTAGAAATATAAATGATAATTGAGAACTTTTTTGTAGGGAATTCCATAATTCATGATAAGTAGTTTCTCAAATCGTTCTCTAACCATTTACTTTAGAGAAGGTTATTAGAAATGTGCTCCAATTAACTTGGCGATGTACTAGGATTGAACCACCTGTATACCATTAGTAATCGATAGAGGACTCCAATGTGAAGCGAGAGTTGGAGCAGGTCTTCCTCCCTCGCTACGCTTTCTACTTCAACTGGAATAGTCTAGTTGGACCTTTTTTGGAAAATACTCTTGTACGCGTATTCCATGGAGTACGGGATGGAGTAGTCCTAGTTGGATTAGGTGGTCCAATCCTAGGACATCGCCATGTTAATTAGAGCACCTTTTTGGTATGGAATTGGGTTTTTCTTAAAGTAGTATGGGTACTCCAACTTTTTTACAGGGTTATACTGACTATGCCTATAACGGCTTAGTTGGAATCAATTATAGCCCACTGTAGGCGGAAGGTGTTGATTGTGGATCACTCTCTTTAGAGATGAGTAGAACGATATCTTGCGGCCCAAGAATGCGTCCTTAAAAGAGTTATGCGCACACAGTTGATGTATAAGTTGATTGTGGCTTAAGACATATTAGGTTTCTTGGCGAAATATTTTAGCCTAAATGTTATACCAGTCATTGGTCTTAGCAATATTCTGAACTTACCTAATAGAATTTGTATGCCTACTTTCACGTACGCTGTACGTATGCTTTGCTTCGTAAGCGTATGATTTTAAAAGAGAATATTCCTACAAAAATCGTTGGATTATGTGTTCCAATTTTTTGATATTGGAGTACTCCAATAGTATTCCGGACCACCTTCAGCTTTTTGAAAGGTGATCATTGCTCGTGCCGTATCGACGAAAATCACGACACTGTCGCTCTGACAGTATCTACTTCAAGGAGTAACATTGTAGTACATTGCAAAGTATTCTGACTGTAGGTACTCCATGAAGTAGCAGAAACAAAGCGAAGGTTGGAGTAGGTGGTCCAGTCCTAGGACATCGCAATGTTAATTGGAGCACAATTCTTATATGAAAAAGGATTACACTTGGAGTACTCTGATGCTCCAATTGGAGTACTCTTTGGATAGGAAATAGAGTACTCTCAATTTTTGCAGGGATCTAGCCGGGTCCTTGCTAAGTTCATCACATGTCGTACCTCAGATGTTAAACTTTAAGGACGATTTCCATCAAAATTTTAGGCTTAGGACTATATGTACATTAGGGTGATTCAAATAAAACAAAAATTGGTTTTTTTTCAGTTTTACCTCCTGAAAATTTAGGTATTGATGAGAAAATAAGCCTTGCAAAAATTTAGCGCTCTAACTTAACCCTTAGGGGTGGCTATTTTTTTTCGTCTTTGTCATACATTTTGTATGGGGAAAAATGGCATTTTTTTCAAACTGAATTTTCTTTTAATTTTTGAAACTTTTTTCAAAATATTTTTACATACTCTTAAAGTTGAAGCTTTGAAGCTTCAAAAATGGTATGAAATGTGCGATTTGCTTAAGTATTAAAATAATTACAGCAATTTAAAATTTACTAGATTTTATACGTGTTTCTGAGTATGTGTGTGCAATAGTACAAAACTCAGTCGTATTTAAATGGCTGTAATTATTTTAATAGTTAACATAATCGCACATGGCTTACCATTTTGGAAGCTTCAAAGCTTCAACTTTAAGACGGTGAAAAAATATTTGGAAAAAAGTTTCGAAAATTTAAAGAGTGAAAAAAATAGCCACCCCTAAGGGTTAAGTTAGAGCGCTAATTTTTTGCAAGGCTTATTTTCTCATCAATACCTAACTTTTTAGGGGGTAAGACCAAGTCGACATTTTTTTTGAATCACCCTAATATACATACATATATAAAAATATAGAAGCTTTTTGCGTGACGAAGTGGTTGAAAAACTGCTTAGTCCTCTCGACGTAGGCTATATTTCCTCCTGATATATGGCGCTGGAGTCGTTATATTCGCAAAATCTGTATTTTTGGCTCTATGTTTGATGTATGTATGATAAAAAACTCTGTCACAAAATATAAACCCGCTGGTGACGCGGGATTCAAAAACCCGAACCCAAGCCGGAACGATTAAAGCCTTAAAGAGAGTTATTACGAAATCCCGAGACAGGATTTAACTTTCTACTCGTATCCTCTGTGCAAAGCAGTAATTTAAATTCATATGCGTAAATCCAGCGTCACTTACGTTTCACGCTTCAGTCTAAAAATGGATTTCTTAGTGGTAATTTTCAATAGTTCTTAAAATCGAGTTATACAGTTTCAAGTGTATTCGAGCCATATTTACGAAACAATTTTAACATGCCTTATAATGATAACAACAACCGCATTAACAGAATCTTTCTGGAATCAGGGATATTTCTATGGGTTGTTGGTTCCTAGTGTACCTAATCTTAAAATTCTTAAATCAGAGTTCCAAGGTAAAACGCAATAAGTTGCACATAAAACGTTAGTAGATAAATGTAAAAATATGATTACCGTAAAATAGATACTTAGATATTTTCAAAAACCAATTATGACATTATACCACATATACACATAATAACAAAAATATGCCCAAAATTACATTTACCGGAAGACTAGATTTAAAGTTAATGCAGAAAGTTGTTTGGACTTAATTCGTTTTGGTTTGAAATTTTATATTTATTGCGTTTTGGTTTGAAAGCTGATGAAGTTATTGGTTTTGGTTTACAAGGTGTTGGATGCTAAGAGAACGGAATGTGTGGAGACATTCTGATAACGATGCATCATTGTCTGGTTACATGTACCTTGCCATATCGAGCAGTAGTGATATTTGTACTGCATAAATTCTTATAGGATAAAGTATGTATCGCTAATTTAATGACAATATATTATTCTTTAACAGAGGTGCGTTCTTGAATAAAGGGGAACTTTTAGGTTCAAAGGACGTTTAAAGTAACTTCTAACTCACTTTTTTTTACCCTGAAATTAGATAATAAAATTCAAATTTTAATTTGCAATATATTGCAGAAAATTACCTAATATAGAAAAACGGATCCAACACTTTAGTAAATTTAAAAATTGTACCTATGAAGTTTTTCGTTTTGTTTTGAACTGCATTTTTAAGACCGATGCAGATTGGTGAAATTTGCTAGTTTTAACATTAAATATATGTTGTTAGGTACATCGATTTTAGAAAGGGATGTCGAGTCCCATCAACACCTAAAAAACCCAGTAGCAATTAGGGCAAACGACAAAACTTAATATAGGACGAAAATGAGATATTGCATTTCTACGTACACAAATCTCTAAACACACAAGTTTTCCAAGCATTCAAAATTGTAGATTTTATAGCCAAAAACCCATTTCGAAATTTCATACATTTACACTATCTACAATTTTAATTTTCGAAACGCTCTACTGAAAAACTTTAAAAACTAACTTTGGTCGTTTGCCCCTATTGCCACAGAAATTATGGGGTACCTTACTCCCTTTTGGTTTGGAGCTCCCCGCTTGATTTTTTTTATACATACATATGTACATATATAGCCATGGGTAAAATGAATCCGGGCTTAATACCTTCTTTTGTATAGTTAAAAACAATTGTACTTTGTAACACTTTTTCAGGTTATTATTTTTCAACATTGAATAACTTACTACTGTTAAAATAACATGAAGCTCATGTTGAAAAACTTGACTTCCTGTTAAATTAAGACGAATTCCTGTTAAATTTGCATGAATTTCTGTTAAATTAACATTAATTCCTGTTAAAACAACACTATCTGCTTCATTATCTCATGCAAATTTAACAGGATCTTTCTGGTTAGCTTAACATGGTTCATGTTGACAAAAATTATTCTGTGTGTAGGGACAGGGAACCATGCATCATACTTCAGTTACGACGAAGATATCTAATTTATGAAGTTTGTATGTATGACTGTCTGTGTGCAATATATGTATGATAATATGTAGGTAAATATGTAAGTATGTATGAACATACTTGGCCTAGTAATCTTCTTCCTTTTACTCCCAATCTTATTAGATATGTACATATGTACATGTCGACGTGCCATACGAAAACTAACACTTTTCAAATTTCTTACGAAAACTAACACTTTTTAAATTCTGTAAGAAGACTAACACTTTTATTTTGTGTCTGACGAAAACTAACACTTTTTTTTTGTGTCTGACGAGAACTAACACTTTTGGCTGGTACATTTTCGTCAGAGAAAACATGAAAGTGTTACTTTTCGTCAGACACAAAATAAAAGTGTAAGTTTTCGTCAGACACAACTTGAAAGTGTTAGTTTTCGTCAGACACAAAATTGTAGTGTTAGTTTTCGTATTTGCACGTCGATGTATAATGTGCGCAACGATCTTGTACTGAAAAAACATAGATTTCAGTTTTTTATCTTCATCCTAAGCATAGTTAGAGAGCAATGTACTCAGATATGGAACAGCAACAAAATATTTTGACCACAGTTCGCTCATCATCCCTTAATTTGGATGTGTGACCCCCTCAAAAACCATGCTCAAATAAAACTCCAAATGTAAATGCATACACACAGGCGCATACACATTGTACATGCTAGTTTGGTACTGCAAAGGATCATACCACCAAAAAGAGATAGACTACTCACCCTAACAGCATTCACGTCTAGGACATACTATTTTTTCACTTTTTTTTAACTCTCACCCTGCTGTCCCTTTGTAGAATACAATAAACGACCGTCGACGTTTCTCTAAGGTAGGTGAGCATCTGGGGGTCTGTGCGAGAGTGGACAGCATAGCCAACAATCAGTTCACGCGAAGATTCTGCGGGATCAACATGTTCGCGATATTACCATAATTAAAAAAATAACTTTGAAACAGCGTCATTTGTATATCGGAATGCAAAGTGAGCTTTATAAATTGTGACATTAACTTCAAATTGAATTTTATATTGGTCTATTGGAAACGCGTGAAAAATAAAATCAACAAAAAAATACAAAATTACTTACTAACCAACGTACATTTTATAATTTGCACCAATCATTTGTGTTTTTATATGTGATAAAGGCCTTGAAACAGCAATGGCATAAGTTTCGATAAATTACACGGACAATAAAATAAGAAGAAAGTCCTATTTAACCAAGAAGGGAAAATGCTGTCAGTTAGTGAAGATCAAGGATTTCGTTCAATGAGTCGTAAGTTATCATAAAAGCTCTTTAAAGTACTAACATAGAAACATAATACGTATGTACGTATAAGTATATGCATCTGGTTGGACTTCGGTTAATTCGTTTGTGAAAAAAATCACCCCCCTTAAAGTTTTAACAAAGTCACCCTATTCCCTTGTGATGCGTTATAGCTACATAAGTGTATTTGTGTGCGAAAGCAGAAAAGTTAAATGCAAATTTCGTTTTCTCGTAGAAAATGTTAATACGAAGGTGAACATTAGGTTTATTTGAATGGCTTTGTGCTCTTAAATAACTCCTTCATGCCTGTGAACTTATCCTTAAAAATGCGAATCCTTAAAAAATACCTACAGGTACAGATCCAAGAACTTTACCAAGAAATAAAAGTAAGTCCAGTTTGCCATTTGAAGAATTTGAAAAAGTGAGCTTTAGAGTACAGGTGAGCTTGCAAGTCCCAAGCAATTTTTGGGAACGTTACAGTCCCGCTATTCAGGTTAGTTATTATTATTATTATTATTATTATTATTATTAAACAAGTTTTTGTACAACTAAGAACTTAAAGTCTTTTATATGTACATCATCACATATTAAAATCCTATAAGGATCTATTACAATTACAAATAGGAACGGTATTTACTTAAACTAAGTTTACAATAATGAGATAGATAGGTAGTAATAAAGCGAGAAAGAGATAGTGAAAGAAGGATACAGAAATCAGTAAGAGTATTTGTATTCAGTATATGGAGGAGATATCCACACTGCTAAAGTAATTAAGTAAAACACTTTTGAAGTTTCCCTTATTTAGCCCGAATTTAACTGACTCATATTTTGCGAAATCGAAAAAAGATTGAGGAAAATCCTTTCCTCTGTCTGTATGAGAAGGTGACGTTTTAACCTTTTGACAGGGGTTTGGTAGACTCGCCGAGTGTATTTCTGTCATCGACTTTAGCTAAATTAAGTAAAAACTTAGCTCTGGGTAGAACCTGAGCTGTGAGATTTAGCAACAAAGTTGGTGTTATTTTTCCATCAATACTACTTAGAAACTAAGAAATCTACATTAATTGGGTTTATCTGTTTTTCTGATCCTCATTACTTACTTACATAAGATCTAAGATCTAACGACCTATCCGATTTTGACCGTCCAACAAAGCTCAAAAGTCGTTTCTTCGTTTTGTCAATTTGAAACGCCACCGGATCGCTAATCGGTTTACACTTGGTCCTTTCATCAGAGTGGGGGCTCTCTTTTTGTTGCTATTGTAACGAAGGATAACCCTGTCCAAAGGTGTTTTTCCTTAACCTAAATTGTCAAGAATGTGTTCAACAGGACTCTTTGCACTCGATCATCGTTGTGATATGCATTAGGCGTTCAGCAGAATCAGTCCGCCTGTACCTTGAAACAACTGACAGCAAAGTAGACTGCGGGTGTTTGTAACAACAGATTCAACGGATACGGCAAAATAGAATTTGCTCTAAATTTCGACGTATCTGAAGTATCTTACGAACGAAGTACTGTTTCTTTTTAGCCCATTACTATAGCTGCCCTCCGTAAATTTGAGCGTATCTACGTATCCTTCTAAATTTCCCTCTCACAATTTAGGAAACATTTCCATAACCAATTTGAATATTGAAATTACATTAACAATGCTTATTGTAGCACAAACTATTATTAACAAGTAAGGAAGTCTAAGTTCGGGTGAAACCGAACATTACATACCCAGCTGTGCACATAAAGTGGGCGTGATCGTTCACCGATTTTTCTTATTTTCTGTGGTAGTACTCTACATAAACATAACATGCCTGGTACCTAGTTTCGTAAATCTATCTCACACCGTTCTGAAGTTGTTAGCAGTCGAATTTAAAAATTTCTTGACTCATAAGTGGGCGGGGCCACGCCCACTTTCCAAAATTTTGAAAAAATTATGTAAAGAATATGAAAGTTGATGTATGTACCAAATTATATTATTATAGCGAAATCAGTTAATTAGATATGGACTTTTCAATATTTCCACCTCCTTTCAATATAACTTTTATGAAAAAGTAGGCGTGGTCGCGAAGCGATTTCGTTTATTTCCTATAGCTGAATTTACCACAACAATAGTATGTCCTCTACGAAATTTCGTTATACTAGCATAAACTGTTCTGAAGTTATTAAGAGTCAAAATTTTAAAATTTCTTCAAATATACGTGGGCGGTACCACGCCCCCTTTTCAAAAATTTTTATAAAATCGGCCTTAGAACATCTAAATCAATACATATTGCAAATTTTATCATTGTAGCTGCTTCTAATATTGAATTAACCCATTTTATACGTTTTTCGAAATTTTCGATATCGAAAAAGGGGCGTGGTTATGGTCCGATTTTACCCATTTTCAATAGCAATCTATTCTGAACCCAAATAAGTACGCATGCCAAATTTGGTGAAGATATCTCATTATTTGCTCATGTTATCGTGTTAACGGACAGACGGACGGACGGACGGACGGACGGACGGACGGACGGACGGACGGACATGGCTCAATCAAATTTTTTTTCGATCCTGATCATATTGATATATGGAAGTCTATATCTATCTCGATTCCTTTATACCTGTACAACCAACCGTTATCCTAACAAAGTTATAATACCCTGTGTACAAGTACAGCTGGGTATAAAAATGGGCGTCGTATTAACCGTTTTTGCTAATTTTTTTACTTAAGTTTATGGCTACATAAATGTTGGAATGAAATTGGTCAAAAAGGTGCATATTCTATCTCTTTTTCTTCTGCAATTTTCGTCTATGAACCTCTTAAAAAACTGGGTATTTGTTTCCTTTAGCACCCAATTGCTAAAAAATTAGCTAAAATTTAGCTTTTCTTGTATATTGCTTCTCTGAAGAGATATTTGCAATCAAAGTTGCAATTTTTCACGTGGTTGTTGTAATTACATTAGGCTGTCCCTAAAAGCATCCAAAAAAGTGTAAGCCGTGGCGTAGCTACGGGTATTCCACGCACCCGGACTTGTCATGGCGTAGCCCAGGGTCATTTTTTATAAGCGCGGCAAATAAATAAAATGGATCCCGCCCCAATTTTGGTATCGGGCCAGCACCCAGTTTCTGTAACTTTTTAACGAAATTCGTTATTGTCGTTAACATTGATTTTGACAAATTTTGTACAGAAAATTGTGTCAAAATTAACTATTTTTATGTAACGAACTTTGTTATGGTTTTTTAACCATAACTTTCCACAGAAACAATCTGTTATATAAAGGCGGGTGTGATCCTTAACCGATTTCGTCCACTTTTCTTCTGTATATTTTAAAAAGGATAATCGGGATTTGCTTTTTGATAAATATTTTTTGTAAAACTGACGCAAGCAAAAGTGGGAGATACCATGCTTGTTTTCGATACACGATTTGTGTATACACTTTCTAATGAATCTTAAAGTTTATATTACCAAAACAAATTAAATAGTTTTAATAAGTAATACTATTATTTAAAAAAAAAGTTTCACATATTTCGAAATAAGAAAAATTTTTGTATTTTGTTATTTACATTTCTAAGTACATTAGCCGTTGCGTATGCCTGCAGAGTAATGGATTCATTGCCCTATTTAAGAAACTTCACTCCCAACAACTCACTAAGTACTATCTGCACCTTTTTATTACTGTTAAAAATGTCCAGCTTGGGGTGAATCCACATATACACTTATTACCCCCACAACAATACCTAAAACTACTACTACTACTACTACTAGCTAATGATAAATGAAGACATGCATGGATGAAGGGGGTATGTCGCATTTTGAGTGAAACGAGAAAATCGGCTTTAAAGTTTTGCTTAAACATTTGAGGTTTTTTCGAATCTTTATGGAAAACTGACAAAAAAATTATGCAAAGCCAAAAAAGACGTTGCATAATATGCAATAAAAAGCATAAGTTTATATTTAGTGTTTTATATGAAAAAATCGGAACATACCATACCCCCTTCTTCCACAATTCATATTGAAAAGTTGTGTACATACCCCCTTCATCCATGAATTATCTTCTACAATTTTCACGATAGGCAGATTCTGAAAAGACAGAAATATAGATCTGCATAAACACTATTCACCAATGCCAAAAACAGAAATTGAGTGAGAATGCGACATACCTCCTTCATCCATGCATGTCTTCAAATGTGCGTACATAGGTACATACATATATATTAGGGAGGTCCTTATTTGTAGGGAGACAATTTTATCTGCACCTTTTTATTACTGTTAAAAATGTCCAGCTTGGGGTGAATCCACATATACACTTATTACCCCCACAACAATACCTAAAACAAATGCACTAGATAATGATAAATGTGCGTGTAGGGAGACAATTTTATCATCCGATTTCCAAGGCTCAACCCCTAGATCGATAGTAATATAGCCGATGATATCATCACAAAGGTATTTGTTTCCTTTAGCACCCAATTGCTAATAAATTAGCTAAAATTATGGGGGAGGGCTCAAAAGACGGGTTTTGGCTTCGGGATCACGAATCCGGAAGCGCTTTTTTGATATTTTGCTTCTCTGAAGAGATATTTGCAATCAAAGTTGCAAGTTTTCACTTGGTTGTTGTAATTTTATTAGGCTGTACCTAAAAACGTGCGAAAAAATGCGGTTCAGGCAACACCCGGACTCGGGATGGCGTAGCCCAGGGTTATTTTTTATAAGCGCGGCCGACGGCCCCCAACCAAAAAGGTGTTTCGTACATAAATACCATGGATTCCGCCCCAATTTTGGTATCGGACCCGGGTCATATTTCGGTCTTTTGACCATAACTTTTCACTAAAACAAAAAATTTAAACAGCGCTTCCGGATTCGTGATCCTGAGGCCAAAACCCGTCTTTTGAGCTATCTCCCATATTTTTAGCTAATTTATTAGTAGTTGGGTGCTAAAGGAAACAAATACCCACACAAATTTTGGAAACGATTAAGGCGTGCCAAAGTTCAGATTTTTCTTTATATAATACTCAAAACCGATAGCACTATTCCATGTAGATTGAAAAAATGAAAATTATTCTTTTTATCTAATACTCAAAATCGATATCACTATGGTTCCGAATTTGGTTTGGAAATGGTTCCGAAATTCAAAAGTAATCAAAAATAATCAAAAGTAATGATTACTTTTGATTACTTTTGATTTTTTTCCAGTACTGTTGTAGAAAAATATGTACATACATAAATATTCACTTGCACAAACATACAAATGTATAGGTCAAGCAAGAAGTTCTTTTATATAAATGCATGTATTCATGCACATAAATATCCCTGGAGGAAAAATCTCGAGATCTTTCGTACTAGTTCTCATCAAGTGGTCGAACTACAACCTAAACAGCTTTTACACATTCAGTATATTATTTTTAAAAAGGTATATGTTATATGGAATGATAATGATGATAAAATATGAATATGAAAAATATGGAATGTAGCGGTGTAATTTACAACTTTTTAATAGTACTGTACGATAGTAAATCAAATGCCAAATTGTGGACGAAATTTATTAATCCGGGACATGTCTCTATGGATAATAACCGCTTAATTTTTGATCAATTGATCATTACAAGTCTCTTTTGGACGTAGTTGGTACGCGTTCTATTTTATCGGGTGGCCAAAGTTTGTTTACATTCGGGTGAAATCGGATGAAATCGAGGAGCTCAGTTAAAACACATGTGTGTGGATGTGTGATTGTTGCCGGACGGCCGAAGTAGGTTGCAGTGTGAGCCTAGCCTTATAAGTGTTCAAATAGAACTATCCGACCGTACCCGTAGGGTATCAAACGAGAAATGTCCGACACTAGCCGTTTACATATAAAAGGACAAATTACACTAGTTTACAGACAGACCGACAAAAATTCTAAAAACGGTTGATTTGGACTTTATTGGCTTAGTAATGACTAATACTATGAATATTTTTTTGAATATCTACAATACTCAGACATCGACCTTTTACAATTCTATTAAAAGTAGAGATGTTGAAAGTTACAAAAAAAATCGCCAAAAATACAGTTTTTCCTAGATCTTGGTAATATTACGCTTAAAGTGTTTGCAATTATACACACTAATTTTCGAAAAAATAAACAGTTCTGGTTTTCACAACTTCGCATGAAAAAAACATTTTTAAAATCAATTTTTTTTCAAATTTCGACTTTGGCCATCTATTGCTCAGCGATGGTTTGACCCACCCTTACATTTTATACGTCGTTAGAAGCGTATTTTAATTTCCTTTCGAACGAGATATCGCTTAGCTCCATCGCTTTTGCAACATTGGCAAAAATAATTTTTGAATAAAGTGATACCTGAAAAACACAAAATTACCGATATCTGGAAAACCTACCCATACAAAAAATTTAAAAAATATGTTTTGTGATTGGCATATCAGTGCCAATTCACCCATATACGTGAATACTTTGGTATTTTTTCAAATTAATTATTTGTAAACTAGTGTTATCATCACTCCAACCAATATAACCATTAAACCTGACATTTTTTTCATATGTACATATACTTAGCGATCAAGGTTCATTCTAGAAATCCATGAGCCCCAAAGTGTAAGTAGGTGTATATATTTGCATACAAAGATACACAGATGTTTATACTTTTAACAACAAAACTTTAAAATAATCAACAAAAAAATAAAAAAAAAAATAAAAAAAATAAAAAAAAATTAAAAAAGTTAAAAAAAATCAAGAAAAAATCAAAAAAATCAAAAATAATCAAAAAAGACGTTTTTGATTACTTTTGATTATATTTGATTTTTTAAATTTTTTAAATTTTTTTGAATTTTTTTTGATTTTTTCTAATCGTAATCAATTAGTAATTGCTTTTTCTTGAAAGCAATTAAAATAATCATTACTAATTAAAAAAACCTTCTAATCAATCAATTACTAATTAATAATCAAAATTAACAGCTCTGGTTTAAGGTAGGTAAACAGTTAATAATTTTTTGGAGAAATTATCTGCTTGAAATAGATATATGGGTGAAAATACGAAAGTGATACAATTTTGGGGCTTATTTTGAAAACATAATTTTTTACCACATTTTACATATACGCTGCGGGTATGCACTTCTTACCTTCTTATTATACTATCCTATGCAGGGCCGGTCACTTTTTTTAACTCTTTCGTAAGTTTTTGCATTTTTTTTTTCAATTTTTTCGCGAATAACAGCAACAAACTCACGGGAATCAAAGCACCTTTCGAATGGTATAAAAATATTCAAAAGCGGTTTGGTACTTTTCGAGTAATTGCAATTTAAGGAGTGCTTCATATGAAGTTTGACATTTAATAACGGTTATACTATCCTTAACTATATGTATCTATCCCTATATTTTGTTTTTTAGTTTGAGAGTTTGTGGTATTCTGCATTTTTGCAAAAATTCAAAGAGCAACTACATACTCAAAAAAAATCGTATATGTATATCGGTACAAAAGCCAGGAGAATGACGAATTGCACGTAAATATGAGATTACATCTAAAGTTAACATCCAAGCTAAACCTTAAATATTTAAGATAATATGTCCATACGACTCACATTTAACCATGTATAAATTAAAACGAAATGTAGCCACTAAAGAAAATAGGAGCTAGCCAGGAGACTGACGATTTGAGTGGAACCGTATAAATAGACTGGGTAAAAGTAACGATAGAACTGATATCATAATGGGTACCGTTAAAATTTTTTGTTCTACATCTCACTGAAGCACTGCCATTTAACCTGCACAATGAATTATTCAACGTCCGGCAATATTTTGTGAGAATTTGACATTTTAACCTGGCCCAGGGGACTGACGGCAAAAAACGATGACAAGGTTTAGTCACTTTTTTTCAACAAATTATTGTAGATCGTATTAGTAAATCTATTGAATATGTTTTAAATAGATATTAAATAAAGCATAGAAACAAAAAATATGGAATAAATACATATAGGATTTTGTTTACGACAGCTTTTTTAACCGCTTAAGGGATTGTGACATGACAGGGGTTTTAAGTTTTTGAACAAAATTATTAAAATTTAGTTGTTATTATTGGTCATTATATTCTGAACTTTGAAAATTTTTGTGGACTTTTGACCTGTCGAATAATTTTTATCAAATTATTCTTCTGAGTTTTTTGGCGAAAACAAGTTGAAAAATGCTACATACAATACCAACTACGATGATTGCAATTTCGATCTTGTTGAAGGATCTTGTCAAACCGCTTTGTATTGTTGCTTTTAGAAATTTAGCATCACCCCTTTTACTGGTCATCGAACCAAGGAGATTAGGAATTTTCTAAAAACCGCAGTGTGTAATCATTACACCAAACCCTGCTTGGAGTGCCTGCAGGCAAATTGCAACTATATTCTCGCACATTTTTTTTTTTGTTGTTATTTTATTTAACAATGTTATTTCTTACCTAAAGCACATACCCAAAGCGACATTCTGTTGCTATTAAGTTTGGCTTAGGATTTTTGTTGCACGCATCAGCCAAGCCTTAGCTTATTGATGGTACATTCTTTGCCCGTGTCCCGGCTTTATTATAATTTAGTTGTTATTATTGGTCATTATATTCTGAACTTTGAAAATTTTTGTGGACTTTTGACCTGTCGAATAATTTTTATCAAATTATTCTTCTGAGTTTTTTGGCGAAAACAAGTTGAAAAATGCTACATACAATACCAACTACGATGATTGCAATTTCGATCTTGTTGAAGGATCTTGTCAAACCGCTTTGTATTGTTGCTTTTAGAAATTTAGCATCACCCCTTTTACTGGTCATCGAACCAAGGAGATTAGGAATTTTCTAAAAACCGCAGTGTGTAATCATTACACCAAACCCTGCTTGGAGTGCCTGCAGGCAAATTGCAACTATATTCTCGCACATTTTTTTTTTGTTGTTATTTTATTTAACAATGAAGAGAATGAGAATGTACCATCAATAAGCTAAGGCTTGGCTGATGCGTGCAACAAAAATCCTAAGCCAAACTTAATAGCAACAGAATGTCGCTTTGGGTATGTGCTTTAGGTAAGAAATAACATTGTTAAATAAAATAACAACAAAAAAAAAATGTGCGAGAATATAGTTGCAATTTGCCTGCAGGCACTCCAAGCAGGGTTTGGTGTAATGATTACACACTGCGGTTTTTAGAAAATTCCTAATCTCCTTGGTTCGATGACCAGTAAAAGGGGTGATGCTAAATTTCTAAAAGCAACAATACAAAGCGGTTTGACAAGATCCTTCAACAAGATCGAAATTGCAATCATCGTAGTTGGTATTGTATGTAGCATTTTTCAACTTGTTTTCGCCAAAAAACTCAGAAGAATAATTTGATAAAAATTATTCGACAGGTCAAAAGTCCACAAAAATTTTCAAAGTTCAAAATTATTAAAGATATCGACCTGTTTTCGCAAAATAAACGTAAGGGGCAAAATAAAAATTTTGCAGAAGCTCCTGTACTGTATGAATTGTTCCATAAACTAAAAACGGCAATTTTGGCACAACTACCTATAGGGATTTAAGCTACAATATTTGGCTTTGTTCGAGGCACGTAATAATAGCGGCAACACTGCTGCGCTGATTAAGATTTGCAACCCTGTTGCAACTGCCCAACTGATACTTTTCTGATGTTTTGCAAATTAGTTTGCAAATTGTTTCCAAATAAAAGAAATTGGTTTCCAAATAAAAGATAATGGAGTTTTCAATTAATCTATTGCTGGAAAATTTCGAAACAGGCGGAAATTTTTTAATGGAAATGACAAAAAAAAAGAATGAAGCGCATTAAGCAAAGAAATTGGATGAGATACGAATTGTGTAGGAGGAGAAGCGTGACGAAAGCCGTTCACTTTTTTAAAACCATTAAATTGTATCCAGAAGACATTTATTTTTCACACTTTCGGATGTCCTGTGAAACATTGGTGCTGCTTAACTTTTCGCTGAAAAATAAATAAACACAAATATTAAGAAATTAAGTAATTTTTATGATAATAAATATGATAAATTTTAATTTAAACAATCATTTTGTTGCCTTTCATCTTCCATTTTGATTGTGCAAACAAAAAATTTGTGATGCCGATTTTGTTTACTTCGCGCGCAACAATTGCCGAATTTTTGACAGCTAAAACGTGATGCTTTTGCCAATGTTGCCAGAATTTCACATCGAACGTGATACTTTGCAACACAGCTGCTGTGATTGAAATTCGAACAAAGCCTTTTACTACATGCTGCGGTTCGGAATATAAAACAAATTTGCATCAAAAAGTAAGTTTCGAAAAAATTGCCGTTATGATAATTCCGAGAAAAGTGGTCGATATAATTTTAAGGTAGATAATTTTGTAAATGGTTCATCTTGATAACCACATTTTTTGTGAAAAACGCGGTATACACCTGAATTCTATACAAAAAGAGTTTTCATCGGTTACCTGATAAATTGAAAAATTTACTTGAGAAATCGGTCTCTTCTCTAAGGCAGTCCGCAGACGAGGCGCATCGTCATAGACGCGTACTTGGCCTTTCACTGAGCACGAATTTCCCTTCGTCTCAAGATCTGCACACGACGCTGCAGAAAAAAAGCACACAAAGAACTGTCAAATTTGCAGTTTTAATTAAATAACACATTTTCCGCAGTTGTATTTCTTCTGATTGTGCAAATTTGTAAAATTTTCTATGTTTTCTTTCAAAAGAAACAATTAATTTTATTTGAAAAAAGAAAGCAAAGCCACGGCATACAAAAATCGAAAATGAAAAAAGTAAATAAATGCTTCGTCTTCCTATTTTCTAAGCGTACGACGCCTGGCGATCAGCATTGTCATACGCTGAGCGGCATGTAGCTTTAATGCTTTGCCGCTTTCGTGCAGCTCTTCATACAAATATATGTGTTCAGCAACAAAGCGTACAAAAATCGAATGTAGCGTCGAATACGCGTCTATGACGATTAGCTCCGTGTGCAGACTTGCTAAAGCACTCAATAAGACTGCGCTGTAAAGCGGGCTCTACCTGCATATAAGTAGATACGTGGTCAATTCCAGCTAAAACGATCGTGTCCAGGAATATTGAAATTTACTTAGGTACTTCGAATTAAGTTAAATCAAAAGAGGATGATGTTAATGAAAATAAAATTAAAGATATCGGTCACCCCCGCCTCAAGCTTGCCTAAAATATACCACTCTTTATTGTAAGCATTACTACGTTTATACGCAAGCATACAACGCTTCCATTCACAGAGGTCGCTACTCAAAACACATGTATAAACTAAACGAAGCGCGTTTGCTATCGATTTAGGTGCGTTCGTATAAACCATAGTAGAACCAGTAGTTACACTGTGGTGAAAGTCCTCTTCGGAGGTGAATTTTTCAGAGTTGAAATCCATTGTAGTATGACATTTTTTGTGCGCATAGTTGCATTTCAGCAACCAAAAAAATCTTAACAAATAGATTAAAATTAGTGCACACATTCTATTGATTAATTTAAACCAAGAATTTACTGCACTACAACAAGTAAAAACAAGTAAGGAAAGCTGTCTTCGGCTATGTCGAAGGCTATATACCTTTCATGAATAAGCGTCACGATTTTGACTGTTCGATCCCCAGTAAAGCCTGTGTGAATTTAACTTTAGCTCATACCGAAATTGTCGGAACTATCGATTATATGGGGGCGATGTGTTTTGTCTCAATCTCATTGATTTTTAACATCGACATTCCACTTTCTAACAGAGTAATAGTTACGAAATTTCACGACCCTACATATATAATTATCGGAGTTATAGCCCAAAATCCGTTTATCGGAACAATCGATTGTATGGGGGGCTATGTGAAATATTTATCTGATCTCAATTATTTTCAACATCGATATTTCAAATATAAAAATAGTAATACGTACAAAATTTCACGTTCCTAGCTTTATAATTACAGGAGTTATAACCCGAAATCCGTTTATCGGAACAATCGATTGTATGGGAGCTATATGAAATATTTATCCCATCTCAATGATTTTCAACATCGATATTTCACATATGAAAACATCAATACCTACAAAATTTCACGTTACTAGCTCTTTAATTACAGAAGTTATGGCCCAAAATCCGTTTATCGGAACAATCGATTGTATGGGAGCTATATGAAATATTTATCCCATCTCAATGATTTTCAACATCGATATTTCACATATGAAAACATCAATACCTACAAAATTTCACGTTACTAGCTCTTTAATTACAGAAGTTATAGCCCGAAATCCATTTATCGGAACAATCGATTGTATGGGAGCTATGAGTAGTTTTGGTCCGATCTTGCTGGTTCCGACGAATGATTATTCTCATATAAAATAACGCCTCCCTACCAAATTTCATCGAGATATCTCTAAAATTGTGGGACTAGTTTGCGTACAAACAGACGGACGGACGGGCAGACGGACATGGCTAAATCGAATCAACTCATCGTCCTGATCATAACGGTATACTTATTAGTGGGTCTATCTCTTCTTCTTCTCATACTTACAAACATCGGACCAAAGTTATAATCAGAGACTTGTAACAAAACTCGTACCGAAACGAAACTCGCGTTTCTGGCGTTTCTGTTCCAAGAAACTTTAAAGGATAGAAACTAAATTCGAAACAAAATGATTGTAACGGTTTCAGCAGAAACAAAATCTGCAACGAAACTAAATTAATTTTGTTCCTTGTAACAGAAACCGAAACCGAAACGCGTTACAAGTCCCTGGTTATAATACCATTTCATGTTCATGAAAGGTATAAAAAACCTAGGTATATTAAGGCTGTGTGTCAATCGGTATTTGTTTCCGTCAGAGTGAAATGATGTGAACAAATTTCCTATAGTGTACAAATATTTTCCATTTTGCTGTGCAAACGAAAAGGTAAATTATGACAGTAGTAAATTTTGATGTATGGAAAAGGCACGTGCAAAAGCAAATATTCTGGCATTCTCTTTTATTTTAGTGTTTAATAACGCGTGTGCGCATAAATTCTTGTGAAATAATATGAGGAAAATGGGAAATGCATCTCTGTGCTCACATTTATGGTTGTCAAAATTTGACCCAACCCCATGGGCTAGGGTAAATTCTGACGTTCATATTCACCACGATTACTGTCAGAATTTACCTTCGCCTGTCAAAATTTACGATTTTCAACCGTTTGGCACACGGCCTAAAAGTCATATTGTAAAATTTTGTACAAATGCATATTGATAATCGGATCGCTCTCAGGTTTTTAATTTACTACACATAGGTACACCATTTGGCATATTTGATCTGGTTTTCGGTAGGTACCGTCCATTACAATATAATCTTCACCATCTACTTTCCCTTAAAGGAATTTTCCTTAAGTATCATTGTAAAGTTTGCGCCGAAAAGATATATGTAACTTTTTCTAAAATTTGACATGAATTCGTATAAAGAAAGTTTGAGAAAAAGTTTGGACAGCCCAGCCAAAAATAAACGCTCAGCGTGAATTTCTTGTCGAAAATTTCGTATGTTCTTATAAGTTGTATGCCAGCTAACTGGAGGTCCGAAATTTGGTCCGCGTCACATTTTTTATATTGTTATTTTTCTATAATTTTTGTCATTTGAGTGAAATGTTACACAAATGTTAACATTTAAAACGTGCACTAAGTGAATAAATAATAATTATCTTAGGACCGTTTTCTCATCTAGCCTTTATTTTTAAGGTTGACTGTAAATTTATTTGACACTTCATTCATTCAATTGCTTTTTCTTTATAAATATAACCCAATACATACGTGCATAGAAAATTTGCAACACAACACCCTGAAATGCCCGAAAATGGTTGACTGCAACCCCAAGTACTCTTCGGAGGTGAATATAGCGACGTTGTTCACCACAGTGCAACCACTGGTTCTACTGTGGTATAAACACTTGACAAATTTGTGTGTGTGTAAATCAGTGTTGCCAGAATTTTTTCAGCAATCCGGCTAGATCGAAAAAAAACGGCTAAAAAAAATTATTACGGCGAAAAAAATTATAATTTTGGCCGGAAAAACGGCTATATACAGAGCTATAATAAACATAAATAAATTCAGGGACACCCCGAAATGCGCAAGTTTATGCAATTTTTTGTATGTGACTGTAAAAAATAAAATTGGGAATATAAGTCCCAAACTCATGGGATAATATTTTTTGATTTCCGGTCAAATTAGACATTTGAAATAACAAAAATTGCGACAAAGCCAAACTTATGTAAGGAAAGAAAAATCTAAAGTCCCCATTAATATCATGTGTGGTAAAAAAGTTATTTGGGGGCAAAGGTGAACATTTAGGGTTTTACGAATTTTTCTCGTAAACGGAATTTTTTCGAAAAATTACCTTCGACCAAGCTGTTCACCTGAAAATTCACTATAAAAATCGTCCTAGCATTTTTCTAAATTAAGCTGCCCCGGCAGAGGTTGTATCTCCATCCCCCTATCGCTGTACACATATGGGGAATTTAGTAAAAATTTTATTAAAAAAGAATTTTATCCATTTTGGACATTTTTAATTTTTACGTAAAGCTTGTAATGGACCTCGATTTAATGTTCTTTCACTTTGCGGATTTTCTCACTCATATAATTTGTGAGCAAAAATGTATGAAAAATGTTGCACCGGTTCACTAGTGAAAATTATTTAGAATTGGCATATGAATTTAATTATTTTTTGTTGTTTTCTCTAGGATTTGATAAATTTGGTTCGCGTCTGCATTAGTAGCAAAATTAAATTTTAGCTAAGTTATTTCCATGTTCCAGTCAAAATGGTTTTTATGAAAAAAAATTGCATCCACCCCGAAAATATTTTCTGGATACGCGCCCGGCTCATATAAAAGGTACAACGAGCAAAATTTTAAGCAGAGCTCACTGCTTTAAAAATAATTGACTTAATGAAAAGTGGCAATAAAATAAGGCATCAGGTAACGAATATACTTGAAATAACATGTACTTTCATGACATAAAATGAAAAAAATAATAATAATGTGAGAAAAATTTAGGTATATACATTTTACAATATTTCTATATCACAATTTTCTATATCTTGCTCTGAGCTATCATAAATGTTAGATGTGTTGAACTAAGTTTATTTAAAAAAAAAATTGTTTACTACATTGGCAAAAAAGCTAAAAACGGCTAAAAAAATAAGAACACGGCTAGCGGCTAGATTAAAATTTTTCCGGCTAAATGACAAAAAAACGGCTAGATCTAGCCGAAAAACGGCTAAAATGGGAACACTGGTGTAATTGTATAAACAAGGTATATACATATGAAGTCTACTCTGACTGTAATAGCTCAAACGAAATCAGTCCGCCAATACGTAAGTTGCGTGAAGTACGTCAATTTTAGACTGTAATGCAGAGTGTATTGTGACCTGAAATTGGTTACAGTGTAATGCAGAAGGGGGCAATTGGTGCCTGGGGCATACAATGTTAAACGTAAATAGAACTTTTCATGTGCTTGGACCAAATTTTGGCCTACTTAAAAACTTCTACGGTGTAGTTTGTAATATGGACTGAGTCTGCACACGGAGCGAATCGTCATAGACGCGTATTAGACGCTACATTCGATTTTTATACGCTTTGTTGCTGAACACATATATTTGTATGAAGAGCTGCACACGAATCGGCAGCTGCACGAAAGTGGCAAAGCATGAAAGCTACATGCTGCTCAGCGTTTGACAATCCTGGTCGCCAGGCGTCGAACGCTTAGAAAAGAGAAAGAAGAAGCATTTGTTTACATTTTTCATTTTAGATTTTTGTGTGCCGTGGCTTAGCTTTTTTCAAATAAAATTAATTGCTTCTTTTGAAAGAAAAAATAGAAAATTTTCCAAATTTGCACAATCGGATAATGTGTTAATTAATTAAAATTGCAATTTTGACAGTTCTTTGTGTGCTTTTTTTCTGCAGCGTCGTGTGCAGATCTTGAGACGCAGGGAAATTAGTGCTCAGTGAAATGACAAGTACGCGTCTATGACGATGCTCCTCGTCTGCGGACTGCCGAAGTCTACTCAGGCTGCTGGAAATAACGGCTTCTGTTTGAATTGCAATCTTTGATTTTACAAATTATAGCGAAAATAACGATTGTCATGGGCACACCCGTCACAATGGAATATCCCATATGTATGTATGTAGCTTCAACAATACATATCCGGGCATATGTATATATGTATGCCTTTACGCATGCACTCATTTACATAAGTTTTATTCACAAAAACGCGCACACACCATCTTCATACATACATATATCAAAATATACAAATGTACATATGCTTGCCACGTAATCACCTCATGCGGGTGTTATCAGGCTGCTTTCACTAGCTCCACGCCAATAAACAAACAAAGGTGTTTTGTTGCTCCACCTGGCAATGTCAGCGGCCTGGCCCTTGTCGCTATCATGACCGCCTCCCCTGTGTGTACGCTTATGTTGTTCTCATTTTTGTTCCTGCTTTTGTTATAACTGACGCTGATAAGAACAATGCTACTCTACCACTGTGTTGAAGGGGGATATTTAACTGTCTCCGATGACTATTGTTGTTATTTGTTTCCCCATTTACCTACCTACACATGCATTTTTGCTCATTTACACATTACATTTTCCATATAGTGCACACGTTGGTAGGCAGGTATTTATATGAGTTTTGAAAATATTTATATGTATCGTCGCTCGCCGCGCAATACCGCGTATTTGCAAAAGGCCATACGGCGTATGTACCAAAACCCTCAAAGTCGAGATTTCGTTACCCTGACTAGGACTCATCGGTCTTAATTTATTTACGTTAAAATTCCGCCGTTTTTTGTCAACAAAAACCGAAATAAATATGTAAATAAAATGACATTTATGGAACCTATTTTCTTTGAAATAAACAATGCAATACCGCGTATTTTTCACATAGTTACGCCGTAGGTATTGGATTTTGCAAATACGCGGTATTGCGATCCGAGCGAAGATATGTTTCCATGTACAAACAGAAAAATGTACATACTATCCGCTCGATTCTGTGTTCTTGATAAATTTGTCAATCTTGATAAATAATAAAGAAAAAAATGTCTTTATCAAGTGTTTTTGAATTTGGCTTTAAAAGCTATTTTTTCTTTATTTAAATTAATTTAAAGAAATTTTTTTGACACAGAATTTAAAACACTTGATAGAAATATTTTTGTTCTGATTATTATTTATCAAGATTGATGTACATATGTATATACATTAGGGTGATTCAAATAAAAAAAAATGTTTTTTTTTTCGGTCTTACCCCTCGAAACTTTAGGTATTTACGAGAAAATAAGCCTTGCAAAAAATTAGCGCTCTAACTTAACCCTTAGGGGTGGCTATTTTTTTCGCCCTTGGTAGGTATTTGGTATTTTTTTCAAAGTGAATTTTCTTTCAATTTTTGAAACTTTTTTGAAAATATTTTTACATACTCTAAGTTGAAGCTTTGAAGCTTCCAAAATGGTAATCTTAACTATTGAAATAATTACAGCCATTTAAAATTTACTAAATTTTATACGTGTTACTGTGTATGTGTGTGCAATAGTACAAAACTCAGCCATTTTCAAATAGCTGTAATTATCTTAATAGTTAAGATAATCGCACATGGCTTACCATTTGGGAAGCTTCAACTTTAAGAGTATGTAAAAATATTTTCAAAAATTAAAAGAAAATTCACTTTGAAAAAAAAAAATGCCATATTTCCCAATACAAAATGTATGAGAAAGGCCGAAAAAAAAATAGCCACCCCTAAGGGTTAAGTTAGAGCGCTAATTTTTTGCAAGGCTTATTTTCTAATCAATACCTAACTTTTTAGGGGGTAAGACCAAGTCGACATTATTTTTCAATCATCCCAATATACATACATACCCTGCAGCAAAACCTCAAACTAGTCAGAAAAATACTAGTATACAACTATAATTTTTTGGCAGAACTCATACTAGTCAGGAAATATCCATTTCATACCAGTATACAACTATAATTATACCTTTCATGAACATAAAATGATATTATAACTTTGGTCCGATCTTTGTAAGTATGAGAAGAAGAAGAGATAGACCCATCAATAAGTATACCGAAATGATCAGGATGACGAGATGAGTTGATTTAGCCATGTCCGTCTGTCCGCCTGTCTGTCTGTCTGTTTGAAGGCAAACTAGTCCCTCAGTTTTTACGATATTTGGCTGAAGTTTTGTATGTGGCCACCATTTTCCAATATAGGAATCATTTGTCGGAACCAGCAAGATCGGACCGATATTACATATAGATCCCATACAATCGATTGTTCCGATAAACTCATTTTGGGCTATAACTCCTTTAATTTATAGAGCTAGGAACGTGAAATTTTGTAAGTATTGCTATTTTTATATGTGAAATATCGATGTTGAAAATCATTGTGATGGAATAAATATTTCACATAGCTCCCATACAATCGATTATTCCGATAAACGGATTTTGGGCTATAACTACTGTAATTAAAAACGTAGGAACGTGAAATTTTGGAAGTGTCACTATTTTTATATATGAAATATCGATGTTGAAAATCATCGAGATGGGATAAATATTTCACATAGCCCCCATACAATCGATTGTTCCGATAAACGGATTTTGGTAGATAATTCCTGTAATTATATAGGTAGGAAAGTAAAATTTCGTAGCTACTGCTATTTTAGAGTGTGGAATGTCGATGTTAAAAATCAATGAGATTGGACCAATATAACACATCGCCCCCGTATAATCAATAGTTCCGATAATTTCGGTATGAGCTAAATTTAAATTCACACAGGTTTTACTGGGATCAAACAGTGAAAATCGTGACGCTTATTCATGAAAGGTGTATAGCCTTCGGCACAGCCGAAGACAGCTTTCTTTACTTTTTTTCTGTCTGAATTCACACTAGTCAGGAAATATCCATTTCATACCAGCATACAACTAGATTTTTCTGGATGAAATTCTACCAGTTAAAAAAAAACAAAATTCATTCGTTTCGTTTTATCTTATAATTAATAGATGCTTTTTCGCTGCTTTCTTAAGAATAGACATGAAAATAAAGTCAAATGATAAAATATTACCCTTTATAATTTATTCATTCTGGTTGAAATCATACTAGTCCAGGATCAATGCTTTTTGGACTAGTATGGGACTAGTATATTCCATACTGGTCCTTTTTGGACTAGTATGTGGACTAGTTCATTTTATGGCAATTATACTAGTCCAGGTTGAACTAGTATGGAACTGGTATTTTACAACTAGTATGAATCTGGTATTTCCTGACTAGTAGATAACTGGTATATTCTGGTCGAAATCTGACAATTAACATCTCATAGGACATCAACACGTAAAACATACCAGTTGCTTACTATATGGAAAAAGACAGAACACTGAATAGTTGGGCCCGGTGCACCAACTAGTTGCTTTCGCTGCAGGGTACCTACACGGTTAAAAATTTGAACCTAAATTTTAAACTTTTTTGCACTACATATGTATATGACCAAACCAAATTTGGATTCAAATTCAATCTAGACCAGTTTTCATGAAAATTGGCTAAATGAATCGGGTTTCAATTATAAACAAGAAATGCAATTTTTTAAAGATAAAATAAATTTTTTGTCCGTTGGCGGGAATTCGAACCAAGACTCCCCGCATCATGCCCGTCTGCTCTACCACTGAGCTACATCGCACACATAAATGTTGTTGGCAAAATTCAATCTTGAATAAGCTTTTTCAAAATAAAAGTTTGAATTTTAGACCGAAAAGTTTTAATTTTCAAACCAAAAAGTTTTAATTTTAAACCGAAAAGTTTTAAGAATAAAATAAAACTAAAAAAAAAGTGCAGCTGGCAGGATTCGAACGAAAACGCTCAGGAGTCACAGCCGACTGCTCTACCGCTGAGCTATGACGCAATGAAGTTTTTGTGGGCAAAATTCAATTACATTCAAACTAAAGCTAGGTACTAACATCGAGTTTCACCTGAAACAGCTGTCAAAATCCATACAAAATTTAATGTCGTGAAATAGCCGTGAAATTTCTCTTGTACTTCATGGCAAAGTAGTACTGAGTTCACGACCTGAAAATATTGCGCAATATGGAATAAGCAACATTTTTTCAGGACTTTTTTAACCGTCCATGTCATTTAAAACAGTGCGAAAAGTGACATTTGTTGTCATTGACCCTTGACATTAGAAAAATAACAGTCGAGAGATAAATAAACAAAGAATTAATAGAATAAAAAAATGAAAATAGCTAGCAACATTTCACGACAAGCCAATTGCATGTTGCCGACGAAATTCCACGGTTTTGATGATAGTACTTGGCTTAACCAAAAATAAAAAATTTAGACGGCTTTTTCATTTAGATTTTAAATCGAAACCAAAAGAAATTGAAAATCTTTGTAGGTATTTGGACGGTTTGAAATTTTGTACAAAATAGTTTGAAAAATTGATTAAACTTTATACGGGTCTAAAATTAAGGTTCATTTTTTTAGCCGTGTACAACAAAAAATAGATGTCTATTATGTATTTAGGTGTCAGTATTTTATTTAGTGTTTTAATGTTAACGAAATCAACAGTTTTTCGACCGCTTCACTAAAACAAATGATACACATGTATGTATGTATAAAGGCAAACTTACAAACATTGCTTTATATCTCTGCTTAAGACTACAAATATAATGTTTTTTAAAACAAACAAACAATTTCATATTCATATTTATATTCAAATGTATGTATGAATATCCGTGCGTTGATAATTATACAGTCATACAATCATATTGCAGCATAGGCGAGTTGACACAACTAGCGGCCAGCGACACAATGATAAGTATTACGAACAAGCTTGGGTCTTTTACGCCCTCAACATTTATCGTTATTCGAAACGTAATTTATTTAACAAATTCTTCCACGAAATGTTATGTATTTGAGGCTATTAAAAAAAAGTCTATTATCTTTAAGTACACGAGCAAAGCTGTACGGCCCGTTTCGACAAATATTTGCACAGCATTTTAACTTTTCGGGCAGAAGAATACTACGAATTTCTCTAGGTGTATAAAGGTTGTGTATTAAGGTATACATTATAAAAACTGCAAACCTACGTAGTAAGTACAATTCTTCGGCGACACATATAAAAAACCATTTAAGTGACATCTGAGTTTGGCTGTTTTTCAAGTACAAATTGTTAAATTTTGAAACTAATAGTCACTTCGTGGATCTAGTTTTCGTTTATTTAGTTCGATCCTTAGAATCCTTTTCCAAACCAACATGTACACAGTTCTCTTGAATATCTCTACATATAATAAAATTGTAACAGGTCACCAGTGGTATCTTAGTACAATATGGGTATCAAACGAAAGGTGTCAATGAGTGCTATAATATGCGATGTGATTAAGTGAAATATCTGAAATGGTTTAGGAGATATCTTGAAATTTCGATAGGTCGACCGGTTTCGGAGGTATCGAAGAATATTTCCACAAAAATGTGTTAGTACATTATGGGTATCAAGCAAAAGGTGTTTATGAATGCTGTCATAAACCATCAAATGTGAACCTTCTTAACACCAAAACGCTTAATATGGCTATTAAGGAAAATGTACTATTTCCTTACCTTATAAGAAATAAAAAGTTTAAGATGCTATTTTTTGCGATATCTCAACCGGTTTTGGAGTTATCGTCCAAAATTTGGACCAGGGGTGGTAAAAAATGCCTTAGTTCAATATGGGTGTCTAATTATACGCATACGAAGTCGCGGGCACCAGCTAGTAACTTAAAAATTTTGATAGGCAGTAGGGCTCAAGAAAATGTTTGCACAAATGTTGGTTACGCGGTTTTGCATTTGAGTAATAGGTAGTTTTGCAGTTTCGCCGACGAATTATTCCCTGTAAACCAGTGGATATAAATCTAGATCAACAGTAAGCGGGAACCAAAGAAGCTTAAAAAAAGTATGTAATATGGTTTTTTGTTTATAAAATCCACAAAAATTGACCAAAGCCTTGAAAAATTGTGTGATAAAAGATTTGTGTACAATGCTCTCTCATTTTCGTCCTATTTTTAGTTAAGCTGTTCTGGCTTATTGCCAATAACTAACTAACTAATGGCGGCGATATACCAACAGGCTATGGCGGCGATATACCAACAGGCTATCATAACCTCTAACGAGATTTTTCCTGAGCTTCTCTTTCCAACTTGTGGTGTGTTGCTTTTGAGTTTTTCCTACAAGTTGGCGGGACCTACAGTTTTTTGCCGACTCCGAACGGAACTTGCAAAGCAAATGAGTTTTTGCAGAGAAGCTTCTCATGGCAGAAATACACCCGGAGAGTTTGCAAAACTACTGCCGAGTGGCGACCCCGTTTAGAAAAATTATTTTTCTAAATCATTTTTGATGTTACTTTTGCCGGACATTGATCCGCCACGACTTGGTGTAGAAGGCCGAACACTTAAGCCCCAATTATATAATTACACCACTGCGGCCGCCAATGGCGTGATATCGATTAATAAATCGACCCACGCTAATGTACGCACCGTTTTCATGACTTATTTCGCTAGTGTAACAGACGCAAAATTTAATTTTTTTTCGGCAAGAATATGTGAGGTGAAACAGGACGGATTTATTTCTTATAAAGGTTTGAGTTTTTTATTCACTCAGATATGCATTTTAATGGAGTTGGGGAGCAGTGTTGACAAAATTATACCAAACATGCAAGTGTAGTACCTATGTACTCTTGACTGCCGGAATGTACCAAAAAAAAAAAAAACAATTGTACCATCTCTGCCATCACTGATGTAAGTAAATAATTATAAATTTTCACACCAAAACGAAATAAAACCAAACAACTTTCTGCTTTAACTTTAAATCTTGTAATCCGATAAATGTAATTTTTTGGCAATATGTTTGTTGTTATATAACTGGTATAATGTCATAAATCTTTTTTGAAAATATCTATCCATTTCCCGGTAATCATATTTTCTCATATATCTGCGAACTTTTATGTGTAACTTATTGCGTTTTGGTTTGAAGCTCCTCATATTATGTACACTCAGGGAAAAACACCGTTCTAAAATGCAGCATCACAGGTCTCAATTTTAGATTTTCGTATTCTTAATTTTTTGGTCCTAAAAAAGGAACACTTGGTCTTGAAAATATACCACTCTGTCTCAAAATAACAACCCGGTTCTTGAAATGCGAACGAAGTTATCGGAAATAGAACGGTCGGTGGTGTCATCAGAACGATGTTGTCGGAAATAGAACGGCCGGTGTTATCATCAGAACACATAACGAGAACGTTACAACATCGTTGCATACTTTTAGGCATTTAGTCTGTAAACAACTTTAACAGAACAAATCCAACAGAGAAAATACTGTCATTGCTGTCATAAAACATAGCTGCGATTAGACGACTGCAAAGATAAGTACGCGATGGCTAGATGATAAACACCTCCATTCAGCAGTCAAAGCAATGTGAGCTCGACTCCCGGTGGAGGCAAACCACAGAACAATGTGAGAAATAATTGCCATTCAGAAGAACTCTGGAAAATAATTTTTCTTTTAGATTTTTTGTTTACTTTGACCCAAAATGTTCCTAAAATGAGCCCAATACGTTCTCAGAATAAGTTAAAAATGTTCATAAATCAAGTCCAAACTGTTCATGGAATACAAAACATGTTCTTGAAAAATCCGTTCTCAAAATAAGACCATCGTTCACGAGTTAAGTCAAAACGTTACTGACAGACTTTTGTGCACGAGCGTTCTCAGTTTTGGACTTGTTTCGTTCGTTTTAGAACGATTTTTTCTTTGAGTGTACATAAGTCCTCATAACTTAAGGACGTTCTCATGATTTTAGTTAAGCTCTTTGAGCTTAGAACATTAACGTATTAACGTATTTACTTTTACCCCTATGTATGGCAGATTGAATTGTAACAAGGCGCCAAGAATCTAATCCTCCAACCTTTTACTTATTCACACATATGTACATATGTATGTAACAGCTGATGGGGAACTGTCAGATAATACAATACAAATGAATTCAGTGCCCAAAAACTTGAAGAAACTAAGAGTATTCAATTGCCTAACCTCTATGACTTCGATCGGCATAAATATTTGGCAATTAGTTTTGCTCTTTGTATGCGTAAGCAATAAATCGCAGATACATAGATTCAGATAAAGGAAATTTACCTTACTAATTTACGGCATTATTTGAGTATTATTTAGAATGGTAGAAGTTGTGTCGATTACATAGAAATACAAAACTTTGGGAAGGTGTAAACCCCGGGATCTGCCAATAATTTTTAAAAGGATTCCACGATCCGTTTGCTTATTTATTTTTCTTTTATTTTTTCATTTTTACTAATCTTAAATACCCTGCAGCGAAAGCAACTAGTTGAAAACTACTTTACAACTAGTTGGTGCACCGGGCCCAACTAGTCAGTGTTCTGTCTTTTTTCCATATAAGCAACTGGTATTTTTTACGTGTTGATGTCCTACGAGATGTCAATTGTCAGATTTCGACCAGAATGTACCAGTTATCTACTAGTCAGGAAATACCAGTTTCATACTAGTTGTAAAATACTAGTTCCATACTAGTTCAACCTGGACTAGTATAATTCCCACAAAATGAACTAGTCCACATACTAGTCCAAAAAGGACTAGTATAAAATATACTAGTCCCATACCAGTCCAAAAAGCATTAAACCTGGACTAGTATGATTTCAACCAGTATGATTTACCCTTTATTTTATCTCTCGACTTTATTTTCATGTTTATTCTTAAGAAAGCAGCGGCTATTTATATTTACCCTATCACGAAAAAGCATCTATGAATTATAACAGAAAACGAAACGAATGAATTTTATATTTTTCAACTGGTATAATTTCATCCAGAAAAATCTAGTTAAATACTAGTATGGAATGTATATTTCCTGACTAGTATGAGTTCTACCAGAAAATTCTAGTTTTATACTGGTATGAAATGGATATTTCCTGACTAGTATGAGTTCTACCAGAAAATTCTAGTTGTATACTAGTATGAAGTGGATATTTCCTGACTAGTATGAGTTCTGCCAGAAAATTATGGTTGTATACTAGTATGAAGTGGATATTTCCTGACTAGTATGAGTTATACCAGAAAATTCTAGTTGTATACTAGTATGAAATGGATATTTCCTGACTAGTATGAGTTCTACCAGAAAATTCTAGTTGTATACTAGTATGAAGTGGATATTTCCTGACTAGTATGAGTTCTGCCAGAAAATTATAGTTGTATACTAGTAATTTTCTGACTAGTTTGAGGTTTCGCTGCAGGGTACCTACATACATAGATGGATGGTATCTTTTTTTATTCGTGTGGGCCATACGTGAACGTCTGTGACAGTTTGAGTCTAGACTTCGTACCTATAAACCCACCATAACCAAAGCATAAGGCTGAATCCGAAATTGATTAAGAGAATAATCTCATCAAGTAAAAGTACAATTAATTTGTACATTGTACAATTATTGTATGTATGAATTATGATTAAAATAAGAGGAAGGATATATAATCCTTAATACCTACATACATATATATAATACAAACAAGTAAGGAAGTCTAAGTTCGGGTGAAACCGAACATTACATACCCAGCTGTGCACATAAAGTGGGCGTGATCGTTCACCGATTTTTCTTATTTTCTGTGGTAGTACTCTACATAAACATAACATGCCTGGTACCTAGTTTCGTAAATCTATCTCACACCGTTCTGAAGTTGTTAGCAGTCGAATTTAAAAATTGCTTGACTCATAAGTGGGCGGTGCCACGCCCACTTTCCAAAATTTTGAAAAAATTATGTAAAGAATATGAAAGTTGATGTATGTACCAAATTATATTATTATAGCGAAATCAGTTAATTAGATATGGACTTTTCAATATTTCCACCTCCTTTCAATATAACTTTTATGAAAAAGTAGGCGTGGTCGCGAAGCGATTTCGTTTATTTTCTATAGCTGAATTTACCACAACAATAGTATGTCCTCTACGAAATTTCGTTATACTAGCATAAACTGTTCTGAAGTTATTAAGAGTCAAAATATTAAAATTTCTTCAAATATACGTGGGCGGTACCACGCCCCCTTTTCAAAAATTTTTATAAAATCGGCCTTAGAACATCTAAATCAATACATATTGCAAATTTTATCATTGTAGCTGCTTCTAATATTGAATTAACCCATTTTATACGTTTTTCGAAATTTTCGATATCGAAAAAGGGGCGTGGTTATGGTCCGATTTAACCATTTTCAATAGCAATCTATTCTGAACCCAAATAAGTACGCATGCCAAATTTGGTGAAGATATCTCATTATTTGCTCAAGTTATCGTGTTAACGGACAGACGGACGGACGGACGGACGGACGGACAGACGGACGGACATGGCTCAATCAAATATTTTTTCGATCCTGATCATATTGATATATGGAAGTCTATATCTATCTCGATTCCTTTATACCTGTACAACCAACCGTTATCCTAACAAAGTTATAATACCCTGTGTACAAGTACAGCTGGGTATAAAAATCCCTTTTTATTGTATTAGAGCGACCACTCATCAAATGATGCGTCAAATGTTAAAGTGACGCGACACTTCGCAAGAATTGAACAAACATAAAGCATTAATTCAGCACACAATACAATATAACAATCAATGTTGTCATAATCGCAGTTAATATCGAGCGTTAAAATCACTGTAACAAATCTTTGTCACCATTTTCCTATGAGCTTTACTGAATGAGAAAGGGTTAATAAACAAAGCATGTCTACATGCGGGTCAAAGTTTCACAATGAGTGATTCGTTGTAACATAGTGACGTCTTTATTCTCATTCGCAGTTGCAGCATTATTACAATAACACATATTTATAGATGCGATTATATACGCAATGCGGCACAAGGTGATGACAACTTTTGGCACCGTTTAATAATTTTCTATTGAATAATGCCCAAACAGCACCATACACACTAACAGTCAATGTCAAATTTGTAGTTGATACCATCTGCGAGTTATTCATCAGCTGCTCAACTGTTAATAGCCCGAAGATAAACCAAATGTTGCAAGGACATGAAATGAAGGCAATGTTGAATCAATATTTACGATTAAATGTGACACCCTTGGGGCTCCTACAGTCGCTAAACTAACACAAAGTAACTTTGTAAAACATTTCTTACTTTATATGCATGTAAGTACATGTTGTGGGTGTAAACCTTCAAGCCTACCTTTTGCGTCTATCATCCACAATACTGCAAGGATAGTACACGATTAAAATTATTCATTCATTCATTTCCATACTTGCTAAATACCTATGCATGTGTGTACGTGTACGCACAAAGAAATACACCGCCAGGTAAATTAAATACTTTATGTTGGCCTTGTAATATCATATCGCGATATACTCAAAAAATCAAAATGTTCAAAAAACTGGCTGCCATTCCCATATATGCCCATGGCGTTTTAAATTCCCAGCATCCCTTTTCTCGGTGAGCAGTGGAGCTAGTAGCTAATCGTATATACATCTTGGTAAGTATTTAATGGGAGAACGCGGAAGTATGCATAACTCAAAATTTCAGATTTTTGAATTAGCTCCCTTTAGATCTAGGTGTGCGATATATCCTTTTCGATTTACACTCATTCATTCGTTTAGGCAACCTTAGCTGGTAGTCTCTGTAGCACACAACTTAATATTTTACTACAATCACCGAAGTCGTCCACCAACCATGTATTAGTACAACAAGCCAACCAACCAATCGAAGAAAGCTGGGATTCTTTGGGATGTGTCCATAGTAGAAAAGGTACCAACGCACAGTGGGAAATAATTAAAGTTTACTGTTCATAAATCACTACAACCTTTATTTTTCATCCTATTTTGATAACTTTTTTTTAAACGAAAGGTTTTGAGATTTGCAAGAGCAAATTTTTGTATTTTAAGTTGTTTAACATTTTTTTTGGTGCAAAGTGCGGGAAAACGGCAAATTTTGAAAACATCATATTATGCTGCTCCAGTAAGCAAAGTTTAAATTAAAAAAAACTATTTTGCAATGAAGGTTGCAGTAATACAAGACGAAAAAAATTATCATTTGAAAATTTTGAAAAAGTTAGAAAAAATCCCAAAGGTGTCCTATACGAGGATGTCAACCAAAAAAATTATTAAAAATTCAACGGTAACAGTTAGCTTCTTAAAATTTACACTTCATTGTACTATAAAACTATAGGCTCATTACTTTTCAAGACAACCGGTCCGCGCGGGACATGATTTTTGATTTCGATGAAATTTTAATATGTTGTTGTTTGGTCAAAATAAAGAAACACGTGCCTTTTTTTCCTGAAAAAATTTTTTTTTCGGATTTATCGGCCGTTGAAATCGTTAAAATGCAATGAACATTTTTGTCGCCCATTTTTTCAACTCGCAATAACTTTGTCAAAAATTAACCGATTCTCCTAATTTTTTTTTAAATGTTCCTTATTACTATTACCTTTAATATAAATTAAAATTATATATTAAATAGTTTAAAAATTTATATTTTTTTCAGTATTTAGTAAAAATTGATGACTTTTTTCAAAAATTAATATCTCAAAAACGCTTATTTTTTTTTTGGTTTTGAAATGTTTTCTATATTGAGTCAACAGTTTATATTTCAACTCGGCTAAATGCCTATTAACCAAAATTCGTTGTTTTCGAGATACGAATTTTTGATTATTAAACATTTTTCCCCCCATATATTGATGCAATGCACATTATCTTTGTCAAAAATTAACCGTTTCTCATGACTTTTTCTTTGAAATGTTCGTTTTTACTTTTACTTGAATAGAAATTCATAAAAAATAGCATATAGTTAAAAAAAGACAATTTTTTTTTAGTATTTAGTAAAAATTTATGACTTTTTTCAAAAATTAATATCTCGGAAACTGTAATTTTTTGTTTGTTTAAACTTTTTCTGTATTGAGTGATTAGTTTATATTTCAACTTGGCTAAATATCAACTAGCCAAAATTCATTGGTTTCGAAATATAGGCTGTGATTTATCCGCGAACTGTGGGTGTCTGGCTCGAGCCTTGTCACTGGTACGGGTCTAACAACACTTGATACTGACGCGGGGTAGTAATCTACGTCAAATATGTGAAAATCATCCATTATAAAATAAGTGAAGTTAGGGTCATTTTTTGGCGACTTTGACCCCCGATTCCTAGGCCCTTGTCATAGGTACAGTTTTGAAATTTTCACATTCTTTCTAGATTCGGGGAGGACTATCGATCGGTATTGGTTTCATCCATTATAAAATAAGTGACGCTTTTTTGCAGCTCATAAATAAATGCGTTATTAGTAGTATCTGTGCAAAAATGCAAAAACTAGACTTGTATTTTACTTACCTTCGCTTTATTTTAGAAATATATTTTTTCTAGATACACACTACATTGCGAAATTTAATAAATTATTTCAATAAACTTCAAAATTTGTTGCGCTTGAAGTTTAAATTGGTATTTTTTGGTATGAAAACACGGTAGCTCATTTTCAAAAGGAAACGTCACTAACACGGTTTATGTCAAATGAGGTCAATGGCGACCAAGAAGAAGAAGTAGAACTACCTCTATATTCTTCTAGCATGGCTACATATAAACAACAAATTGATTTTTACATTTTTAAGGTGTCAAAGAAAGCTTGTTTACCTATATAAAAAGTGAATTTTCTTGTGGATTACGCTAGAACGTATGTCAAATTGCTATGGTCTTTTGTTTTAGGGATATTTTGATAACAGTGGCCTTTTTTGCAGGGGAGTGCTACTTTTAAGTTCGAATACTATATTAGAATTACCAGTTTTATTAACTTTCACCAATAAAGGTGTCAATATCAATAATCAGTAACATGGGCGTATTTCGGAACCTTTACTCGTATGTCATACCTACATACATACATGCATGCTGCTGGCACAAATTGACTTTAATTTGTAATTCCATGAACAAATATAAACACACAAATTACAATGTCACCACAATTTCCCGCTTTAAGCACAATTCGTATACTTTTTAGCTAATAAAAATAATAAAGAAAACATATTTTTTTGTTGTCCCTTCTAATGTTTGCGTCACTGCTTTGATCCTTGATACACCCAACCCATTCAATCAAACGTTAACTAACAGGCATGGAGTCGTGAATGTTATATTTTTTTGTTAACATATCAGTGACCTTTTTTATCACCCCCGGCAGTTAAGTATTCGAAACAAAAAAGCACGCATTCGCAATCAAACTCCCCTCCCGCAACTGCCAATAACTCATAACACAATTTTAGGTATGTTTAGATATCGCATGTGCTCGCATACAAAGCATGCATGGGAAGTAATTGATTTCTTGACATCCTTCACAATATCGTTTTTTACTATTAACTACTCTGTGGTTTGATATAGAGTCAAACTAGTCAAGGGTCCTTATTGTCCCTCGCACTGGCTAAATACATAAATAATTAAGTGATCTGCTATACAATTCCTAATTGACAAGTTAGTATGTTGTTATCTTTTTATACAATTTGCTTTTGTTTAAGACAAAGATCTCTGACAATTGTTGTCCACACACATATGTATGTACATAAAAAATGCACCAATAATACATTCATTCGAATTATTAGCACCATCTAGGCAGCATGTCTAGCCAGCTTCATAAATTTGTTGGTTATTCTATGGTTGAAGTATTTGTGGCCACAAAACTCGGACCGGAACAAACAAATCGTAAAAGTACTATGTCTATAGATATAATACAAGTACGAGTATTTCATTGTGAAATGGCTCATTTTTTATTTGAGCAAACAGCGTGTAGCCTGCAGCAAAGTGAAATAAAAGTAACCCCTCTGGTTTTGCAGCGTGTAGAAATTGAAACCGTCAATAAATACCTCATTGCAGCATGTGTCAATTTGCTTGCACTCTCTATTTTAGGCAAAAAATAACTTTTGCGCTCTAAAACATCTCTCCTACATTTTTCTTTGTTGCCAGGATGTTGGTGATAATCAAAAGCCGAGAGGCGGGTTATGGGAGAAATGCGTAAAATGTGTGAAAAAACCGTAATGTTGGTTTATTATTGTTTGCAAACTTTTGCCTATCAACCAGACACATGCACAAACGCAAGGTTGGATCCCTTTATATATCGCTCATTTGCTGCAACATCGTCATAACTCAAAAAACCTAAATTTTGAGTTAACATCACTAATATATCGCAAATAATATATTTGATCAACTTGCAAAGTGTTATATCCGAGGTTTTAACATTTCGCACAGCATCGCGATAGTATTAAGTACTTATTCCATATAAATATACATCAATTCAAAAACTGAAAATGCGTTTTCTGTAAAATCACATTTTTTGAGTTATGACGATGTTGCAGCAAATGAGCGATATATGAGGCGTTTAAAGCACAAGTGGAATAAGTCCAGTTTTCTTTATTTTTTAGTTAGGTATGACGCTATGTAGAGGAAAATGTGTTCTATATAGCACGCAAACGGGGTAACTCCTAGCACCCATAGAAACCGAATAATTAACAGAACTAACTTGTGAAATCAAGGGAACCCCCTTTTGGATGACAACACAAAACCTTGAATTTCTCAGTTCGAGAAAAGGTGGACTTATACCACTTGTGCATTAAGTGGCTCATATGTTGGTACATAATAAATGTATCTTTTGTTTGAGCATGAGATTAATTCGTCCCTTTCATGCCTAGACGGGTATTGCCGGACAGATCGACTTTTTTCCGCTACTGATTTTGTCGGCAACATCGTCATAACTCAAAAAACCCAAATTTTGAGTTAGAAAAAAAAAAAAAAAAACTAATGGCGGCGATATACCAACAGGTTATCATAACCTCGAACGAGATTTTTTAGCCGAGCTTCTCTTTCCAACTTGTGGTGTGTTGCTTTTTAGTTTTCCTACAGTTTTTTGCCGACTCCGAACGGCACTTGCAAAGCAAATGAATTTTTTGCTAAGAAGCTTCTCATGGCAGAAATACACCCGGAGAGTTTGCCAAACTACTGCCGAGGGGCGACCCCGTTTAGAAAAATTGTTTTTCTAAATAATTTTTGATGTTACTTTTGCCGGGCATCGAACCGCCACGACTTGGTGTAGCAGGCCGAACACTTAACCGCTACACCACGGCGTGGTGTTGAGTTAACATCACTAATATATCGGAAATAATATCGCTTCCCTGGTTCAATAACGAAAAAGGAATAACGCCCGTGTTGACAAAAGGAGATAATGCCGTGCGGAAATTTAAAGTTCCCGAATAATAAAATAATAAAAATTATTAAATCTTGGCATTCCTTTATTATAAAAATGAAAATTTTCTCCTGCGGCGCTTTTTTTAATAAACCCAGTATTTTAAACTCAGCCTTGAGTAAATTTTAGAGTAATAAGGCTAAATATTTTAAATTTTTATTAAAATAAAAAATGAAAATTATGAATGAAAAATCGCGCGACCCAGTATTTTTAACTCAGTTTTAAGTAAAGTTAGATTAATAAGGCTATATATTTTAAATTTTTATTACAATAAAAAATGAAAATTTGGAATTAAAAATCACGCGATGGTATTTTGAACGCCCGCGGGCGTTATTTCACTGCACCCTTATTATTCAAAATTTGTATGAAAATGTCATTTTAAAAAATTGTATTTTTTATGAATATGGGGGTTAAAATGCGTTTTCTGTAATATCACATTTTTTGAGTTATGACGATGTTGCTGCAAATGAGCGATGTTGTTGTTGTTGTTGTTAACAACAAAACACTCCCCGAAGGTTTTGGGGAGTGATGCCGAAGTTGACAGTCCTTGGCCGGATATGACCCCGGTACGCTGCGGTACTCCCTTGCGGTACTGCCCGACTGTCGTGGTAGCGATTTGGTATGACCAGTGGAACCTTCTAGGTCATGGCATCCCTCCATCCATGAGGAAGGAGAAGATGGGTAATGAGAGGTGAGAGGCATCATATCCCTAGATCAACCATCGAGTAGCACGTCAATTACACTGGACCACGAATTTCAACTTTTTCGCTTTACCAGAAATGCCGTTATGAAATTCGTATGTAAAATCACCCCCTGATTTCGAAAATTTAGTTCATTTTTGATTCTATGGTTGTTTACGCGGCATAAGCTATGATTATTTCGTTCATTTCATATCTTCTGCACTACATGCCAATGTAATTCGCAGATAGTTTATAGAATTTCCTGAATACATAGCTTATAGCTGCTTCAACAAAGGGTGGTTTAGCACTCACGCTAGCCTCCTATGCATACGCTTCGAAGGGGATCTACGCCACTAATGACAACTATGCATATAAATAACTTTTGGAAGGGATCTACGTCCCAAAATAAATACTAAGTATGAAATAATATAATGTGGGTAAAGTGAGTGTCAATCAGCTAAGGCTGCTAACTGCCTCAGGGCCTAGTGCTGAGTATCATTTAGCTGTTGCTGCTAACTGACTCATTAGGCCTAGTGCTCACACTCATTAAATAACTTTTGGAAGGGATCTACGTCCCTAAATAAATACTACGTATAAAATAATATAATGTGGGTAAAGTGAGTGTCAATCAGCTAAGGCTGCTAACTGCCTCAGGGCCTAGTGCTGAGTATCATTCAGCTTTTGCTGCTAACTGTCTCGTTAGGCCTAGCGCTCACCCTAATTAAATAACAATAAAGTTTAATAAAATGATTTTACAGTCCACTAAACTAAATAGAAAATTAAAATAATAAAATAAATAAAATTAAAAAGACTTTGGTTGAGGTGGGATTCGAACCGGCAACCCCGGCCAACTCCCTCAACCATATAATATAACAACAACAATAATAGTAAACTGCTCGCCGCCCACATTTAACTCCAGCTTAGATATGGTCCTTCGAGCCGGATAAAACCAGCACCTATAGCTCTTTACTAGACGACTAAGCCGTCTAGGGCGGGGAGTATGTTTACGCGGCATAAGCTATGATTATTTCGTTCATTTCATATCTTCTGCATTACATGCCAATGTAATTCGCAGATAGTTTATAGAATTTCCTGAATACATAGCTTATAGCTGCTTCAACAAAGGGTGGTTTAGCACTCACGCTAGCCTCCTATGCATACGCTTCGAAGGGGATCTACGCCCCTAATGACAACTATGCATATAAATAACTTTTGGAAGGGATCTACGTCCCAAAATAAATACTAAGTATGAAATAATATAATGTGGGTAAAGTGAGTGTCAATCAGCTAAGGCTGCTAACTGCCTCAGGGCCTAGTGCTGAGTATCATTTAGCTGTTGCTGCTAACTGTCTCGTTAGGCCTAGCGCTCACCCTAATTAAATAACAATAAAGTTTAATAAAATGATTTTACAGTCCATATAACCATATACCATATAATATAACAACAACAATAATAGTAAACTGCTCGCCGCCCACATTTAACTCCAGCTTAGATAATGGTACCGTTTTTGAGATATTTGCAATTTACCGTTATTCGAAAAAACCAAAAAGATGGCGCCCTTTAATTGCGTATATCTCACGAACGGGTCAAGCAATTGCAAAAAAGTTTACAGAATCGGAAAAACGATAAAATTTGCTATAAATGCATCATACATTGTTTTTTGCTCAACCAGATAGTTTTCGAGATATTAGCTTGTCATTTCATATTTTTGTTTTTTTTTTTATGAAAAAATATGAAAAAAATTACTCTTTGCGTGGGCAGCATTCCAAAACCACAACTTTTTTTCTAGATATTTTTTCTTTACGTAGAGCTCTGTTTTATTAGAAAAAAGATAAGTTATCATCGAAGAAAATCGATGCAAAACTACGTAAGTTATAAACGATCAAGTAAAAATACCCAGGTTGCGCAACTTCAATGTGTGATGTATACATACATATTTTAAAGGTATAAAGTGCAAATGGGATATTATCCGGATAAACGAATAACACCATAACAATGATAATACTTTTTCTTTAAATAAATCAAATAGTACTTTTAATACTCGAATTGTTTTATAGTAGGTAGAGTGGTTGCTTCGAAAGGAAGAGTGGTTGGGTTCGAAAGTGCTGTAGGCATGTAGTTATAAACATGTATTTCCGTCACTTATGCGTAAATATGCAGGTAGATTTTCAAAATTATAAGAAAATTTTTAAAGCCGACATCTAAAGCAGGTAATATTTTCTTTTCCCGGCTTCGTATAAAAAGGAACCTTTCTGTCTAGGTAAGATTTGATTTTTTCAATTTTATTTTTGTTCCGAGTATAAATATGAGTTAAGGCGCCTTGAAACTTCAAAACATCTGCAAGGCTCGCCGGAGATAGTTCAGTTCATAAGTCGAATTTCAAAACCATGATTTATTAAAAAAAAAAAAATGAGTAAAAGGACGCGAGAATTTGAGTGTGATAACGATCCAGATATGTTCTGTTTCATGTGTAGCCAATATACTATCATAAGGCTACGACGAGTGTTCTCAGATCGTATCAAAACTTTATACTCCAAGTATTTTGGCATTGAGCCTAAAAATGCTGAAAAACCATGGACACCGAACACTTTGTGTACATCGTGTCGAGTAGAATTGATTCAGTCGAAATCAGGACAACAAATAAAGTTTGCTACACCAATGATATGGAGAGAACCTACTTGCCATTCAATGGAGTGTTATATTTGTCAAACGAAAGTGCTTGGCGTTGGAAGATCAAGAAGAGTAACTTATGCCAGCGTACCATCAGTGACATTACCAGTACTACATTCAACGACAGTTGCGGATCCAGTTCCATTGTCAACAGTAATATCTGAGTGCGGGGAATCAAGTTGTACTGAATTTCGCGTGGGAAACGAGAGAAACGTTCTCTCACAAGCACAACTTAATGATTGGATAAGAGATTTGGAACTATCCAAGGAAAATGCAGAGATCCACACTTCCCGTATGCAACAATTTAAATTTGTGTCATCCGATGTTAAGGTGACATATTGTAGAACTCGTCACGAACCATTTTCCAAACACTATACCAAGAAATACAATATATGCTACTGCAACGACATTCCTGGTTTATTCAAAGACTTTGGTCAAACATATGATTCAAAAGAGTGGCGATTGTTCATAGACAGCAATAAACTGAGTGTGAAAGCTGTATTTTTGCATATTGGTAACAAAAAGCCTTCTATCCCGAACGCACATGCACATGCAGTAAATACAAAGGAAACCTACGAGGAAATGCAAAAAATTCTCAAATTTATCAAATATGAAGAGCATGATTGGAAAATATGTTCTGATCTCAAAGTCGTTGCAATGCTATGCGGTCTACAAAGTGGCTACACCAAGCACTGCTGCTTCCTCTGCAAGTGGGATAGCCGAGCTCGTAAGGACCACTACGTCAGAAAGGATTGGTCGGAAAGAGTCGAGTTTACCGTTGGTGTGGATAACATAAAATACACCCCTCTTGTCAAGAAAGAGAAAATCATACTTCCACCCTTACACATCAAGCTCGGTCTCATTAAAAACTTTGTTAAGGCTTTGGACAAAGAAGGCGAAGCATTCGACTATTTGAAAACAATTTTTCCAGATATTTCTCAAGCCAAGATAAAGGAAGGTATTTTTGTTGGACCACAAATAGAAAAGTTGATCAACAATACTCAATTCAAAGGACAACTCTCATCAGTTGAGGCAGCAGCGTGGGAATCCTTTGAAAAGGTCGTTGCTTCTTTTCTCGGTAGACACAAAAGCCCTAACTACGAACAGATAGTGAACGACTTAATCAATAATTTTGCGAAAATGGGTAAATATAAAAGGCTTATTAAAATTAATTTCCCAAAATTTTATTTACCTAACTAATATTTTCTTTCCAGGCGTAAATATGTCTTTAAAAATTCACTTTCTGCACTCACATTTGAACTTTTTTCCGGCAAATCTTGGCGACGAAAGTGACGAACATGGCGAAAGGTTTCATCAGCAAATGAAATTAATTGAGAATCGATATCAAGGATTCTGGGACGTCGCAATGATGGGTGATTACTGCTGGTTTCTCATAAGAGAAACCGATCCTAAACTGAATAAGCGTCAAAGTAGAACACATAATTATTTCGACTACATAGTAAAATCAAATTAAGATAAAGATTGTTAGAATAGAGTATAAACATAAATAAATTTAAAAAAAAGTAAAAAATATGGGTAATTTCATTCATGAATTAAACTTTGAACTCATTAGAAACAGAGCATAGCTTGATATTTCTCTCTTTCTTATACCATACATACGTTTTGAGCTATACGTTGAAATTGCGCAACCTGGGTATTTTTATTTGATCGCTTATAACTTACGTAGTTTTACATCGATTTTCTTCGATGATAGCTTATCTTTTTTCTAATAAAACAGAGCTCTACGTAAAGAAAAAATATCTAGAAAAAAAGGTGTGGTTTTGGAATGCTGTCCACGCAAAGAGTAATTTTTTTCATATTTTTTCATAAAAGAAAACAAAAATATGAAATTATAAGCTAATATCTCGAAAACTATCTGGTTGAGCAAAAAACAATGTATGATGCATTTATAGCAAATTTTATCGTCTTTTTGATTCTGTCAACCTTTTGCTTGCCCCGTTCGTGATATATATGTAATTAAAGGGAGCCATCTTTTTGGTTTTTTCGAATAACGGTAAAATGCAAATATCTCAAAAACGGTACCATAGAATCAAAAATGAACTCGATTTTCGAAATCAGGGGGTGGTTTTACATACGAATTTCATAACGGCGTCTCTGGTAAATTTTGGCCGTCGACCAGTGTTACCTATATGCATATTAGTCGCCTGCCCTAACCCGCAGGGGGTGCAAATGAGCGATATGTACATATAGTTATGCTGCTATACAAAAATTATCATACATGATTAAATTAAGCTTTAAGAAGATATTCATCGTCAAACTTCAAAAAAGCCCGATTTCAATAGTTTTTTTTTTATTAAAAAATCAGTATTTTTTATTTCTACCCTTTCCTTCCATATGGCTTTTGAAAAAGGCTTTTAATTTCAGAAGAAGAGTACAAATTTGTGTTTGGCTCTTTGGTAAATGGTTAAAAAATACAATTTTTTGCAGAACGAACAAATACAGGGCAATTCTAAATGTACTCCCGGTATTTTTCTCCCTTGGATTTTCTTATTTTTTCCGAAAAATTCCTTCAATTCCTTTTTCAAAGGAATATTTCAAATATTGGAAATCATTTATTTTGGCGAACTGGTCTCGGGCCAAATTCTTAAGATTATTGAAAAATTCATAGACACTGTCAATATTCAAATAACTCCCTTATAAACTCACTAGTTGATAACTTAAATTAAGTATTAATTTAGGTGACTATATATAAATATATCAATACAAAAAATAAATAAATTTATTTTGGCAATTGGCATGATAAGTACTGCGAATTTTAAATTTTGTTTAAGCTATTAAATTAGTGGATAATTTTTGGAAGAGGGGACAAAATTCGTGCTGAATTTTATTTAGAATTGCCCTGATAAAGTTCAGAAATTCCCCGATGTATATTTTATAATCCAAACCTGATTTTATTTTGAAAAGATATCGATGTTTTATGTTTTAGATAGAATTTCTCATTCCAAAATAAAACTTAAAGTAGCCACCATCAAAGCAAAGGCCAACATTTTTTCTTCAATTCGCAAATCTGTGCATGAATATATGTATTCAGATTTGTTTGACTGTGTGCATAAATATTGCAATTACATTTTCTCATACTCATTGACACATTTATAGCATGAACACGTAAGCAAATAAGTATAGCTTTGAGTGGAAAACACCCTTCGGGCGATTGGACACAATTGATTTTTTTGGAGTTGTTTGCAAATTAATTGTTCTAAGGCTTTGAATTTATTAGCATCTGCATATACTTGCTACTGTATTATCTAACACAAATCTACGAATACAAATTAAGTGCGCACAATCAAGGGGTGAGTTGTACACAATAAATTTTTGTATGGCATAAATAACGTTCTATGACTTATCAATTGCCAACTAAGTTAGCGAAGATTCGATATGTGTCTGCGCAAACCCTACTAAAATCGGTTCATAAGTAAAAGCTATTAGTTGCACCCGAAAAAAATAATTCTCTATTTTTCTTCAACTTACAATATATTAACGCAGGAAGATACTTTGGCTATAGTAAATTACAATACTGGTGTTGTTGTAGCTACACATTACCACACAATTTATCGACTTATTTTATTAACTACGACTATTAACTATGGAAATCGTTTGCTTCGTGCTTTAACTAAGCTACATAGTACTTGATTATGTAAATATATATGGTACAATATTAATTCTTTTTTTTTTCTTATCTTACAGACTCAGATGCCATGGAAACAGATTCTTCGGCGCAGGACATGCTTACTTGTGGATCCTGTCAAAAAACATTTGCCCTTTCTGATATAGTTAAATTTATTCAACATAAAGTACAACAATGTAACAAAGAGAACTATGGACAGTGTTCAACGCAAGGTAAATATAAATTATTTCGAAAAACGGTTTCTGTGTTCATATGTATAATATCATTCGGTGTAGATGAGACTAGAAACTGTCAGCCGAAATGCTAATATTGCAGCCAAATAAAGTGCTAAGTTTGGCAAGTGAAAACTATACCCATTTCGATGGTTTCACTGTAAAAATTAAAACTTAGGTGACAGCCTCCTCGTACAAATGATTAATTCAAACTACATAAATGCAAGCCGCTTCTACTACAAAATAACGTTGCTCTTATTCTGATCTGCACTAAGCTACTAAATTAATTTCGTATAAATAGTTTTTATTTGATATCTGGTTTCCCTATAGGAACTATTCAGTAACTTGAAAAAATTTCCAAACACAAAAACAATATTACGACTACTTATCTCAGTTTAAATTTTTGGTTTCGTTTTTGACACTTTTTGGGGAGTTAGACTTCTTATTCCGTTAAGTTTAGAGTCTAAACCTAATGAAAAGCTTTAGAATTTTACTTTTAGAGAGTTCAATATAGCTTGGAAATTTAAATGGTTTCCATTGAAAATTCACAGTTTATACAAGCCATGCTTAACAAACTGTTTTGTTTTCATGAATTTAGCTCCAACAACCGATAGAGATGCGGACGATGGGCGACCCCTAAGTTTGGTTAACAGAAGGCCCTCTATATCAGCTTCAATTAGTAATCGGAAACCATCTGGATCTCGCATCCATACACCACCACCAAGTCCTGCGGATCTCTTAGCAGACGGAGCGTCAAGCACTCCCAAACGTTTAGTAGACGGTGAGTAAGACATTTTTTTCCCTTGTTTCCGCCTTCATTAAACTACATTTTTAACAGAAAACGACAATACAAAACCGAGGAACGATGCGTCTGTTGAAAAAAATGTACCATCGGAAAACTCCAACCCCAACTTAAATGATACGGAAAAAATAACTACCATACGAATAAAGCAGGAGCATGAACAAAGCGATGAAACAAGTATTCATACCGGTTTACATGAAAATGATTCCAGCCAGGACAATAACGATGGTCAGCCGATGTCAAAACGTCCAAAAACTGAAGTGGCTGACGCAGAATCCAACACATTGCACACAGGTATGTTAGTTGCAACGTAATGCATTTGCATGCAATATATAAAATTAGTTTAACATCATTATTTATTTAAATCAGTTGCTTTACATTTAACTTTATTCGGTTGATGCATTCAGCACCGAAGGGGGGGGGGGGGGGGGCTAGAAAAAAAAATTTTTGCATTTAACTAAAGTAAATATAGTCTATATAAGTATGTACATTAGGGTGATTCAAATAAAAAAAAAATGTTTTTTTTTCGGTCTTACCCCTGAAACTTAAGGTATTGACGCGAAAATAAGCCTTGCAAAAAATTAGCGTTCTAACTTAACCTTTAGGGGTGGCTATTTTTTTCGCCCTTTCCCATACATTTTGTATGGGGAAAAATGGTATTTTTTTTTAAAGTGAATTTACTTTCAATTTTTGAAACTTTTTTTAAAATATTTTTACATACTCTAAAGGGCTGGTTTCCTCGAATGCGGTGACGCTATATAGCGTTCGTTACATAGCGGTGAAGTACGTTGTCAAAAATACTGCCATTTAAAAGTAATTGAGTGTAAAGTAAGAATACGGTGAAGTTCACCGTAATGTAATATAGCGTCCGTCATGACGCTGGCAATTTTTCGTCAACGTTTTTTCTGACCGTCATTGTCATAGCGGTGTCAATTCAATAAAATTCATCGAATTCGTTTACAAAAACAACAATTAATTGTTTTCAAAACAAATATTTTAAAAATATAAAAGAGAAAAACAGGAAAAGTGGCCGCAAATTTACAATTTCAAATGGATTGAAGTCACCGCTACTTGCATGTAAATTTACAGAAAAGCGGTGCTGCTAATGACGGTGAGCATAGCTACCGCTATATAGCGAACGTTACATAGCGGCATCGCTTGTCGAGGAAACCAAGCCTTTAAAGTTGAAGCTTTGAAGCTTCCAAAATGGTAAGCCATGTGCGTTTATCTTTACTATTAAAACACTTACAGCCATTTAAAATTTACTAAATTTTATACGTGTTACTGTGTATGTGTGTGCAATAGTACAAAACTCAGCCATTTTCAAATGGCTGTAATTATCTTAATAGTTAAGATAATCGCACATGGCTTACCATTTTGGAAGCTTCAAAGCTTCAGCTTTAAGAAGAAAAATGCCATTTTCCCCCATACAAAATGTATGGGAAAGGGGGAAAAAATAGCCACCCCTAAGGGTTAAGTTAGAGCACTAATTTTTTGCAAGGCTTATTTTCTCATCAATACCTAACTTTTTAGGGGGTAAGACCAAATCGACATTTTTTTTAATCACCCTAGTGTACATATATGTTACCCACATACAATTAGTTAACTATGCGACACAGCCCTTGACAGCTGCGCAATGCATAATTTAAAAAGAATTCTTCACAAAAATGTTTTTGATGTTAAAGATATACCTATTTGATATGTCAGCACAGCAACGAAAAAAAACAATCCCAAGCTAAAATGCATGCAATACAGGAAAATTTACAACAAAACAAAAAAACAATGCACAAGAACAATGTTTGTATGTTTATGACTCTTGACCTTTCGTTGTTCACCCTTCAGATATGCAGTCAGCATCGCAAATCTTGCTAAATAAAAAACAGGTAATCCTGACATCAAAAGCTATTGTAAAGTTTGAAGTATGAGTTCAAAACAGATAAGCTTTATCTGTAATGGCTATGCCCTCATTGATGATGAATCAGAGTTTGTGTTTTAGTTAATATACGTACAAAGATACATACACAGATAGTACATATAAGGGCGATTCAAATTGTTTTTTTTTTGTCTTACCCCTCAAATGTTTGTAATTGATGAGAAAATAGGCCTTGCAAAAAATTAACGCTGTAACTTAACCCTTAAGACCCCCACACATTTCAGGGTGAACGTAGGCGTGAATCACTGGAGACTTTCTATTGCGTTTACAGTGATTACAGCTATATTTAAATAACTAAATTAAACAAATTAAATTAGTTTGTAGTTAAGATAATAACACTTCCCAGAAAAAGTCAACCAAAATTTCAATTTTGAATGGGTTTTTATTACACCATTTCCAGGGAAAAGACCATTTGTAAATGAGAATAGTTACTTGTAAATGAGAAAATGTCACTTGAAAATAAGATAGGTCAATTGTAAATGAGATTAGTCATTTGTAAATTAGAAACAGTCACACTAAAATACGAAAGAGTCTTTTGTAAATGAAAATAGTCAATTGTAAATGCGAAAGAGTCAACTGGAAATGAGATTGGGTACTTGTAAATGAGAAATTGTCACATGAAAATGAGAAACAAAAGAAATTATTTTCACTGAAACCGTGGTCTGCTGTTAGGACGCTTTAATGACATAAGAAAATTATTGAGAATGAGGCCCTTCTATCAATACAGGTCCTTCTGTCAATACATGTTTTTCGCCTAGAGATGCTTGTTGCTGTAGGGCGGCGGAAAATGGACCGCAAGATAGGCGAAGAGTTACAATTACCTACTCACTTTTGTGAGGGTAAGACCTAAAAAATATATTTTTTTCTATGTGAGCCACCTTAATGTACATGCATCTGGTTTATTTTTAGTCTGTATAGACTACACGCAAAAGTTTTTGCCTCATATTTAATTAGTTGTTTCTTTACAATTGCTCACAGACCTTTTCACAAAATATACAAACTAATTTTTTAATCAACATACATTCCTCATAGGAAGACTCCTTTCTATCAAGTACATGTTAGCATAAACATTTAAAGTATTTGATATTACAACAAAGATTGTGATAATTGGTAATTTAAGTGTCCCATGCTACTTCGCTTGACCTGATATTTATAGTAAGTGGCAAGAACAAAAAAGGAAATTTACTCGCTCATACATTATCAAAAAAAGAGTGTTGCAAGGTTTTATAGAGGTTAACAAACTAAAACTCTTTACAAGTTGACTTAGGCCCGGATTTTCAAGCAGGTTTAAACCACATACAAAGTTGACTAGATTTTATCGCGCTGAAGTGTAAACTTGCACTGGAAAACCGGGCATTAGATATTTAAACTGAATGAAAATCACACAAACCTATACGCATTGATCTAAAAGATATACAATGGTGGTACTTTGAAGAATGGATTATACCAGAAAAACTAAGAAAAAGCAAAATGAATAGAAGATCCCAGGTATTTGTTCTGTAGCCACAAAACACTCCCTGAAGTTAACACTGAAACGAGAAAATAGATGAAGAAGATGAATGAAGGAGGGGTGTATGAGGAAATTCGTACTAATGATATCCACTATCAATTTTTTTTAAGGTTACCTACATGTATATGTACATTAGGGTGGCCCATATTTTATAGGCGAAACATCAAATAAGGTTTACAGATCTAGGCACCCCCTACATTTTTTAGCTATCGCCAAAACATATATTCTGGGAGAGTTTCAACCTAATATTCCAACGTCAAGACAGTGTTCAAGGACATACAACGTTATAAAAAAAAAATTAAAAACTCGTAATTTTGGTCATTTTATGCAAGAAGTACAACTGCGTAGGAAGAAATAAATGTGTTTGTTTGATAGGAAAACACATCTAGACTGCCTCGTTGTAGGAAAACTGGACGGCATAGTTCTCCATAAGTGATATTTATAAAATATATCAAACAGGTATAACTTTGGGTAATGCTATGAGATGTTTTTTCTGTATATTAAGTTTTGTTAATCTAGATCTTATTGATGGTATTTTTTGCATCTCTTTTACTTATTTAAAACACCTGCAACAAAGAAATACACTTAAAAAATTAATATAATTTTTTATTTTTTTGGCTTTTTCATACAAATCACGAAACTTGGGGTTCATTGAGCTCCCTTTTCCCATCCATTAAAAAATCTGAAAAAATTACAGAGATATATTGAGCCCCACTCTAAAAAGATGGAGGGGTATCCTTGGTGAATTTTTGAAGTAGTTCTTTTGGGCCACCCTAATGTACATACGTCGAACTGTTATAATTTTAATATAAGTATAAATATATATCAGAACATGTGTTGCCTTATTCATGTGACTTTAATTCGCTGATATACAATAATAAACAAAGACATAATAAGACTATGTAGGTCCTTTAGTTTCAGCTTCTGTTACAATGAAAAGCAAATTGTGCAAATGATAAATGATTCAACCAGAGCTAATTCATGCATACTATGTCCATTGGAATTCATGTATTTGCATACAACTCAAACCAAAAGGCACTAAGCCTTAATATACATTTCTACAATACATGCATACAGACAGGGGTATACATCAGTAGATCAAAAGTCACACATTTTGACGCGTGACATACCTAAACGTGAGTAATTGTACGTGAAAGGATGACGAGTACGCACTGCCGGCCAAAAACAAACTCTTATTAGTTGCATGAAACACTTGCACACGCATTTACAAAGACTTGAACCAGTTGAAACGGCTACACAATAGAAGTTCTTTTGTTATTCCAAACGAAGGGCACGACTATAGAAAAAGAGTCAGTCTTCATGACGATTGTGAGGAAACAATCTAAAGTGAAGTTGAAGAAACATCTTAGCCCCTTCTTTGATGTAAAAACATTTGCATCGTTGACCTTTAGTTTCCTGTTGTCTATAATGACTACTAACTCTTTATTGTGTCTCGACTTAGAGTGTACACATGATAACTTATTTTGTTCAAAAACTTACTTTTAATACAGTTCTATAGAGCTGACTGTTCTGCATCAGCCCTGAAACTATAGGTATTGATTAGAAAATAAGCCTTGCAAAAAACAAGTGCTCTAACTTAACCCTTAGGGGTGGCTATTTCTTTCGCGCTTTTCCATACACTTTGTATGGGGGAAAATGGCTCTTTTTTCAAAGCGAATTTTCTTTTAATTTTTGAAACTTTTTCAAAATATTTTTACATACTCTTAAAGTTGAAGCTTTGAAGCTTCCAAAATGGTAAGCCATGTGCGATTATCTTAAATATTAAAATATCTACAGCCATTTAAAATTTAGTAGATTTTATACGTGTTACTGTGCATGTGTGTGCAATAGTATAGCAAAGATTTACTGGAGCTAAACCGCGGTAAAAAAACGATAAAAATATCTCTTTTTAATGATAAAATTAGTATGAAAAAATATTTTTTAATAAAAGTCACCTGAGATGATGAAGCTGGACTACAAAAGGTAAGCATAAAAAAGTTTGAAAATTTGATAACTGTGTGCTAATATTCGCAATGTGAAAAATTGGGCCAAAAAGCGTTAAATTTTCCAGAAATTACAACGTCTCGAAAGTACCTTTCAATTGATATCCTAATCGTCCAAATCCGCCAATATTTGGCAGAGTTATTGAAGTTTTCCACAAACCTACCCCTCCAAATATGGCCAAAAACAGCATCATACATCTCGCTGATAAAATTTTCACACTTTTTTATGCTTACCTTTTGTACTCCAGCTGTTTCATCCTCTCAAGTGCTTTTTATTAAAAACTATTATTATTATAAAAATGTTTTTATTAGGTCGCTTTCGTCGTTCTTGTGCCCGTCAAATGAAATGTCAAAATTGTGTATGCCTATCGGTACCGCTTTATCGTGGATGATATACATGTGTTAGAAAGCGACAGATAGTATCCTGTGTTTGTTTATTACAATTTATCAGGTCAAATAATCGCACCGTCTACGACAGCGAGGCAAAGTTGCCTTTTTGCATTTTTATAGGGGAGGGTGCTTGAGAAAAGAGAATGATGCCCTCTTTGAAGGTAACGCCCATTTTACAACATTAACTTAAAGTGATGAATAAAGTTGGTTAAAAACAGTATCAGGGCAATTATAAATAAAATTCCCACTCCCAAAAATTATTTACTAGTTTAATGACTTAAGTTAAAATTTAAATTCGCAATATCATGTCAATAGCCACAACAGATGATTTCCAATACTTGAAATTTTCCCTTGAGAAAGGAATTAAAGGAATTTTTGCACGGCGGCCGCCGTGGCGTAGCGGTTAAGTGTTCGGCCATCTACACCAAGTCGTGGCGGTTCGATGCCCGGCAAAAGTAACATCAAAAATTGTTTAGAAAAAGAATTTTTCTAAACGGGGTCGCCCCTCGGCAGTAGTTTGGCAAACTCTCCGGGTGTATTTCTGCCATGAGAAGCTTCTCAGCAAAAAAATTCATTTGCTTTGCAAGTGCCGTTCGGAGTCGGCAAAAAACTGTAGGTCCCGCCAACTTGTAGGAAAAACTCAAAAGCAACACACCACAAGTTGGAAAGAGAAGCTCGGCAAAAATCTCGTTTGAGGTTATGATAACCAGTTGGTATATCGCCGCCGTTAGTTTTTTTTTGTAATACAAAATTCCTAGGGAGAAAAATTCCGAGAGAATATTTATAATTGCCCTGTATAATGTTATATTTTTATAAGAATAACGGAAAAAGTCAAAAATAGGGGAAGTATTTCCGGTTCGAAAAATTACCCACCCGGGTTTTTTATGTTTCGCCGGCTCTAATGTGTAGACAAATTTGTTGAAAAATTAATAATTTTTTATCGGAGGTTTGAAATTCGAACTGAAACCAGAGCTGTTAATTTTGATTAGTAATTAGTAATTGATTGATTAGAAGGTGTTTTTAATTAGTAATGATTATTTTAATTGCTTTCAAGAAAAAGCAATCACTAATTAATTACGATTAGAAAAAATCAAAAAAAAAAAATTAAAAAATCAAGAAAAAATCAAAAATAATCAAAAGTAATCAAAAACAGCTTTTTTTTTTTGATTATTTTTGATTTTTTCTTGATTTTTTTTAAATTTTTTTTATTTTTTTTTATTTTTTTTGATCTTTTTTGATTTTTTTTGATTATTTTAAAGTTTTGTTGTTAAAAGTATAAACATCTGTGTATCTTTGTATGCAAATATATACACCTACTTACACTTTGGGGCTCATGGATTTCTAGAATGAACCTTGATCGCTAAGTATATGTACATATGAGAAAAAATTCTAGGTTTGATGGTTATATTGGTTGGAGTGATGATAACACTAGTTTACAAATAATTAATTTGAAAAAAAACCAAGATATTCATGTATATGGGTGAATTGGCACTGATATGCCAAGCACAAAACATATTTTTTAAATTTTTTGTGTGGGTAGGTTTTCCAGATATCGGTAATTTTGTGTTTTTTCAGGTATCACTTTATTCAAAAATTCTTTTTGCCAATGTTGCAAAAGCGATGGAGCTAAGCGATACCTCGTTCGAAAGGAAATTAAAATACGCTTCTCATCATCATCATCATCATTTATTGGCGCTTAACCGCCTAAGCGATTTTGGCCTATCAAAGCACGCCAGTCATTCCTTTTTAGCGATAACTGACGCCAATTGGAAACCCCAAGGGAGTTCAAGTCATCCTCCACCTGTTGTTTCCATCTCAGTCGAGGCCTCCCCCTTCCTCTGCTGCCGAATTCGGGTGACGATTGGAAAACCTTCTGGGCTGGAGCTTCTTTGTCCATTCGCATGACGTGACCCAGCCAGCGGAGCCTTTGGGCTTTAATTCGCTGGACTATGGTCAGATCTGCGTAAAGCTCGTACAGCTCATCGTTAAATCTCCTTCGATACTCGCCGTCGGCATCACGGGAAGGACCATAAATCTTCCGGAGAACTTTTCTCTCAAATACTCCAAGGGCCATCTCATCTTCTCTTGACATTGTCCATGAATCTGAGCCATACATCAGGACAGGTATGATGAGAGACTTATAGAGCGTGATCTTTGTTCTTCGAGAGAGGACTTTACTTCTCAATTGCCTACTCAGTCCAAAGTAGCACTGTTCGCAAGAGTAATTCTCCGTTGGATTTCTAGACTGATATTATTTTCGGTGTTAATGCTGGTTCCCAAATAGACGAAGTCCCTCACAGTTTCAAATTTGTAACTTTCAACAGTGACGTGGCTGCCAAGGCGCAGGTGCACCGATTCTTTCTTTGATGACAGCAAATACTTCGTCTTGTCCTCGTTGACCGCAAGATCCACTTTTTTCGCTTCCTTATCCAGTCCAGAGAAGGGATTGGGGTATCGGGTTCGACGTCTCCCTCGCAATTTAGCTGTGAGGAGAAGTCCTCCCTCCATAATTTAAGTACACTCTGTACGTCGGTTACCAGGTCGCCATTGTTGTCCTTACAGGAACTTTCCCCGGTCTTAAAACCTTCCGTCATCCGCCGGATCTTTTCATAGAATTTTCGGGCATCATTCCTGTCAGCCAGCATCTCAAGCTCCTCACACTCACGCCTTTCGGCCTCACGTTTCTTTTTTCTGAAAAGGCGTCTCTCTTCCTTCTTTGCCTCACGATAGCGTTGCCATACACTGCGGGTTGCACCCGTTCGCAACGTCTCCCTGTAGGCAGCGTCCTTTTTGTCCGAGGCAGTGCTGCATTCCTCATTGTACCAGTTGTTTTTGCGGGCTCGCTGGAACCCTATAGTGGCATCAGCGGCGGTACGTAATGAGTGAGAGATATGCTCCCATTGCTCGGTTGCATCGTTAGGTCGAGGATTGCTCTCCGATAGCAGGTGTGAGAGTCGAGTGGAGAAATTGTCAGCTGTCTGTGTCGTGCGCTTCTAACGACGTATAAAATGTAAGGGTGGGTCGAACCATCGCTGGGCAATAGATGGTCAAAGTCGAAATTTTGTCGAATTTTTACGATTTTTGAAAAAAAAACTTGATTTTAAAAATGTTTTTTTCATGCGAAGTTGTGAAAATCAGAACTGTTTATTTTTTCGAAAATTAGTGTGTATAATTGCAAATACTTTAAGTGTAATATTACCAAGATCTAGGAAAAACTGTATTTTTGGCGATTTTTTTGTAACTTTCAACATCTCTACTTTTAATAGATTTGTAAAAGGTCGATGTCTGAGTATTGTAGATATTCAAAAAAATATTCATAGTATTAGTCAATACTAAGCCAATAACGTCCAAATCAACCGTTTTTAGAATTTTTGTCGGTCTGCCTGTAAACTAGTGTAATTTGTCCTTTTATATGTAAACGGCTAGTGTCGGACATTTCTCGTTTGATACCCTACGGGTACGGTCGGATAGTTCTATTTGAACACTTATAAGGCTAGGCTCACACACTGAGAATATATTTTCCTGTGCTTATTCGGTTGCTTAAGCTTTATTTCTCCATCAGCACGAATGCATGCATGTTCGTATGAATGTAAATACGAAAAAACTTCAACTTTAGAATGTACTATTAACTGGATTTGCCTCGACCCAAAATTGCGAAAAGTTGTGAAATATGCTTCCTTCGCATATTCTTAAGTGTGTGTGTGTACATTTGTGTAACCTTTATCCTTTATCTAAGCAGGCTTAACAACACAAAACACCAAAACAATTACCACATCATGTGGGGCTTTAACCCATTCATCAGTTTTTATACGATTTGCCCGTTGCTCTTCACTGTTATCGAAACTGTAGGCGGTCGGGTTGCTCTGTCAATTTGGCACTTCCGTTGCTACACATACTTGAAATGCTTTCAACGGAAATGCTGCGATACTGTGGTCAATGAGACTTTGGATTAACGGAGGTTGTTAAGGATCTCATTGTGGATTGTATATGTTAGGCTAAAGCAAGTGAAGCTTGAAGTTGCTTACCATTTTTTATCACTCGGCACTTTTTTGGGGTATTCAAAAGATTGGATTGATTTTCTGAAATATACATAATTAACTGTACAGCTTTTGTTAGAGCAACAACACAAAAAGAGCGATGTGACCTAGAACAATCGTATTTTTTCCATAAACTTATTTCAGTCTATACACCAGAAAAATTGTTGGAAACGAACTGAATAATTTTGGAGTTTAAAAATGAGTACAACATTTAGAAATGGTTGACCTTTACAATAGATATGTACAAATTCTCAGTACTGCAAATTTTTGGTTGAAAAGATAATTTGCAATGCAATGATGCAAGTCAATATTCATCTGATTGTACCTATTAGTGAACCGGTGCGAACCGGTTTTTGCTCACAAATTATATGAGAGTGGGGAAATCCGCAAAGTGAGAAATCATTTACAATCGGCCCAAGTATCATGCGTACACGGAGGGAAATCTATGGATCGAACATCCATAATTATTGATACCACATTAAATAAAAATTGATAATCCTGTCCCATCAATAAATATGGATGTTCCATCAATGCATATTTGATAAATCACTATTGAAGTGGTATCCATATAAACTATTGATAAATTCTAAATACTTAGTTTAAAAAACAAAATTTCATACAACTTGACATCTGGTTTCAGTGAGATTCGAACCCTGCTCCTCTGGCAACTTAGCCCAGTGTTCACCATTCGGCTACGGCATATTATAAAATTTTTAGAAAAATTTTCAATCATAAGAAATTAAAAAAATTTTAAATACAAAAAAACTTTCCAAAAGTTGTAATATTGTTAAGTAATCCATAGTAAAAATTTTTGAACTAATATGATTACGCGTCCCAGAAATATTTACATTTCGCTCATATAAATTAATACGCTGTCTCTACCATTATTACTATGCAATAAATATAGATATGGGTAAAGCAACACTACAAATTCATTTGACGACCATTAGGATGGTTCAGAATCATATGGGAAAAACTCAAGTTAAATGCAAGGACTGACACCGGAACCGAAACCGTAACCGTAACCGATTAAAACCGATTACTTTTTCAAAACCGAAACCGAAACCGTAACCGTTATTTTGATAAGAAAAAGAACGAAACCGAAACCGTTTCAAAAGCCGGAACCGGTTCCAAACGCTTTTCATTTTTTTGTATCTTAAGGGTCAGTTACATAAAACTTTATTTTGGCTTTACCTCAAACTTTGACTTTGACAGAAAAGTTCAGTATACGTATTTAAACAAAGCATGGCAAATTGGAGACCTCAAAGTTGAAGCGAGGTTGAAATTTGGCAAACTCTCAAATTTTGCTTGCTTTGCTTGCTTTGACAATCAGATGTTGATGACTTTGCTTTAATTAAAGAATAAAATGTTGGAGAAAATAATAATTAATTCATTTTTTCTCTATTAAATTAATAAATTAACCAAAACACTCTGAATGCAAATAAATAAATAACGAAAATAAATGTATAAAAGAGAAGCGTCAAGGCGTTCATTGTAGCATACCACTGAAGTTGCACGCAAAGTTTTGAGGTGGCAAATGTCAGGCGAGGTTAACAAAGCATTATGTATTCGACCCTTAACTTCTTTTAGTGGGCGCATAGGTATTTTCTTTTATAAAAAGGTACCCTGAAAATTTTTCATGGAAGATTGTCCAGCAAGGTTAAAAAAAAACGTTTTGACATCAATATCAAAATTCTGAAATAGGAAGTTTGACTATAGTTGAATGAAGCGATCGAAAAAAATTTACGAGATCCGAAAAAAATGCTCAGGCTTGTCTCAGAAAGCACCACTCATATTAATGTTTTTGACGATTTAGCTTCCATTCTAATATTTTTCAAATAAAAAAGTAGTTAATTGTAGGAATTTGTTTTGCTGAAATTTCATCCATGCGTAGCGTTAATAAAATTTATTATTATATTGGGGAAATTTCATCATGGCCGCAGAAAAAAAGTTATGAAAATTCAGGCCTATTTCGAAGCTACATAGGTACTTGAGTATTTTAGTAATAAAAATTATTTTGTTCGTGTTTTTATTTTGAAACCGAAACCGGAACGAAACCGTAACCGAAACCGAAATAAATGTTGAAGAACGAAACCGTAACCGAAACCGAAACACGTTGCAAAACCGAAACCGAAACCGGAACGTTATTTTAATCGGTTTCAGACTTTGGTTAAATGTAAACACCTAGGGACCCCCCTATTATTTTCTATTTGATAAAAGAACCGGTATTTTTTCTTCAGTTTCTAAAAATATTACGAGGCGTGTTAGATTATTCTTTTGTTAGATGTAAAAAAATAGGGGGCCCTAGGTCTCTAAGAAAACCTTTAGTTTTTTGAACCACCCTAACGGCCATAGATATTGGCATGCCGTTCAAAAATATTAGTATTCTATCCATAAATATAAAAAACAGCACATCATGTCGAAATGGTTGACATGTCATTTGACTTTTTATTGGAAGCAAATAATATTTGGTAACTTGCTCATTCTGAATGAATATTGCATCAAACTTGTCGCTATCAATAGTGATAGGCATTGTCGCAACATTCAAGGTATTTCTCCAAGTGTATGGTTTTCTCATTTATTTTTTGTTTATTATTTCAGTTCCTGAACGAAATATAATTTTTTATTTATGTACCTATTTTTTTTTTTTTTTTTTTTTGTAAATATGTATTGACTTCCACTTTTTCGGAATATTTAATAGGTAAAAATAAAAAAGTAGGCGCGTGACAAACTCGTGACTGGCAACAAATACTTAAATGGTTTTAAAGAACATCGCGCTCAACGCTATGCCAATTCACTATTTGACAGGATGCCATCACTTTTTTAACCAATTTTATATTCATTTTCATAGAATATGTCGACCTTTTCCCAAAATTCTGTTTCTTTTAATTTATGCAAAATAAAAAGTGGAAGTTGAGGATTCACCATAAAAAGGGCACACAATTTAACGCACACATGTGTAAAAAGGCTTCAACGTACTGAAAAGATTCATGCAACCCTTTTTAATTATTGGCGCGCCTGTCGCTCACGCTTGTGCAACTACCCTTTTTACTACGTCTATTTAGGTTTGCATATTCTTTTGTCTTATGCCCGCATCGTCTATAGATACGAACTGGTGTAAACTTTCAATTGCGATCAGCAGCAAATGTCATCGTTGCTTATTCATTTGCACATTTGCTTTATCAGTTGATACTCACCAGATACTTATGTATTGTATGCATCTACTAGAGATGTAAAGTTTTCAGGATTAATCTCGGGAATTGGGTATTTGCTATACTACAGTAGTGAAAAAAGTGAAGAAACTATTTGACCTTAAAATATGTGAAGGGCTGGGAGTAAAAACGAAACGTACACAGAACAAATAGAACAAAAGTAATATTATATCTGTAGTTTTTTTTTTTTCAAGAAGATGTGCCTCTTAACACGTTGAGTGCCACCATAGAACAAAAAACGGCCACGATTTTTTTTTACATAATACAATAGATTATTGTTCAACAATTCTGAATATCCTATTTTTCTTGAAATATATGTAATATTCGATAAATAGCGGTACTTTTTGTTTATGATGACACGTTGGTCCCACAGGGCCAGGAGATTGACCGTTAGAACATCTGTGCCACATGAGACCAACGTGTCACCACACATTCTTTGCACTTTAAACCGTTTTGATCATGTTTTAGCTTGCAAGCTTGCAAATTGTTTTACTGAATAATTAGTGATTGTGACACCTTTATATAAATGGCTCCCAAGTCCACAATTTTCAACGGATTTTCCTGATATATAGCTTAAAAAAAGCTGAAGACAAATATAAATAAAACCTAGACGAGTAAAAAAATCCGTTAATTTTAATCACTTTTAGAATAGGCCATATGATGCCACATTGGTCTCATACCCATAGGCCAAGCAGCATAAACAATGCAATGGCTCTAGTATGGCGTGAATACACTACTACTACTACTTCTACAACTACTACTGCATCAGCACAAACCGAAATCTCACACATTACACCGTGAGACCAAGTGTCACCACGAGGCCTGAAAGTCCCTTCGAACTGTGAGACCAACCTGGACTCACATGGCACTCAAATTCTTAAGGGTCAATTACATAAAGCTTTGTTGTTAACGTCGCCTGACATTTGCAACCTCAAAACTTTGCGCTCAACTTCAGAGGTATGCTACAATGAACGCTTTGACGATTCTCTTTTATACATATTTTTCGTTATTTATTTCTTTGTACTACAATTTTTTTGATTAAATTTATTAATTTAATAGAGAATTTAATTAATTATTATTTCCTCCAAATTTTATTTCTTAAATTAAAGCAAAGTCATCAACATCTGATAGTCAAAGCAAGCAAAGCAAGCAAAATTTGAGAGTTTGCCAAATTTCAAGCTTGCTTCAACTTTGATATCACCTATTATTGAGAAGAGTGTATTTTGAATATTTCAAATTTAAAAAAAATTATATTTACTTCACCGAGAATAGAACTCGTATACTTATGCTTGCCAGCGTCTAATTACAGCTTTGTTTAAATGACACCACACTGAAATTAATAAGACATATCTTATTAATGTTATCAAAGAGAGATCTTGGAAAAATAATAAGTTTTCTCTCTTTCACTTTTTTCATATTTCTACGGAAATCTTGAGAGGAAATTACATGATGGTCTTCTAAATAATGCAAATAAAATAAATCGCAAATAATTATGAAGAAATGTACTTAATTTTATCAATAAGAATTTCCCCATAAAACCCTTGATATATGTAAATACTAAAGGTAAAACCGTTAATGACACTAATGGCATTTTTAAGCAATTCTCATACTCATTTATTTTTTGCCATGACTTTTCTGTTTGGTTTTTTCAATCAAATAAATTACAAATCAAAATAATTTCTTTTAATTTTTCTTCAATTTGCGATTAGAACTATTGCTAGAATTGTTAAAAATAAGGACTGTAAAAGCTGAGCTAATGTGCCCCTCTAGCAGGCTAATCTACCATCTCATTTCCTGCCATTTTACAGTGTTCAGGCGTCCACCTAAACGTGCAGGGTAAATTGGAAAATATTTTTTGATTTTTTTTCAAATTTTTCTTATTTTAAATTTTTTGAATATTTTTTTTATTTGACTTATATACTGACACATTTTATATTGCTTAAAAACGTCAAAACAAAAACCAAAGAGAGAATGGTTTTACCTGTAGTATTTATATCACGATAAGACCATAATGCCAGTAATACCTAGCGAAATTAATAAAATGTTTGATATAAAGGAGTAAAAATTGTACAGTAAAAGGTAGACATGTCGTTTTTTCTAATAAAAGTGAGATTTTTATCACACATTTTAGAAGTTTCGTTTTTTACTTGCATTAAAAATACGTTCCACCTTTACTTCCAGCCTTTTATATAATAATTAAATTTTTAATAGGATTTTAGGTATGGGTGGCCGCCGTGGTGTAGCAGTTAAGTGTTCGGCCTTCTACACCAAGTCGTGGCTGATCAATGCCCGGCTACAGTAACATCAACAATTGTTTAGAAAGAGAAAGACATCATCTTGAATAGACAATTTTTGTAAAAAAACATCGATGATTATGTTCTAAACCCAATCAACCAAAATTAAAATATTACCATATAAAAAAATAGGGGTCTTCTCTCCAAATTGTTTTCATAAAAAACCAAAAAACTTATGTCAAAACCACAAAATTTTGTTTCAAAATTTCTTTCTTGCAACATCAAAATACGTGTGTTTTTTGTTCTTGCTTGAAAAAATTTCGACAATAGTCTAGCAATTTCTGGGTTATTTTTGAAAAAAAGGGTATAGATACATATTTTCAGTCCCGAAAATCCCGATACTATACTAAAGTAATCTGGGATCCCGCGATTACCTTCCCTCCTTTCTGCATACATGCATACCTATGTACATACATACATATGTTAAAATGTACCCCAGTGTAAGGGTTTCCGTTAATGGACGAAAGTAACTGTTCATAGTAAACAGAGGGGCATCGAGGTGATGCCATCATCTCCGAAGATCATGTAACCCGTTTTCACCTTTGACATAAAAACTCAATTTATTGCCTATTCATGTGATGCCAAAGGATGACAGCGGCAATAGGAAACGGATTATTGCAACATTAATACAAAAGGCATTTGAAGTTTTGCTTATACGTACATACATATGTACGAATGAGTAGTTTACTTGAATAAAAAGCACGCACAGAAATACGTACCCCGAATCTCTTACGCCTGCGGACTAAATAAGTTTTCAAAAACGATTTGTTTGGAAGTTATGCATTGGCTCCTAAATCAGAGAAGTTCATCTGCTTCGACAGGTGATCGGTAAATTCGCAATAGATAATTTTTCTGTCAAACATTCGCGACTTGTAGATATTGACAATGGCTCTTATTAGGTCAGCCTGTAAGTGCTTAGTGACGTTTATATTTTGGTATCAAATTCGTACTTTCTTAGTTCTTTTTCACTCATATTTTTTAAGTGCTGGCATTTATTTGAAGTAATTACATCTTTTTTTTTTTTAAATAAGAAAAAAAGTATAATCAAATTGTATGCGCTAAGTAGGTACACTATAATTAGGGCTGAGTTGCCAAATCATACAAAGGTCAATTGAAGTCTATGCTATTTACATACATAAGTACATATAACCGTAAAAATATGCTACTGGATTTAAATTTTATTTTGGTAAGGAAATATGTAGGTTAGACTGTCCAAAAAATGTATGGAAAAACTGAAGGTTCGAAAATTGATATGTATGTATTTCATATTTCATATTTATTTAAAAAGTTTTGTACAACTAAGAACATTAAGTCTTTTATATGTACATCATCTAATATTAAAATCTTATGTTGGTATAGATCATTTACAAACTGGAAATTTCTATTAACTTTATATATTTACTTAAACTAAGTTTACAATTATAAAACAAATACCTATATAACAATATATATAAAACTTCGCATTATTGTTCTAGGATAACGGCAACCTGTGCCGATTTTGAGTTAAAGTTCTTGCTAGCAGCTTACACTAAGTTTGCAAAAAATTACATAATCTTAATATTTGCCACATATTTAAAAGACTGTGCTGTTGCAATAATGTATGGAAAAAACTGAAGGTTCGAAATTTGATATGCATACCCGCTATATCGTCGCGTTTTAATCTAAAAAACTTGTGTGCAAAGTTTTATTGTTCTAGGACCCGTGCCGATTTTGAGTTAAAGTTCTTGCTAGCAGCTTACACTAAGTTTGAAAAATATTTCCTCATATTCAAAAGACTGTGCAACAAATCTCCACCTTTGAACCTTTAAATATTAAAGGATTCTTTGCAAAGATATTGAAAAAACTTATTCACGACAAAAGGACATTGGAATTTCAAAAGTGTTTCAGTAGATTGAGTAACCATATGTTTTCTATCAAAAATTATTGAGCACATCTTGAAACTTTGCAATTATAGTGCACTTTTTATATGCCCTACACGGCGTATGAGTAACATTTACCTGTTCCATTCATACTTGTATATGAAAATAACAAGTAAATTGTGTTTGTTACGGCGAGCCCGGGTGATTGGCGGGGTGCTCGCACGTAATAATATCCAAAGAGAAATAGAAAGGGCAGCGAGTGGATAAATAAGTAAACACTGGATTAAATATATATGTACAATACAAAAGGTAGCTTTATTGAATATACAGGACACAATTAACTATCGGAAAATTAATGTGCCCAATTAAATGTATTTAAAAATGAATAAATATGGGAATTGAATAGTTATGTGAAATTATAAAGTTTAACTTGAATGGAAATGGAAGGAAAGCTATTGATTAATAAAATTAAATTGATATTACCTGGAGTGGCTGGCGATGACTCTGAAGTAATCGGAAAATAAATGAACGAGCCTTCAGATAAATGTCAGCTCTGTACCGTCGCCGAATGCCTACTTTCGTGGGATTCGAAGGGGTAAGAGCTGTTATCGGGCGAAAAGATAAATAAAGGAGCGCGGTCAGATACTGATATGTGCTACGAGGGGCGACCGATATATTTAGGCCGATGGCCTAAACAGTATTAATTAGTTTGGTCGCTATCTCCGAAACGGATTGAGATATCGAAATGAAACTTACACTACTTTCAGGCCCTCATGAACACCTTTCATTTGATACCCTTATTGTGAAATCAATTTCTGGGGTATCTCCTGCCCATCTCCTATGCATCCTTAAATATTTTCAGAACTCTTATTACAATACAATTTTTAAAAACACATAGAGTTTCGGAAAAGTTGAAGGATAATAATTTTAAAGGACATTATTTCCATGTCCCGGAGGGATAGTTATATTTAGCCTATATTTCAATTATCCTTTAAATTAGTAACCACATTCCACATTTTGTGGAAATTTTTCTGGAGGCCCTACAATCTATGATCGTTCAAAGGATATTCTGAGCGTCTGGTAGAGAGAAAAATACAGAGTTACTAATTACGAACTCCTTAAAGGGTAACGGTACAGAAATGTGAGAAAACCGAGTACAAATTATTAAATTAGCGAAACGCAGTGAAATGTAGTACGATTTTACTGATAACTTTAAAGGATGATCCTTTAAAGGATATTCTGAGCGTCTGGTAGAGAGAAAAATACAGAGTTACTAATTACGAACTCCTTAAAGGGTAACGGTACAGAAATGTGAGAAAACCGAGTACAAATTTTTAAATTAGCGAAACGCAGTGGAATGTAATACGATTTTACTGATAACTTCAACTGCAAGTTGGCAGGGGTTGCCGTGGTCCGAATTGCATAAAACTTTGTTAGGATACTTTTTGATGCATAATGATCAAAATTAGGGGGTATGCGTTTTAATAAAATAACTTTGAAATTTTGGGACAGTCTAGTGTACATCTTGAAACTTTGCAATTATGGTGCACTTTTTATAGGTCTTACACGGCGTATGAGTAACATTTACCTGTTCTTTTCATACTGGTAAATGTTACTCTTACGCCGTGTGTAAAAATATTTTCAAAAAAGTTTCAAAAATTAAAAGAAAATTCACTTTGAAAAAAATATCATTTTTCCCCATACAAAATGCATGGGAAACGGCGAAAAAAATAGCCACCCCTAAGGGTTAAGTTAGAGCGCTAATTTTTTGCAAGGATTATTTTCTCATCAATACCTAAAGTTTCAGGGGGTAAGACCGAAAAAATAACCAAATTTTTTTTATTTGAATCAACCTAATGTACACACATATATTCAAGTTAAAAAAATTCAAAATACACAAAATTTACAATTCGTATTCTTCAATTATACTACTCCCTAGAAAAAAAATTAAGGAGCAAGTTTTCCGATAGGAAAAAATCCGAGAGATATTTAGAATTGGCCTGATTAAAATTTTAAAATACATTAGACTGTCCCAAGATTTCAAAGTTATTTTATTTAAAAGCATACCCCCTAATTTTGACCATTATGCATCAAAAAGTATCCTGACAAAGTTTTATGCAATTCGGACCACGGCAACCCGGTATATGAAAAGAACAGGTAAACTGTATTAATTTGTTTGGTCGATATCTCCGAAACGGATTGAGATATCGAAATAAAACTTACACTACTTTCAGGTCCTCATGAACACCTTTCATTTGATGCCCATATTGTAAAATCAATTTTTGGGTTATGTCCTGTCCATATCTTGTGCATCCTCAAATATTTTTATACACATTTCCAGAACTCTTATTACAATACAATTTTTTAAAACACATCGACTTCGGAAAAGTTGAAAGATAATAATTTTAAAGGACATTACTTCCATGTCCTTGAAGAATAATTAAAAAAGTTATATTTAGCCAATATTTCAATTATCCCCTAAATTAGTAACCACATATCCATATTTTGTTAAAAAATTTCGGGAGGCCCTACAGTCTTCGATCCTTTAAAGGATATTCTGAGCATATGGAAGAGAAAAAAAATACCGATTTACACTGAAAAAAAAATTTACAAGAAACGGCCGTCAAATTAACAGTAAACCCTGTCATTTTTCGTCCAACAGTGGGTACTATCAATTTTGGAAGTGACTCCCTATCATTCTTCGAATATACTTTCATATTGACATGAATTACTGTAAATTTGAAAGTGGACACTATCATATTGTCATGAATTACTGTAAATTTGAAAGTGGACTCATATCATTAATTGATATTTTTCAAAAATCACAAGTTTTTACTGCCAATTTTACAGTAAATACTGTAATATTTACAGTATTACCGTAATGGCTTTGAAAGTGGTTTTGATATGTTACTTTCAATGTGCACTTTCAACCTTTTTAATTCAGTGTACTAATTACGAAGTCCTTAAAGGGTAACGATACAGCAATATGAGAACCGAGTACACAAATCATTAAATTAGCGAAACTCAGTGGAATGAAGTACGATTTTACTGATAACTTCACCTGCAAGTCGGTACGGGTTGCCGTGGTCCGAATTGCATAAAACTTTGTCAGGATACTTTTTGATGCATAATGGTCAAAATTAGGGGGTATGCTTTTAAATAAAATAACTTTGAAATCTTGGGACAGTCTAATGTATTTTAAAATTTGAATCAGGCCTTAATTTTTTTTCTAGGGAGTAGTATAATTGAAGAATACGAATTGTAAATTTTGTGTATTTTGCATTTTTTTAACTTGAATATATGTATGTATATTAGGTTGATTCAAATAAAAAAAATTTGGTTATTTTTTCGGTCTTACCCCCTGAAACTTTAGGTATTGATGAGAAAATAATCCTTGCAAAAAATTAGCGCTCTAACTTAACCCTTAGGGGTGGCTATTTTTTCGCGCTTTCCCATACATTTTGTATGGTGAAAAATGGCATTTTTTTTCAAAGTGAATTTTCTTTTAATTTTTGAAACATTTTTGAAAATATTTTAACATAATCTTAAAGTTGGAGCTTTGAAGTTTCCATACCTAACTTTTTAGGGGGTAAGACCAAGTCGACATTTTTTTTGAATCACCCTAATGTACATACTTACAAATTGCGCAACTTCACAACCTTTAATTTTTGGTGGTATGCGGTTGCCATTGAAATAATTTTTCATTCCTTCTATTCAAGAGATATACTTGTAGTTCAGGTTAAAAAAACGCAAGCTGTGACGCTGGGGTATCCCTTATCTCTAAAACCTCCTTTTCGGAGGGTTAGGGTGAATCTCAATGTGCTAATGTGTTACACATTTATGCGAAATTTTTCTTTTAATTTTTTAACGCCCCAAGTTACTTTCCCCAATTCGATATGGCAAACTCATTCGTCTTTTAATAGAAACGGTTCTATAACGGCTTTCTAGTCGATGTGACATTGTGAATTTATATTTACAATTATTCACTTTATAGTAACATCTGTTGTAGTCATATCATCAATGTTGTAAATTTAAAATCTACGGTAGATATGTTCCTTAAGACACGTATGTACAACAAACATACATTCATATGTTCGTATAGATGTATATATATATATATATGTATGTCGTTATGTCCATTGAGTTTACATACCTATTGACAATCGACGGTGTACACTTGCAAGCAAATGGTTACATGCCACAATATGTGTCGTCCTTGCATGTGCGAACATATGCCTTTTTAACGTTACAAACACATAAACGCCCATTCCCGGATACGTGCTCAAGGATATGGTCTATCCCATTGAAAAATTAAAACAAAAATTGGTGCAGCCGCAACTAACGGGAACATGTTATACAAACCATTCGAATCATCCACTACTTTGTGGTTCGTTAACACGTTGGTTTTACTTTGGCTGCTATTAAAAATAAAAGGGGATGAGAAGTCCGGTGTAAAGATATTAAATACATTCGCTACACTTGAAATAACTGAAAACATCATTGCCGTAGTTGTTGATCATTTATATGCAACAAGCGTAGCTTCTGTATCGGAAATACCGTTTGATAAGAAATAGGTGTGTAAAAACGTATGATGTATACATATGTACCCATAAACGGCGACTTGAATACTTCAGATAAACGTGCATTTTTATCGACTACAAATAATACCTCTATACATATGTATATCTAAAACTTGATAAATTTTCACATCCCGCTCTGAGGATTAGGTTCAATTCTTCAATACTTTGATAACAAAATTTCACCTAGACTCTTAACTCTAAAGTCAGAAGTACATGGAGAAAAGGAAAAAATAAGGAAAATAGTGTAGGGACACAGGATGAAGCTCAAACCAGGGCTGCAAACCGAACCATTTTTTCTTTGAAATTTAAATTGTTGGAATGCATTCTGGAACAATTAAATACAAAGGAAACTTTACCAAATAGGAAACATTTTGTGGAAGAATTAAAAAGCATTGCTGAGGTTGTACTAGCTGTTTCTTCACACAAAAGTCGGCCGAAAGAGCATTTTCAAGTTTAAAATTAATTTAAGCGGACTTAAGCCTTAAGGAAAAGGTTAGGTGGGCGGTTAAAAGCTTCGAACCGTTCAAGGCTGCCGGGCCAGACGGGATTATTCCTGCACAACTCATAAACACGCCGGAGACATCAGCCAAATGGATGGTATTTCTCTATACAGCCTGCCTGGCTCTTAGCTACATTCCGTGCTCCTGGAGAAGCGCCACGGTAGTGTTTATTCCTAAGGCGGGGAAGGCGTCTCATTATGAGCCCAAGGACTATAGGCCGATCAGTCTCTCATCCTTTGTGCTCAAGACCTTCGAGAGGATAATAAATGACTACCTCTCCTCTACTATTGATAGCAACCTGATCTGTAGCTATCAGCATGCATACACCAAAGGGAAATCTACAGAAACTGCGCTTCACAGCCTAGTTTCTGTTATTGAAAAATCGCTGTATGAAAAGGAGAACTGTCTTGTGGCCTTTTTAGATATTGAAGGAGCCTTCAACAACATAAGCCCTGATGCTATAAACACCGCTTTAACAAGTCTGGGCATAAGCAGGTCTCTTATTGGACTTATTGATCAACTGCTAAGGGATAGACGAATAGTTTCATCACTGGGCTCGGTTGACTTATCACGCTATGTCACAAGGGGAACGCCTCAGGGTGGTGTTCTCTCCCCGCTTCTATGGAACCTCACTGTCAACTCGATGCTGCGAGACACAAGCTGGGGGGGGGCGGGAAGGTAGTGGCATATGCAGATGACTTAGCTATAGTATACAGGGGCAAATTCCCACAAACCCTGTGCGACTTGATGCTAGTAGCACTGAGAGAGGTTTCCTCATGGTGCTCGCGCTGCGCACTGAGCATCAACCCGGGAAAAGTGGAACTGGTCCTTTTCACCAACCGCTATAAGATACCACCGCTAATACTACCAAAACTGAATAACGTGAACCTGAACTTGGCTGACAAAGCCAAGTTCTTGGGCACAGTTCTGGATAGGAAACTAACCTGGAAGGAGAATGTTCTTCAGCGCCAGAAGAAAGCGTGTATTGCACTCTACACGTGCAGAAGAGCCATTGGAAAGAAATGGGGGCTCAGCCCCAAAATATGCAAATGGATCTACACTGCAATCATTCGACCAATCATGCTCTATGGAGTTGTGGTATGGTGGCCCGCGTTGAGCAAGGCAACAAACCTTAATCTGCTAGGTAAAGTCCACATATCTTGCATGATCTGTATAAGCGGTGCGTTAAGAACAACGCCCAATGAGGCACTTCAGGCCATTCTTGGCATTTTGCCACTCGATCTGGAAGGGCACCGAGTAGCAGCAGCATCGGCTCTGCGTCTAAGGGAAACGTCCGGCTGGGGCGCAAGCACTACTGGACACGCCTGTATTTTGGGATCCTATGGCTTTCTTCCGCTGAGCACAGATCGCTGTGCGACCACAACAGTCGGAGATAGCGGTTTTAAAATCAATATTCCCAGCAGGGAAGAATGGGAGGGCACGGATCGGAGTCCCGCCACTCATGGCGGCACTTCCATTTATACTGATGGCTCGAAGTTAGACGGCAGAGTTGGGGGAGGGGTTTATTCAAAGGATCTGAACCTTGAGCTCTCCTTCAGACTACCTGATCACTGAAGTTTCAGCAATCATGGACGCCGCGGCTTGGATAGGCCAACACACTATCAGACAGGACATTTTTATATTCAGCGACAGCCAGGCGGCCATCAAATCCCTTGGCTCTTACTCGTTCAACTCTGAACTGACGCTCAGCTGTCGTCGATCTCTACAAGAGATGGCCCAACAGAATCGCGTTAACCTCACATGGGTCCCGGGGCATAGGGACATTGAGGGAAATTGTAGGGCAGACGAACTTGCGAGGCAGGGCACGACCAAGCAGGTTCTTCGCGATAAAGAGCGCTTAGGTATGCCGTTTGCCACATGCAAGCTTATGCTGAAGGAATACACACTCCGCCAAGCCAACGAAAGATGGCTGCAATCTCCAGGATGCCGGATATCCAAAGAAACCTGGCCGAAATGGGATCATAAAAGATCAAGACAAATTTATGCCCTAAGGAGAAGAGAAACCTCCATATTAATAGGCGTATTAACTGGGCACTGCCTCATTGGTAGGCACGCAGAAAGACTTGGTGTGCCCTACCGACGATGCTGTAGGAGTTGTAAGGATGATGAGGAGGAGGAAACGGTGGAGCACCTCATCTGCAACTGCCCGGCTTTAAGTGGCGCGAGAATGCGCTTTTTGGGAGTTCCCTTCCTGGTCAGCCTACGCCAGGTCACGGAGATGGACATAAAGGACCTGATGGCCTTCATCAAGTCATCTAAATGGTTCGAGTAGGATTAACGGTGTCGGTATAGGAAGGTCAGTCCCGGGATTCTTCTATGTGGAGAATTCCGTTAATACCGAGATTTTCCATATGGCAGGGCCCCGGAACTGACTTTCCTTGTGTTGGTAGTATCACAACGGGCCTTTTAATAATGGCCTAGGTGTGCCTCTGCGGCAGCCACTTGAACCTAACCTAACCTAAGCCTTAAGGGCAAGTATAGAAGTTTAAAGACATTATTTTAATAAACTTAAATACTGAATAACCAAACGATGTGTTTTTACAGTTTGCATTCCATAATTTTTATTAGTTTCATGTTACACAAAGGATTCTTCATGAAAAAATATTTTTTTTAGCAATTAAGGCACTCACAGATCCGTTTTGAATTTAAATGGTTTTATAATTGCCACATTATCACATATGAACTGTAAGCACCCCTGCTCCGCTTCTTACATTGGCCTTTGCAAATACGCGTACTTTTAAGCTGAAGTTATAATAATATTTAATTTATTTAAATAAACAAAACTTGCTTTTTCTTTATCTATTTTTCTGAATTTTAAACATGAAAACAAGCCCAACAAATTTGACTAGAAGTGATACCACTTTTACAGGCAAAACAAAAACAAAAAATTTAAACCTGGTAAATTGTCAAGATATTGCCAGCTGACAATATTAGCATGGCTGGTAATATGGGACTGTGAGTACCCTAAATGTAAACTTTCAATAAATTTGAATGAATGTAATCTCAGTAAAAATATCTAGATATCATTGCATAATAATAAATTTCAGTATTGTATTGCTAATATAACTTTTTGCCGATATATTAATGAATATCGTCTCCTTTTCGCGAAGTTATCGTAAGCAACAAAATACAAGTTTTACAGGAGAGCATTTTTTTGTTTCTTATTACAGTAGAAATCGTATATGTAGTTCCAGATATTACGATATTATTTTTTATCCTGTTAACCTTACTACTAGTGTGCTTTCACAAAAAAATATAGGAATCTACTGAACTAAAATATTTTATTTCTATCTCAAGATAACAACTAGATTACCTACATCTAACAACTAACTTTCTTATATATCTAATTTCAGAGCCCAGCAATTACACTTGCTCCACCTGCAATACTCGTTATACTTCTGCTTGGCGTCTGATCCAACATGTACAACATTCACATGACGTCAAGATATACGTCGAATTTCCTAGTTCTTCATCCCCATATTCTCGTTCAGCTTCGAATCCATCATCATCGACATCGCCGCTGCCAACGCATCAGTACTCAACATCAATACCCGTGGTTGTAACTGCCCCAACGATAACCTCAACAATATCAACGACACAACTTTCATCGAGTTTACCCTCTGCTACGTCTTTATATCCGCCCAGCAGCCATCACTCGCAAAAATCTGATAGCTCGAGTACAAACAGCAGCATCAGCAGCGGTAACACCTCAACTTGCTTATCAGCGCCCCATTCTAGTGGTCATCTAGACACTGCCCAACAGCACATTCAACAACAACTTCAACATCAACGTGTAGCCGCTGCTGCTGCTGCTGCAGTTGAGCAGCATAAGCAACAACAGCAAAACAATCTAACAACAGCGATGCAGAATGCTCATAATTTAGCAGCTGCTGCAGCTGCTGGCATGCGTCATCACAACTTGTTGCCCCCACCAGATATGCATGCGAACCCATTCAATTTACTACGAATGCCTTTGCCACCATCTCTAGCACAAAATGCTGTAGTTCCTACTGTCCCACCGCTATTCTCGCGACCAAATCCCGATCATTACAGAATGGAACAATTAGTATCCGAACAATTTAGGCATCATGGCCTCAATTTAGCTGCGGCAGCTGTAGCGGCTGCCAACTCTCTGACATCACCACACGCTGGCGCTCCTCAGTTCAGTCAAGGTGGTAACAACAGCTCGAGCAGTTCGTTGGAGCAGCGACCGCCCTCTAACAGTAGTAATCATCGAGGTTCGGCACCATCAACACCTTTACCACCACCACCTATAATTATTCCACCACAAAACAGCGGAAATCAAGGCGGACCCCAAGCTACAATTAATCTTGAGCCCCAGATGGATTTTTACTCGCAGCGATTGCGACAGCTTGCAGGAACAACAAGTCCTGGGGCTGGAAATATTGTTAACTCGAGCTCGCCGAGTCCACGACAAAAGCAATCGCCCCACTTTGCGAGCCCATCACCATCCCAGCTACCTCCTACCCCAGTTACAAACAATACTCGTCCGCATTCTTTAACTCCTCCACAAAAGAGTGATTCTGCGAACCAAGAAACCGAAAATATGAACTCTACCCCTCGATCTGCGTCTACACCACCTTCGAAACCAAATCAAGAAAATGCTGCCGTATTCGCATGCACTTACTGTGAAAAGAAATTCCGATTTGAAAATAATTTAATCATTCATCAAAGAACACACACCGGTGAAAAGCCTTATAAGTGCACGGCCTGTGAGTTTGAATGTTCGCATATCAATAAATTGATGAAACATATGAGAGTGCATCGTAGTCCAGAGGATGGTACAAGTAATGCTGGTTCTGTAGACTCTAATGAAGCTGACGATTCAGAAGCTGAAGCAGAAGCAGAGGGAGATGCGGAAGTTGATGGTGAAGAGGATAACATGGATGAAGATGGTATGGAAGAAGATGAAGATGAGGATAATGAAGACGGAGAAGATATAGATTACGAAGCTGAAGACCTTAGCGTTAGTAATCGCATAGATGGAAAAAGTCAAAGTCCCAAGACTACAAGCGCTGGACCTACATCGTTAGTAGGGGAACTAATGGATAAATTCGGTTTATCGAATATAGCACAATACTCTGAAGCTTATAAGCAGGCATTGCAAGAGTCTGGAAAACTAAAATATTTAACAAATAAGGATAGAGACAATAATAATTCAAACAATTCAGGAATATCGCAAATATCAGACAAATTAAATGGTTTCCCAACAGCATTGCGTATACGTGATGAACTATCCAAAAACATGTTTCAGCAATCACCCCAACCCGATGCACCCGGTCAGGTACAACTTTTTAATCCCTTTCAAAATCCATTCGAGCTTTCAAAACGAGTTAAGATGGATGGCAATGATTGGTGGAATATGTCAGCGTTACATCGAAATGACTCCATTTTTGAAAACCTGAAAATGAAACCAATGGGTTTGGTTTCGGCTAATGCAATGCTCCACAATCCAATGCTCAAGAAAGATAATCGACAGCGCAACGACACGTGTGAGTACTGCGGCAAAGTATTTAAGAATTGTTCGAATTTAACTGTACATCGCCGCAGTCACACCGGTGAAAAACCATATAAATGCGAATTGTGTTCCTACGCATGTGCGCAAAGTTCTAAGCTAACACGCCACATGAAAACCCACGGACGTACTGGCAAAGATGTTTACCGTTGCCGCTTCTGTGATATGCCTTTCAGTGTGCCGTCGACGTTGGAAAAGCACATGCGCAAATGTGTTGTTAATCAAGGCAAAGCTGCAGCAGCAGCAGCCAATGCAGCTAATGCTGTTGCAGCTGCACAAGCGGCAGCTGCCGCTCAACATCTTCAGTCGCAACTACCAACGCAATTATCACCTGCAAGTTCACTTTCATCATTTCCACCCCAATTTATTGGCAATAATGCGGGCGGCAATATGTCACTGCCAGTTAACATTAGTGGAGACAACGAGACAAATATTAATACAAACCTGGCACATCTTCCGATTACGTTAAAGGAGGAGGCATGACTTTTTCCCCATTGGATTGGTAACGCTTGCAGTGGTCCTGATAACACTAAGAATTACAATCCACATCAATACCCACAACAACAACAGTTGCAATCACATTTATTACAACATCCCCAACAAAATCAGGTATCATTTGATCCCCGCCTCCAACCGCACAAACATCAATCGCATCTCTTGCCTCACCAAAAATCTCAGGCTCATCAGCTTTCGACAAGAAATCGTATGATGCCGCGTATATTCTAGAAATAATTTGTGTTACAATCCCCCTACATAAACACGCAACACACAGAAAAAAGAGTCAGCAAAAAATTATGAATTGATTGGCTGGTTACTTTATGAAAACCAGGGAACGAAGTCGACATCTTGTATTATATACAAACATATGTACATGCGAACATTTCGAGTGAGAATCGCATGTTACACACTTTACTTACTTACTTACTTAAAATAGCCTTTAACCGCCTAGGCGATTTTGGCCGTCCAACATGTTACGCCAGTCGGTTCTTTGTTAAGCCAACTGGCACCAATTGGAGACACCACGTGTTCTCAGATCTGCCTCCACTTGGTCCTGCCTTCGGAGTGGTGGTCTCCCTTTTCCTCTACTTCCACCGGAGGGTGCCGATAAGAAAACCTTCTGGGGCGGAGCGTCTTCGTTTCATACACACTTTACTTTACAGGTTTTGTTTCTATGAAACTTCGCAATTTTCAGCCATAGAGACAAGGGCGGATTTACAGGTGTGGCACGGGGGCACGTACCGAAACTACTTACCTTGCAAAAATGATGCGTATTTTAGATTGTGGCTTCCTAAATACATACTGACCGCTAATTGAAAGATCACCCTATTTCAAAATATTTTCCCTAAAATATTTGTTCGAAGAACGCCATACTTCTGATTTTTTTTTCAATAACGCCCTTTTTCGAAATTCGGTTCAAAAATTTCATTAAACACAATACTTAATAGGGCGTTTTTAAAATTGTTTTGAAATAGGATAATCTTCCACTCAGCAGTAGATATACATACATAAATATTGTTACCTTAATTCACAAAGGCCCTATCTGACAATTTTACAGGAGAACCAAAAAAACAATTTTTTTTTTTACATTGAACGCATGCAAATATACCTTTGTAAATTTGGAATATCGCCGTTATTACTGCCCTGCAAAAATCGTTGGATAATGTGTTCCAATTTTTTTATATTGGACTACTCCAATAGTAGGACGACCTTCAGCTTTTTGAAAGCCGATCATTGCTCGTGCCGTATCGACGAAAATCACGACACTATCGCTCTGACAGTATATACTCCAAAGAGGTAACAACATTGGAGTACATTGCAAAGTACTCTGACAGTAGATACTCCAAGGAGTAAAAACATTGGATCGCAATGTTAATTGGAGCACAATTTTTATATGAAAAAATTACATTTGGAGTACTCTGATGCTCCAATTGGAGTAGGTACTCTTTCGATAGGAAATAGAGTACTCTCGATTTTCGCAGGGTGCTACTAACTTCTTAAAATTTGTAGTGAGCGTGTATTTTAATATATCCTATTTAAATATGTGAAAAACTCATTTTCGAAAAATGTGTCAATTAGGGCCTTTGTGAATTAAGGTAACGATATGTATGTATTTAAATAGATGTAAGTCCGTATGAAAACACAATTATACCCTTTGAAGTGTTCTTGCAAACCAGTTTCCTCTCGAGAAGAATTTTTTGAAAGACTACTTAAAAAAGACGTGATCTCACCTTCCGAAACTGCTTTTGCGAAAATACTTCACTAGGATTTACTAGGATTCATGGAGCCTTTCTGACTTACATATGTATCAAAAATTTGTCTCCTGAAAAAAGAGTCGCACGACAAAATTCGTACAGTTCGGCATTATTCTGTCCGAGTTATGACAGGACAACCCAACAATAAATATACTACTTGCACATTTGGAAATAGGACAATTGGTTGACTAGTTGGCTTGGGATTAATACTGATGGCCGGTTATAACAAAACATCTGAAAGTAAGTTTATGAGTGCTGACTAAAACGCTTTTGTTAATTTAATTCGGCTTTTCTGACTATTTTATTTTTGAACACTCGAGATATAACCAGAGGCATTCGATACCAAAGCAATAATCTGTTTAGAATGTACATATGTATTTATAAAATAAGCCCACAATAAGTATCTCACATGTTTTCGTAAGTATTCTCCATATCGTTACACTAATATAGAAAGACTCTAACTCATATTTTCTCAAATTCTACATTTCTGAAAAAAACTGTACGCAAAGCAAAACATAGCCGCAATCAATTGTTCGGAAACAGTTATAAATAAAAATCCTTCAGCAACTTGATTGGAAAAAAATGAGTTAGGGCCTTTCAATATTAGGGTAAGGATATGTTGGTAATTTACAAATGCATACTAACAGATGCATTTATATGTTTGTAAAGTACTTAGTATTTATTTTGATTTTGAGGCCTTACTTGCCTTAACGACATACTACATACATTCATACATTTAATTTAATTAACATGTAAAACTTTTATAATATATAATTTGGTCCAGTGTATTTTTTTATTAATTTCCATGCCCAGTGATTTATGTACACCATGTACGTAATTATAATTAATGAAAAGGAAAAATAGTAGTATGTAACAAATAAATGGCATTTCGTTAATTTTTTATTGTTTTTAGCATAATCTTCTCTATAATATCGACATAAATCAATATAGTTGAGTAGATTTAAAAGAAATGCTATGTAATTGTTAATATTTTATTGTGAATTATTAGAAAATGTTTATAGTACTTATATGTATGTATGAATAAAAAATATTTTAAAATCAATACCTTACTTATATCTGATTTTGGGTTGTTTTTACTTTTGGATAATCTTGTATAATAAAATAAAACGCGTTTAAAAGACAAAACAATGTATGTATATCGAAGACTGAATAAATTGCGTAAATCAGATTGTTCAATGGTTTATTTGAATTTGTTTTTTTATAATTACACGAGATGTTGATGCGATGGATCCAAATTTTACCCTGACACTCAACATTGATGATTAAGAACGTAGAGATTTTGTCTACCATATCTTTGGCTCTTATTCTAGCAGGAGGAGAATCCAGTGGAAAATATGCACATATCGAAGACTGAATAAATTGCGTAAATCAGATTGTTCAATGGTTTATTTGAATTTGTTTTTTTATAATTACACGAGATGTTGATGCGATGGATCCAAATTTTACCCTGACACTCAACATTGATGATTAAGAACGTAGAGATTTTGTCTACCATATCTTTGGCTCTTATTCTAGCAGGAGGAGAATCCAGTGGAAAATATGCACATACAAGAAGGTGGAATGCAGGCTTGCTAGTACTGGTACTTTTTACAAACTTTGGCGACCTAAAACTTACTATTGACGGCGATATACCAACAGGCTATCATAACCTCTAACAAGATTTTCGCCAACTTGTGGTGTGTTGCTTTTGTAGTTTTTCCTACAAAGTGGTGGGAGCTACATTTTTTCCGACTCCGAACGGCACTTGCAAAGCAAATGAATTTTTGGTGAGAAGCTTCTCATGGCAGAAATACACCCAGAGAGCTTGCCAAACTACTGCCGAGGGTGGACCCCATTTAGAAATTACTTTTCCAAATAATGTTTGATGTTGCTTTTGCCGGGCATCGATATCAGACTCCTTGGTGTAGTAGGCGAACACACTACCGCTACACCATGGCGACTATCTAAATATAAGGAAACTTGAATAGATGGAAGTTTGAAGCAGATCAATACGTCTGATCATTACTCGTATCACATGTTAAGAAAAGTAAATGATGCACGGGGAAAACATTTGTTGGCGGAATTTTGTTGGGGACATGCTAGTAAAATTTGGCGATATTTAAGGAAGAATCTGTCGACGAATTTAAAAAAAAATACTGGCAACCCTGGCGGAATGGTCAGAAATTAGGATGAGTGCATGTCGCAAGCGAGCATGCGTATCCTGCACCGGAAAACGATGTCTGTCTGTTCCGTCTTGTCAAACACATGTGCTTGACCGATAAAGTATATATCGCTCATTTGCTGCAACATCGTCATAACTCAAAAAACTCGAATTTTGAGTTAACATCACTAACACTAGTTTACAAATAATTAATTTGCAAAAATGCCAAGATATTCATGTATATGGGTGAGTTGGCACTGATATGCCGAGGACAAAACATATTTTTAAAATTTTTTGTATGGGAAGGTTTTTGAGATATCGGTAATTTTGTGTTTTTTCAGGTATCACTTTATTCAAAAATTCTTTTCGCCAATGTTGCAAAAGCGATGAAGGTAAGCGATACCTCGTTCGAAAGGAAATTAAAATACGCTTCAACGACGTATAAAATGTAGGAGTGGTCAAACAATCGCTGAGCAATAGCTGGCCAAAGTCGAAATATTGTCGAATTTTTAAGCTTTTTGAAAAAAATTTTATTTTAAAAATTGTTTTTCATGCGAAGTTGTAAAAATCAGGAGCTTTTTATTTTTTCTAAAATTAGTGTGTATAATTACAAACACTTTGAGCATAATATTACCAAGATCTATGAATGGATTCAAACTTTGAGTACAATAGAATACATTAAATTTGAATTTTCCATTTCGACGTGCCATACGAAAACTAACACTTTTAAAATTTTTTACGAAAACTAACACTTTTCAAATTCTGTAAGAAGACTAACACTTTTATTTTGTGTCTGACGAAAAATAACACTTTTAATTTGTGTCTGACGAAAACTAACACTTTTATTTTCTGTCTGACGAAAACTAACACTTTTGGCTAGTACATTTTCTTCAGAGAAAACCTGAAAGTGTTACTTTTCGTCAGACACAAAATAAAAGTGTTAGTTTTCGTCAGACACAAATTGAAAGTGTTAGTTTTCGTCAGACACAAAATAAAAGTGTTAGTTTTCTTCAGACACAAAATTTTTGGTGTTAGTTTTCGTATGGCACGGCGATTTGAAGAACCAAAAACTCAGCCTTGAATATTTCATATTTTGAATATTCACTTTGCCCAAAATTTTCAAAATTAAAAAAAAAAGAATATTAATGAATGAAGGAAAATAATTTTATTCATTCTGATTCAAAACAAATATATTGGCTACACAGCAGGGACTTGTAACGAAACTAAATTAATTTTGTTCCTTGTAACAGAAACAAAATTATTAGTTTTGTTCCTTGTAACAAAACCCGTAACGAAACTAAATTAATTTTGTTCCTTGTAACAGAAACCGAAACAGAAACAATATTAATTTTGTTTCTCAGTAGCAAAACTATATTTGCAGTACATTAGGATGGATTTATTATTTTCTGGTATATAATATACATGTATATGTCTGTTGCAACTAACTAAAGTAACTTCAGTCGACCTCTGAAACCTCGTGTGGTACATTTAACTTCTTGGTGTCTACTATACTGGCGGGTAAGTACCACAATGAAACTTCGGTAGGAAAATCCGGGTCCTTGGCACAAACAATTGTAGTATCACACTTTAAGATCCGACAATAAATGCTGAAGATATGAAGAAAAATATACATAACTGCGCGACTATAGGGTTGTCTTTTTTATTTTTTATTTTTAAATGATATAAAAAAACGCTTCATACATATGCATAGGGCAACGGATTGTGAAAAAATTTACATTAATAGTTATCAACAAATATTTCATTTTCTAATAATAATTCATTCAAACTACTTTGTAGTGCATCATCATCATTTTTATAAGATGTCGAAGGAAGATGCTTTTGCGGGTGTAACATAGTTTTGTATGGATAATGGGATATTGGGCAGATATATATATCGTCGCTCGGCGCGCAATACCGCGTATTTGCAAAAAGCAATACCGCGTATTTGATGGAAGCCAAATTGTGTAGGAGGATATAAGAATTTACAAAAGAAAAAGCACTCAAACTGCAAAACATAACTTTTTTAAAATACGCGGTATTGAACAGCTCTATTTTAAAGAAAATAGGTTCCATAAAAGGTTTTTTATTTATTTATTTGTGTTTTTGTAGCTAAAAACGGAGGAATTTTAACGTCAATACATTAAGACCGATGAGTCCCACTCAGGGTAACGAAATCTCGTTTTTGGACATTTTGGTATATACGCCTTTTTGTTTTTTGCAAATACGCGGTATTTCGGGCCGAGCGACGATATATATTATATACTCGTATATAAATATTATAGGTCCATCCTAGTGTATTGCAAATAGTATTATAAGAATGTTTAGAGTTCTGCTACTGAGAAACAAAATTAATTTAGTTTCGTTACGGGTTTTGTTACAAGGAACAAAACTAATAATTTTGTTTCTGTTACAAGGAACAAAATTAATTTAGTTTCGTTACGGGTTTTGTTACAAGGAACAAAACTAATAATTTTGTTTCTGTTACAAGGAACAAAATTAATTTAGTTTCGTTACAGGTTTTGTTTCTGCTGGAACCGTTTCGGAGTTTTGTTACGACTTTTGTTACAAAGGAGTTTTGATTCTATTTCGGTTTCTGTTACAAGGAACAAAATTAATTTAGTTTCGTTACAGATTTTGTTTCTGCTGAAACCGTTACAATCATTTTGTTTCGAATTTAGTTTCTATCCTTTAAAGTTTCTTGGAACAGAAACGCCAGAAACGCGAGTTTCGTTTCGGTACGAGTTTTGTTACAAGTGTCTGCTACACAGCTTACAATTTCACATATTTTTTTTATAAAGGTGTAGAGTATTAGTAAAATTGGCTTTATAGAACATAAATGGGTGTATTTTATTTGTAATTGTAGAGTTTTGAGTTTTGTGAGGGTTAGAAATACATCTGGCTGAAAGTTCTTGGTTAAGTTGACTGCAATAAATACCACTGCATTTGGTTTTCAATCCTGAAATATTTCAGAAAAATTCTTGAAAAAACCATAGTAAAAGTATTTATTATAATCTGTAGGGGCAGTGAAATAACGCCCGCGGGCGCTATTTCTTTTTGATAATGGGCGTTATTTCCTTTTGAAAGAGAAATAAAGCCCGCGGGCGCTATTTCCTATTGTAGCGGGCGTTATTTCCCTTTTGAAAAAGAAATACCGCCCGTGTTGACAAGAGGAGATAATGCCGTGCGGAAATTTAAAGTTCTCGAATAATAAAATAATAAAAATTATTAAATCTTTGCATTCCTTTAAATAATAATAATAATAATAATAATAATAATAATAATAATAATAATAATAATAACAATAATAATTATAAAAAATAAAAATTTGGAATTAAAAATCGCGCGATTCGCTTTTTTTAATAGACCCAGTATTTTTAACTCATTTTTGAGTAAATGATAAATTAATAACGCTAAATATTTTAAATTTTTATTAAAATAAGAAATTAAAATTTGGAATTAAAAATCGCGCGATTTTTTATTCCAAATTTTCGCCTGCGGCACTTTTTTTAATAGACCCAGTATTTTTAACTCAGTTTTGAGTAAATGTTAGATTAATAAGGCTAAATATTTTAAATTTTTATTAAAATAAAAAATGAAAATTTGGAATTAAAAATCGCGCGATTTTTAATTCCAAATTTTCGCCTGCGGTGCTTAGTTTAATAAACCCAGTATTTTTATTAAAATAAAAAATTAAAAAATTAAAATTTTTAATAGGACCAGTATTTTTAACTAAGTTTTGAGTAAAGTTAGATTAATAAGACTAAGTATTTTAAATTTTTATTAAAATGAAAAATGAAAATTTGGAGTTAAAAATCGCGCTATTTTTAATTCCAAATTTTCGCCTGCGGCGCTTTTTTTAATAAACGCAGTATTTTTATTAAAATAAAAAATTAAAATTTTATAATAGAACCAGTATTTTTAACTAAGTTTTGAGTAAAGTTAGATTAATAAGACAAAGTATTTTAAATTTTTATTAAAATGAAAAATGAAAATTTGGAATTTAAAATCGCGCTATTTTTCATTCCAAATTTTCTCCTGCGCCGCTTTTTTTAATAAACCCAGTATTTTTATTAAAATAAAAAAATAAAATTTTTTAATAGAACCAGTATTTTTAACTAAGTTTTGAGTAAAGTTAGATTAATAAGACTAAGTATTTTAAATTTTTATTAAAATGAAAAATGAAAATTTGGAATTAAAAATCGCGCTATTTTTATTTCCAAATTTTCGCCTGCGGCGAATAAAAAACTAAAAATAATAACTCAGTTTTGAGTAAATGATAAATTAATAAGACTAAATATTTTCAATTTTTATCAAAATAAAAAATGAAAATTTAAATTTCCACACGGGGCTATTTACTTTTGAAAGCGGGCGTTATTTCCAAAAAAAAAGGAAATAACGCCCGCGGGCGCTATTTCTTTTTATTGGCGGGCGTTATTTCCGCGGGCGTTATTTCACTGCACCGGAATAATCGGGCATCTAAGAGACCGCGTAAACGACGTTTGTGACAAACACTTTTATAGCCCTTGAAATTAAGACTTGTTCCTTTATTCTCAAGAAAACTACATTTGCGTTGAAAAATCATTAAAAGAATCGATCTTGATCGGAGTTGTCTTAAAATTTTATAATTTGTAGCTGCAAAACCGCCAAATTGAAATATCGCATACACCGTTTTGAAAATGCCACTCTGACATACTTGGTTTAAGGGCTCACCGGGGTCTTTTTCGCAGCGTCTGTACACCAAGAGGTGCGGCTGTAAGCGGGCGTCTGTCTTGAAGCAAGCGGCTCGCTATATAAATGTGCAAAACTTTTCCCTCCCAATCCAGGGTGTTATGCGATACCGTGCCCATTGGACGTTTGCAGCCGGGAGGCAAATCGTGACTGTAGTCGAACGGAGCCTCACTGATACCGGGCCGCCTCAGGGAGTAACCTTTCTATTACCTTTCTATTACCCAACTACTCAAATAGTGACGTTACAGCTGCCAGCTTAACAGTCGGCAGCACCAGCCTAACGATGGCGTCGGTCTATATGCCCTATGACGCCGAAGAACCTCCTCCACAAAAGGAGGTGAAAGATCTGGTGGATAATTTCTGTACGGGCCATCTCATTATTGGAGCTGACGCTAATGCTCATCACGTCCAGTGGGGAAGCTCCGATATTAACGCTAGGGGCGAGTCTCTGTTTGACTACCTACTAACAACTAACCTGGTGGTTTGTAACGTGGGTAACGAGCCTACTTTTATAACTAAAGCTCGTAGGGAGGTTATAGACCTCACTGTTTGTAGCGAAGGCGTTTATGAGTGGGTCAGAAAATGGCGTGTTCTTGATGAGCATTCATTTTCTGACCATCGGTACATAGAAATTGTGTTAGACTTTATTGTTGAGCAGCCAGTTATGAAACGAAATCCACGCAACACTAACTGGCAGCTACATAACCAAATATTAGCTAGGGACCTACCAGTATTACCTCCACAAGCCCCCTCATCAGTGGGAGAACTGGATGATCTGGTAACGACCTTTACAACGGCGCTCTCAAATGCCCTAGAGCAGGCTTGTCCAGTACCAAAACCACGCGGCAAACATAGACCCCACTGGTGGTCTTACGACCTGGATTCGTTCCGTATATCATGCAGGAAGCAATTTAACAAGGCCAAGAGCATCGGTACGGAGCCTGAATGGCTCGAATATAAAGCTAAACTGAGGGCCTATAAAAAGGCTCTAAGGCAAGCGAAGAGAACTTCGTGGAGAAATTTCTGCACCGGGGTCGAAAAAGTCGATGATACAGCGAGACTTAGACGAGTGCTATCAAAAACTCAAACAGCCATTAGCTATTTACGGAAGCCTGACGGATCTTGGACCAGCACGGAAGGGGAAACCCTGGAGCTGCTCCTGAACACACACTTTCCGGGGAACTTGTATGATGCACCTGTAGCATCTGCAACAAACCTGGCGGTAAACATACCCATTACGGAGGAAAGGGTAAGGTGGGCAATCAAAAGCTTTGAGCCGTTCAAGGCAGCTGGGCCAGACGGGATTTTCCCCGCACAACTTATAAACACGCTGGAAATATCAGCTAAATGGCTGGTAGTTCTCTATTCAGCCTGCCTGGCTCTTAATTACATTCCGTGCTCCTGGAGAAGCGCCACGGTAGTCTTTATTCCAAAGGCTGGGAAGGCCTCACACTATGAGCCTAAAGACTACAGACCGATCAGTCTCTCGTCTTTTGCACTTAAAACCTTCGAGAGGATAATTAGCGATTATCTCTCCTCTACTATTGATAGCAACCTTATTTCTAGCTATCAACATGCATACACCAAAGGTAAATCAACGGAAACTGCGCTCCACAGCCTAGTCTCTATTGTTGAAAAATCATTGCACGAAAAGGAGTACTGTCTCGTGGCCTTTCTGGACATCGAAGGGGCTTTCAACAATATAAGGCCGGAGGCTATTAACACTGCTTTAACAAACCTGGGCATAAATAGGTCTCTTATTGGACTAATTGATCAACTACTAAAGGGAAGGAAAATAGTTTCTTCACTGGGAACAGTTGATCTTTCACGCTATGTCACAAGAGGAACGCCTCAGGGTGGTGTTCTCTCCACGCTCCTATGGAACCTCACCGTAAACTCGCTGCTACGAGACACAAGGTGGGGGGCGGGAAGATAGTGGCATATGCAGACGATTTAGCTATTGCATATAGGGGCAAATTCCCACAAACCCTGTGTGACTTGATGCAAGTAGCACTGCGAGAAGTTTCTTCATGGTCCTCTCGCTGCGGACTTAGCATCAACCCGGGAAAGGTGGAGCTTGTCCTTTATACCAGGCGGTACAAGATACCACCGCTGAACCTACCAGAACTAGATGGCGTGCGCCTGAACTTGGCTGACAAAGCCAAATTCCTAGGCACAGTTCTAGATAGAAAGCTTAACTGGAAGGAGAATGTCATCCAGCGCCAGAGGAAAGCGTGCATTGCACTTTACACGTGTAAAAGAGCCATTGGCAAAAAATGGGGGCTCAGCCCCAAAATTTGCAGATGGATCTACACTGCGATAATCCAGCCAATTATGCTGTATGGAGTCGTGGTATGGTGGCCTGCGCTAGGAAAGGCAACAAACCTAAATCTGTTAGGAAAAGTCCACAGATCGAGCATGATCTGTATAAGCGGGGCGTTAAGAACAACGCCCAATGAAGCTCTCCAGGCCATTCTTGGCTTTTTGCCACTCGATCTGGAAGGGTACCGGGCAGCAGCAGCATCGGCTGTGCGTCTAAGGGAAACGTCCGTCTGGGGCGCAAACACTATTGGACACTCCTGTATTCTAAGATCTTTCAGCTTTCTCCCTCTGAGCACAGATCGGTGTGCGACCACAACAGTCGGAGATTGTTGTTTTAGAATATACATTCCCAGCAGGGAAGACTGGGAGAACATAGATCGGTGTCCCGCTACTAATGGCGGCACTTTTATATACACCGACGGCTCGAAGTTAGACGGCAGAGTCGGAGGAGGGGTTTACTCAAGGGATTTGGACCTAGAACTCTCCTTTAGACTACCTGATCACTGCAGCGTCTTCCAGGCTGAAGTTTCTGCAATCATGGACGCCGTGACTTGGATAGGTGAACGCACCATCGGACAGGATATCTGTATTTTCAGCGACAGCCAATGCTGAAGGAGCATACACTCCGCGAAGCCAACGAAAGATGGCTACAAGCCCCAGGGTGCCGGATATCCAAGCAAACCTGGCCAAAATGCGATCTTAAAAGATCTAGACACATATACGCCCTAAAAAGGAAGGAAATCTCCATATTAATAGGTGTTTTAACCGGGCACTGCCTTATTGGTAGGCACGCAGCAAGGCTAGGCGTTCCCTACCGACGATGCTGCAGGAGTTGCAAAGAGGATGAGGAAGAGGAAACGGTGGAGCACCTCATCTGCAACTGCCCGGCCTTAAGCGGAGCGAGAAGGCGTTCTCTGGGAGTTCCCTTCCTGGTTAGCTTAAGCCAGGTCGCGGAGCTAGACATAAAGGACTTGATGGCCTTCATCAAGTTATCAAAATGGTTCGAGGAGGGGTAGCGGTGTCGGTTAGGAGTGTCAGTCCCGGGTTTCGGCTATATGGAGAGTCCCGACAGCACTGAGATTTTCCATATGGCCGGGACCCGGGACTGACTTTCCTAGTGTTTGGTGGTATCACAACGGGCCTTTTATTACTGGCCTAGGTGTGCCTTTGCGGCAGCCACTTCTACCTACCTAACCAAACTTAACTTAAGCCAAAAGTTTCCAATATAGACATTTCCTGGCGTCGCGGACGTTACGTTGTTTTCCATACAAAATTGAAATTTACGCTGGGAAACACCCATATTTTCTTTCGCAAGTTTACGTTTTAATAAACAATTTAACTTAAATATACGTAAAAACTGATTGGACCCTAACGGGGCCCTAAATTGTGTGTTCAGCTAATAACTTTCAAGGAACTATTTTTGTATATTGGAATATTCGCTACTATCTCCATAATGGCATACCCGATCTTGAACAGACATCGGACAACATGCTGTTATAATAAGCTAGGTTCACAGCGAGCTAAGCACTGTGACCCAGGCATTTTTATAGTTCCTTTTAAAATTTATAAAAAATTAAATTTTAATTTGTGTCGCGTTAGTGTTTTTATACCCAGCTGTACTTGTACACAGGGTATTATAACTTTGTTAGGATAACGGTTGGTTGTACAGGTATAAAGGAATCGAGATAGATATAGACTTCCATATATCAATATGATCAGGATCGAAAAAAAATTTGATTGAGCCATGTCCGTCCGTCCGTCCGTCCGTCTGTCCGTTAACACGATAACTTGAGCAAATAATGAGATATCTTCACCAAATTTGGCATGCGTACTTATTTGGGTTCAGAATAGATTGCTATTGAAAATGGGTAAAATCGGACCATAACCACGCCCCTTTTTCGATATCGAAAATTTCGAAAAACGTATAAAATGGGTTAATTCAATATTAGAAGCAGCTACAATGATAAAATTTGCAATATGTATTGATTTAGATGTTCTAAGGCCGATTTTATAAAAATTTTTGAAAAGGGGGCGTGGTACCGCCCACGTATATTTGAAGAAATTTTAAAATTTTGACTCTTAATAACTTCAGAACAGTTTATGCTAGTATAACGAAATTTCGTAGAGGACATACTATTGTTGTGGTAAATTCAGCTATAGAAAATAAACGAAATCGCTTCGCGACCACGCCTACTTTTTCATAAAAGTTATATTGAAAGGAGGTGGAAATATTGAAAAGTCCATATCTAATTAACTGATTTCGCTATAATAATATAATTTGGTACATACATCAACTATCATATTCTTTACATAATTTTTTCAAAATTTTGGAAAGTGGGCGTGGCACCGCCCACTTATGAGTCAAGCAATTTTTAAATTCGACTGCTAACACCTTCAGAACGGTGTGAGATAGATTTACGAAACTAGGTACCAGGCATGTTATGTTTATGTAGAGTACTACCACAGAAAATAAGAAAAATCGGTGAACGATCACGCCCACTTTATGTGCACAGCTGGGTATGTAATGTTCGGTTTCACCCGAACTTAGACTTCCTTACTTGTTTTTTTTGAAACGCTCATGATTTTTTTAATTATTTTTGTAAACAAAAATATATGCCTGCCTTGCTCAAAATTAGTATATCTGTACTGTGATGTTTTCGAACGGTACTAGCTTTTACTGCCGATATAGGAGAATTAAATATATGATTTTTGGCGATTTTTTTTGTAACTTTCAACATCTCTACTTTTAATAGAATTGTAACAGGTCGATGTCTGTGTATATAGTATAGTAGATATTCAAAAAAAATATTCAGGCTCACTTGCACAACGAAAATTTATATTTTTAACTCAGAGTCAACGTCAAATGAAGGGTTAAACTCATACGATTTTGACAACTTTTCAAATTAAGTTTGAGTTAAAAAAATATCTCGGCGTTGTGCAAGTGAGCCTCAGAGTATTAATTGAACCCCTTAAAGCACAAGTGGTAGAAGTCCACCTTTTCTCAAACTGAGATATTGAATGTTTTGTGTTGTCAACAAATATGGGGTACCCTTGGTTACCCACAAGTCACAAGTTAGTTCTACTGGTTTTTCGGTTTCTATGGGAGCTAGGAATTACCCCGTTAGCGTGTTATGTAGAAAACGTTTTCCCCCACATACATTCATGCCTAACTAAAAAAAACGAAAAGTGGACTTATACCACTTGTGCTTTAAACGGCTCAATTAGAGCTCTAGATTTTGTTCGCACATTTTCGAGTAGCCCGGGCAAATGTTGAACGAGTACTCGAATACTCGCTCGATGCTCACTACTCGAAAATTGTCGAGCTTGAACTCGAGCATATCGAGTTTTTCGAGCAATTTGAGCAGTTTTTCATGGGACATTCCAGCCAAAAGAGGAAAATTACCAAATTTTTAAAATGCCATAAACTCTTACTGCTCTTACAGAACTTTACAATAAAGGTCTTTTTATTATCACGGGTTAGGGGTAACTAGTTGCATAGCTAAATTTTTAGGAAACTGCATCGATAAAACTGAAAAAAGTTAAAAATTGTATCACGAAAAAAACAGGAAAATGTCCCAGGAGTCACACTCTTTAACCTTTGTAAAAAGTTCCTAAAAGCTAATACCGATCTTATTTTTTAAAGAAGAATTGTAGTTCAAGTTGAACTGTAAAGCTAAAATTGGTTTTTGTGCGCATAAAGGTGCAACAAAGGGATTTTTCGCTGTCCCAGAAGTCACACTCACTTACTGAGTAGTTATAAAGCTATTTGTTGTTATTTTGCCAATTTTTTAATGCGTTTATTATATTGAATATTTATCGATGCCGATAAATATATTTCAAAGCAATTGAAGTCCCGATGTCAGTTTATTAAGTCAAAGTTGACTAAGCTAACGAGTCAAATGTCCCAGGAGTCACGATGGAATGTCCCTTATTTATTGTTTTGATTTGATTTTGATTATTTTGTCAGCACTTCATTTTCAGGTTTAAATTTTTTTTTGATAGATACACAGTAGGTATACCTATCACAGAGATGCAAAATAAATGCATTCCACGAATGTGAATAAATACCTTTTTGCTAAGATTTGGAATTTGCTGGTTAGGGACGTTTATATGGGAGTCTCAGAAGTGTTCTTTGAAAATGAAAATGTGCAATACGCCAACGATTTTTTCGTAGTCCCCGACCACACTGAAATAAAAAGGTTGAAAGTGCACATTGAAAGTAACATATCAAAACCACTTTCAAAGCGATTATGGTAATACTGTAAATATTGCAGTATTTACTATAAAATTGGCAGTAAAAACATGTGATTTTTGAAAAATATCAATTAATGATATGAGTCCACTTTCAAATTTAGAGTAATTCATGTAAATATGATAGTGTCCACTTTCAAATTTACAGTAATTCATGTCAATATGATAGTATATTCGAAGAATGATAGGGGGTGACTTTCAAAATTGATATTACCCACTGTTGGACGAAAAATGACAGGGTTTACTGTTAATTTGACGGCCGTTTCTTGTAGATTTTTTTTCAGTGCACTAACCTAACAACAGAGGTGAGGATAAGAGGAAATTGTACAGAAATGGCGGAATGTACAATGCTTTAGAGAGGAACGAGCATTTCCATATATGTACATATGTACATATGTACATATGTGAATGGTTTCGCAGAGATAGTACATAGATGAAGTGCGGGCTACAGAAAAAATTCAAGGTGCATATATTGGTGTTGGCGTCCTGAGCTTGCTGCTTTGAGGGCCCATCTAACCTTGAAGCAGATATGGAGCGACGTGAAAGACGTGCAAGCCAATAAAATAATGCTGCAGGTCATCCGTATTGCCGTTAATTTGATTGGTGAATATATCGCGGTCCGCCGGAGCTCCATCATATGGAGGGCATCTGCATCCAACCATTTTTAGCGGTGCATTGAATTTGTGCGTAGAATATTTTCATTTATTATTTCAATTTATTATTTTATTGTTGACATACAAATTTTAAAATTTTTATTTGTCAGCTCGAATTGTTCAAAACGCTTGAAACTTTCGAGCAAACATTCGAGCACTTGAGCAACGAACGAGTATCGAACTACTCGGGCTGCTCGATACCCGGGTATCTGGAGCTCTAGTACATAGATGAAGTGCGGGCTGCAGAAAGAAGTCAAGGAGAATATCTTACAAAACCGCACATCGCAATTCTGCAAAACCGCACATACGTAGCCGCACAAATTTTACAGGAGACACTGAAATCTGATTAACCTTTGTACGAGCCACTATGTGGTGGGTCAAATTCAAATGTCGTTTTTATACCTTTCATGAACATGAAATGGTATTATAACTTTGGTCCGATGTTTGTAAGTATGAGAAGAAGAAGAGATGGACCCATCAATAAGTATACCGAAATGATCAGGATGACGAGATGAGTTGATTTAGCCATGTCCGTGTGTCTGTCTGTTTGAACGCAAACTAGTCCCTCAGTTTATGAGATATTTGGCTGAAATTTTGTATGCGGCCACAATTTTCTAATATAGGAATCATTTGTCGGAACCAGCAAGTCGGACCGATATTACATATAGCTCCCATACAATCGATTGATCCGATAAACGGATTTTGGGCTGTAACTCCTGTAATTAAAGAGGTAGGAACGTCAAATTTTGTAAGAATTGCTTTTTTTATATAAGAAATATCGATGTTGAAAATTATCGAGATGGGATAAATATTTCACATAGCTCCCATACAATCGATTGTTCCGATAAACGGATTTTGAGCTAGTACTCCTGTAATTAAATAGGTAGGAACGTCAAATTTTGCGAGAATTGCTTTTTTATATAAGAAATATCGATGTTGAAAATGATCGAGATGGGATAAATATTTCACATAGCCCCCATACAATCGATTGTTCCGATAAACGGATTTTGGTAGATAACTACTGTAATTATATAGGTAGGAGAGTGAAATTTTGTAACTTTTCTCCTTTGGAATGTGGAATCTCGATGTTAAAAATCAATGAGATTGGACCACTATAACACATCGCCCCCATATAATTGATAGTTCCGATAATTTCGGTATGAGCTAAAGTTAAGTACACACCGGCTGTACTGGGGATCGAACAGTGAAAATCGTGCCGCTTATTCATGAAAGGTATATAGCCTTTGGTACAGCCGAAGACAGCTTTCCTTACTTGTTTTTTTTGACATTCTTTTGCACACTTTTTGCACGTACTTTTTTGTTACTAATGAAAGGTGGATCCGGGTACGCACTGCGTACTACGCAGAAGACCTGGTAGGCAAATCTCATTTTTGACAGAAATGTCGAATGTGCGTTTTTGCAGAAGTGCGATGTGCGGTTTTGTACTTTTTCCGGCGATATAATGGTGTTGGCGTCCTGAGATTGCTGCTCTGAGGTCCCATCTAACCTTGAAGCAAATATGGAGCGACGTGTAAGACGTTCAAGCCAATAAAAAAAATGCTGTAGGCCACCCGTATTGCCGTTAATTTGATTGGTGAATACATATATCGCGGTCCGCCGGAGCTCCATCATATGGAGGGCATATGCATCCAACCATTTCTAGCGGTGCATTGAATTTGTCGTAGAATATTTTAATTTATTATTTCAATCATCATGAAATAAGAAAGGTGACGGCAAGAAAAATCACGTATGTTTGCTGTTGTTGTTAAAAGTATTTTGGGCTGTCAAATATTTGTCAAACTGCGTTGGTTTGTTTACAAATTTATTAATTGAAAAGTTTGCAGCCTAAAAAATATTGAATACAGCTTGTTTTGTACTATAATTCTGGTCTTTTTCGGTATGGGCACTGCGGTGAAGTTGCAGGCTTTGCTATACATCGACCTGCTTTTTTCACTTAGATGTTTGCCAATTTCACACTAAATCTCACAAACTCTTCCTAGAAAATTTTTGCACGATAGTTTGTAAACAAAAAGGTGGCTTTTGACAACAATTTGACTTAACAAAGTTGATCAAAATCAGAAAAAAGTAGAAAAAAAAATTAAACAGCTGTTCATTTGCTGTCACCTTTCTTATTTCATGATGATTTCAATTTATTATTTTCTTTTTGACATACAAATTTTACAATTTTTATTTGTCAGCTCGAATTGTTCAAAACGCTCGAAACTTAAAATATTTTATTTCGGTGTTAAAATAAGACTAATTAAAAAAAAAAAAATTATATTGACTTCGCCGAGAATCGAACCAGCAATCCCTAGAACAACAAAATAACAGCATAACTGTTAACTAAAGATTAACAGCTTAACTGTTAAAACAACACCTTAACTGTTAACTTAAGATTAACAGTTTCAATGCAGTTGAATCAACAGCATTGAATAATGGATAAGAATTGACAGTGATTTTGGTTGAATCAACCGTTATTTTGGTTGATATGACCAGCTCATTTTTCTCGGTGTAGGTACATACGTGTACATATGTAGTACATACATATGCATATGGTATTTCAAAGGACTCCATATTTTAGTTTTTAAAATGTATATTAAGTAATAATATGAGATCAAAATTTTTTTTCGAATGAATTTATTTCAATAGTTCAACAATTACCATTGCTACTAAAGTCTTCACATCATGTCTGGCCTTTTCACTGGTCCATATATCATTGCATAATGAAAATACCCTTTCAACATTAGCGTTTGTTCCCGGTAAACATAGGGCGATTTTTATTAATGCTTTTACATTATTAAAAAGTACACAGTTAAAGAAAAGTCTAACTTTAATACCATTTTGGTGTTTATATATAACAACGCCGAAAAGTATTAAAATAATACCATGTTCGGTCTAATTAAGAGAGAGAGGAATTCAGTCCAAAATGTGTACAACAAAGTGTGCTTGAAATTGACGTTGCTCTCAATCTGAACCAGGGTATAATGTCAAACAGAAAAAAATATTTTAACCCGCTTGAAAACAATTTTTTCAGTTTATAAACTTATCTAAAATTGTGAAAATATTGGTTAAATCTAACATGTATCCAAACATAATTAATTGAAACCAAAATCTTTCGGAGCTTACATATATTCTGGGGGCGTATCCCCGCCTCTTTTCCAAAAATATATAGCCTATACTATAGCTAGTGAGCCGAAGAATCTACTGTGAAAACTTCATAAAGATCGGCTGAGTACTTTGGACACCCCTAAAATAGATATTTATTTTTATTTTTAAGATTGCTTCACTGAGAGAAATGCATTGAATGTTGTGACAATATCGCTATTGATAGCGACGAGTTTGATGCAATATTCATTCAGAATGAGCGAGTTATCAAATATTATTTGCTCCCAATAAAAAGTAAAATTACATGTCAACCATTTCGATATGATGTACTATTTTCTATATTTATAGATAGAATGCTAATATATTTGAACGGCACGTCAATATCTATGGTCGTGATATGAATTTCTATTGTCGGTTTATTTATATCCATATTTACTGCATAGTAATAATGGTAGAGACAGCGCATTAATATATATTGGCGAAATGTAAATTTTTCTGGGACGCATAATCATAATAGTTCAACAATTTTTACTATGGACAATAATATTACAATTTGTTGGAGCGTTTTTTTTAAATTCAAAATTTTTTGAAGTTCTTATGATTATTGATATTAATTATTGATATCACATTAAATAAAAATTGATAATCCCGTCCCATCAATGAATATGGATGTTTCATCAATGCTTTTTTGATAAATCACTATTGAAATGGTATCCATATAAACTATTGATAAATTCTAAATAGTTTAAAAAACAAAATTTTATATAATTTGACATCTGGTTTCAGTAAGATTCGAACCCTGCTCCTCTAGCACGTCAGCCCAGTATTCTACCATTCGGCTACGGCATATTATAAAATTTTTAGAAAAATGTTTATCATAAGAAATTCAAAAAATTTTTTAACCCGTTTTTAATAACCTTTTTAGATATCTTTTCACTCAGTTTTTAACAATATTTTTAAGTAGTTCTTTTAACTACAGTTTTAAGCCTAATTTTAAGACTTTTTAAACCACTATTTACGCAAATTTTTACGTCGTTTTTTTAACCACATTTTATAGCGTAGTTTTAAGCATATTTTCCGACTATTTTTAAGCCTATTTTTAACACAAATTTTTTATTTTGTAGATTTATCACACGTGCCAACTAGCTCTCAAACTTTTAATTTCTTCACTTTTTACTGCTTGTTTTCCACTAGCGTTTAGTGGATTCATCCCCATCCATCGCGCGACTGATGGCTGTTGAAATTTTGCCTGCGTCTATGAGTAGAGAGAGCGGGGAGCTCGATTTTCCGCTTCTTTATGTCTATCACTATCCTATTTTTGAGTGGGTGATAGGGAATAAACGAACTAATGAAACTAAAATAGAGAAAAAAGGATAATTGATGTTTATTACCTGTTGTTGTAATCGAGTTAACTATTGGAATTCCTCTGAGGGGACTATAGTTAATATAAAAACAAGTAAGGAAAGCTGTCTTCGGCTGTGCCGAAGGCTAAATACCTTTCATGAATAAGCGTCACGATTTTCACTGTTTGATCCCCAGTACAGCCTGTGTGAATTTAACTTTAGCTCATACCGAAATTATCGGAGCTATCGATTATATGGGGACGATGTGTTATATTGGTCCAATCTCATTGATTTTTAACATCGACATTCCACATTGTAAAATAGCAACATTTACGAAATTTCACGTTCATACCGATATAATTACAGGAGTTATCGACCAAAATCCGTTTATCGGAACAATCGATTGTATGGGGGCTATGTGAAATATTTATCCCATTTCAATGATTTTCAACATCGATATTTCGCATATAAATATAGCGATACTTCCAAAATTTCACTTTCCTACCTATATAATTACAGGAGTTATCTACCAAAATCCGTTTATCGGAACAATCGATTGTATGGGGGCTATGAGAAATATTTATCCACTCTCGATGATTTTCAACATCGATATTTCACATGTAAAAATAGCAATACGTCCAAAATTTAACGTTCCTACGTATTTAATTACAGGAGTTATAGCCCAAAATCCGTTTATCGGAATAATCGATTGTATGGGAGCTATGTGAAATATTTATCCCATCTCTATGAGTTTCAACATCGATATTTCACATATAAAAATAGCAATACTTACAAAATTTCACGTTCCTATGTGTTTAATTACAGGAGTTATAGCCCAAAATCCGTTTATCGGAATAATCGATTGTATGGGAGCTATGTGAAATATTTATCCCATCTCTATGATTTTCAGCACCGATATTTCACATATAAAAATAGCAACACTTATAAAATTTCACGTTCCTTCGTGTTTAATTACAGGAGTTATAGCCCAAAATCCGTTTATCGGAATAATCGGTTGTATGGGAGCTATATGTTATATTGGTCCGATCTTACTGGTTCCGACAAATGATTCCTATATTGGAAAATCGTGGCCGCATACCAAATTTCAGCCAAATATCTCAAAAACTGAGGGACTAGTTTGCGTTCAAACAGACAGACAGACAGACAGACGGATAGACGGACATGGCTAAATCAACTCATCTCGTCATCCTGATCATTTCGGTATACTTATTGATGGGTCTATCTCTTCTTCTTCTCATATTTACAAACATCGGACCAAAGTTATAATACCATTTCATGTTCATGAAAGGTATAATAAAAGAAAAGCGGACGTAAGTTAAAAATACTTTTGAGGAAAGTATTTAAAAAAAAAGAACATTTTATACTCGAAAAGAGTTAACTCACCAGTCCTATATGCGCCTATGCAGGTTTTTAAGAAAGGCAGTTCTTCAAACTTGCCTGATTGATGGTCCAAACGGAAAGAAAGATTTTAGCTTCCGCAAAGCAACCTTAGACTCCCCATATCCTACTTGTCAAAGAAGTTCTTCAGTTGGTAGAACTGTTTGCACATAAAAGTACTACCACTTCTACCACTACACCTAGCGACGGGACCAAATATTCTTTGCATGTGTTCTTATGGAGCAGAGTACACCTAGCGACAGCAGCACGACGCGACACAACAATGTTGATGAAATAGGCAACTATTTGGTCGCGTCGCGTCGTGTCGCTAGGTGTACCCGTACCTTAAGACTTCACCAACAGATGTCGGTGCGTTCACGTAGATCCGTGATATACACATTATTAAAACAAAAATACCCAAAGAATTTTCGTTTAATACCAAATTTCATCAAATCAATTTTCTGGCTACAATGCTTTTTTTATACCCAGCGTACTAGTAATAGTACAAGGGTATATTAACTTTGTTCACATAACGGCTGTTTGTAACGGCACAAAATAATCGAGATAGATATAGAGTTCCATATATGAAAGTTCTTAGGATTAAAAGAGGAGTTGGTTTAGGCATGTCCGTCCGTCTGTCCGTCCGTGTACACGATAACTTGAGTAAAAATTGAGATATTTGCATGAAATTTTGTATACAGGTTAATTTCTGGCCAAGGTAGGTTGCTATTGAAAATGGGCGAAATCGGATGATAACCACGCCCCCTTTTTCGATATCGAAAATTTCGAAAATCACACAAATTGGCATATCTCGGCAGCTGAAATGGCTAAAATGATATAATTTTATAGATGAACCCCCTGGTCATTCTTTTATGATTTTTCCAAAAAAATTTTATAGTGGGCGTGGCACCGCCCACTTTTAAGGGAGACATTTTTGAAAATTCGACTGGGCGTAACTTTTAAACTGATTACGATAGAAAGATGGAATTTGGCACAAAGCATACTAGTATCGTTGGGAGTATACCTGATGAAATTGGATAAAATCGCCCTCCAACCACGCCCACTTTCGATATCGAAAATTTCTAAGATCACCTAAATTGACATACTTCGGTAACGGAAATGGCTAAAATGATATAGTTTGGTAGGATGAACCTCCTAGTCATTCTGTTATAATTTTTTGATAAATTTTTAAAAGTAGGCGTGGCATCGCCCACTTTTCAGGAGGCGGCCGCCGTGGTGTAGCGGTTAAGTGTTCGGCCTTCTACACCAAGTCGTGTCGGTTCGATGCCCGGCAAAAGTAACATCCAAAATTATTTAGAAAAAAGAATTTTTCTAAACGGGGTCGCCCCTCGGCAGTAGTTTGGCAAACTCTCCGGGTGTATTTCTGCCATGAGAAGCTTCTCAGAAAAAAATTCATTTGCTTTGCAAGTGCCGTTCGGAGTCGGCAAAAAACTGTAGGTCCCGCCAACTTGTAGGAAAAACTCAAAAAGCAGCACACCACAAGTTGGAAAGAGAAGCTCGGCTAAAAATCTCGTTAGAGGTTATGATGATTGTATATCGCCGCCATTAGTTTTTTTTTTTTTTTTATTTGAAAATTTCACGGGTCATAGCTTTTAAACTGATTACGGTAGAACGATGAAATTGGTACAAGGTATACTAGCATAATAGGGAGCATACCTGATGTAATTGGACGAAATCGCTTTCCAACCACGCCCACTTTCGATATGGAACATTTCGAAAATCTAATAAATTGGCATAATTCGGTAACGAAAATGGCTAAAATGATATAGGTAAATCCTCCTAGGGCCTATATCTTTGTTATCCCGTTCCGAAAATTACCGCTGGGTATATAATGTTCGGTTCACTCGAACTTAGACTTCCTTACTTGGTGATTATTAAAAATGATATATGCATTCAAGATAGTAATACGTAAAAAAAAATTAAAAAGCGACACAACTTCTTAACATTTTAATGCGTTTATAGCTATATGACACTACGTATTTTCACTTTAATGTTTTTGGGTTTTTTGGCCAGTATTTTTTTCTACGAAGGAGTGAGACAAAGACTACACGCATGCGCACATGGAACCCCTTTTGACATTTTTTTGTTTACATACACTTTTTTAATATTTCTGCACTGTTTTTTCGCAATAGACAAACAAAAAAGACTCTGAAAAATTTTTATATGGATATTTTATTTAATTATTTCACAAACAAATTCGTTTTTATATGATCTTCGCGCACAAAACTTTCAATAGAAAAATGTAAACAAAAAATTTTCACATAATATAAGAGAGAAACGTCCATTGACAAAAAAACTGAGAAATATAAACCGTTTCGTTTGTATTTAGTGAGTGTTTTATTTAACGTACAGAGATCGAACTGAGGGAAAATCATCGAATTCGTCACACTATACTCCTAAGTATTTGTGTGCAAAATTTGGTAAAGATCGGGGCATTGGTTCAGACGTTAAAGAGCTACAAACATTAACTGTCAGTCACAAACTTACGTTTTTCTATATTAGTAAGATATATTTATATCACAATAAACCAAGACGCATTAAATTTTGCATGTTCGATTGCAACACGAAGAGTAACGAAAGCAAAACTTCAAACTTAATGTGTGTTCGTCTCCAAAAATTGTCGTGGAAAATTGCAAAAAATTTGCATTTTTTACCCTGAAAAGCTTTGAAATAAAAGCCGCCTTCTTCTCGAAGATATCGCTCCGGCTTACGCTCATTTCTCACGGGAACAGTGCGGGTCATTATAAAGCTAAGGGTCCACCTAGCGATGCGACACGACGCGACCAAATATTCTTTGCATGTGTTCTTATGGAGCTGAGTACACCTAGCGACAGCAGCACGACGCGACACAACAATGTTGATGAAATAGGCAACTATTTGGTCGCGTCGCGTCGTGTCGCTAGGTGTACCCGTACCTTAAGACTTCACCAACAGATGTCGGTGCGTTCACGTAGATCCGTGATATACACATTATTAAAACAAAAATACGCAAAGAATTTTCCTTTAATACCAAATTTCATTAAATCAATTTTAAGGCTACAATGCTTTTTTTGATTATTAAAAAAGATATATGCATACAAGATAGTAATACGTAAAAAAAATTCAAAAACGACACAACTTCTTAACATTTTAATGCGTTTAGTATGAAACCCAAAAAAACGACCCAATTTGAACACGGCGTTGAATCATGCAGCGACATTTGTTACTGAAAAACCAATTCAACACAGAATGAAAATATGGAAAATAAACAAAAATGAGCTATAAATTATGGTGGAATTAATAAAATGAGATATAAATTTATGGTGGAATTAATAAGATTGTATGGGAGGTACCACGCCCCCCTAATATTTTGTTTTGATTTTAATACATGACCTGCGCGTGCTAATAACAAACCCCCCCCACCCTAGACCATCGAGTTTTGCTGTCGACGATCGAGAATAATTTGCCAAACAAATTCCCCCCACAATGATATTCTGGGGAGGTTTTCAAACGACTTTGCCTTGTGGAAACGTGAGGATATTGGTTCTTCCTCAATATTAATTTTTTTTATTTTCACAATACATCCAGACATTGTTCAAAGATTTCAAGAGAACAATGAGCAAAATCATTTCTTGGAGCTTTAAACAACTGCGACAAGCAAATGTATCCATCGTCTTTTAATAATAAGCGTTATTAAACATACATCGATATCAATTTATTTGTAAGTTTAATGTAAACTTTTTAGAAATTTCAAGAACAAATTTTTATAAAACATTAAATTTTAAAAGTGTTTTTAAATATAACTTAATGTAAGCTTGATGTAATAAACATTAGATAAGCGTTTTTTATTTTAAGTTTTTATTAAGTTTTTTAAATAATCGTTTTATAAGGGCTGAGAAAATGTTAATAAATGTATTACCTACAATTTTAAGCGAAATGCAAGTGTTAATGACAGGAATGAAAAAAATAATTTTCATTTGTCATTAAGTAATGATCCTACTTTCAAAATAAAACAATCGCGGTCGAAAATATTAAATAATGTCGCGCTTAAGAAGTGAGAAAACACGGTGCAAGGAAATTATTGACTTACTTATGAGTGTTGATAATTCCAAAGAAGTGTCCTCTGCACCAATTGGTGAAGCTTTTGTGCCGTCAAGTGATTTTTTTTTTTAAGAAAATAGTGTGCCCCATTCAGTGAACCTAATGACCCATCAAGTGATGAATATTCCGATTTTGAGGATGATAGTTCGTTGACCTTTAACGAAGAACTGGGGTCGTGGCTTGTTAAATATAATCTATGTCATGAAGGATTTACCGTTAGATGTGAGGAGACTAAAACACACACCTAAAGATGCTCCAATAAAAAAACTTTCGGATGGAGAATATGTGCATTATGGACTCAAAGATAGCAATTTAATACCCTTGAAATTTTGCCTTTATTTGAAAAACAAAATAAGCAAGACGAGGAAAAATGCCGACAATTGGTACGTATGCTTCAAATACGAGGCGTTAAAAACACAAGTGGTAGTTACTCCAAAATTGGAACTACAACACTTCTGATTTAAGGGACTCATAATTAAGCTTAGTTTAACTTTAAACATAGTTTTACAAAATTACTTTTTATATAGAAATCCGATTTTAAAGCTTTGTCCTCCTCAAAGACGAAGACTATTTTAAGCAATCGTGGAGAAAGGTGATGCCGGACGTGGTTGCAGAAAAAATGTGTTGGAGAGGAACGTCCGTAATTTGACAATTGCTTTAGCTATACGTCGTAAGCATTCATATCAATTAACTTACTATCTAAAACACAATTTAAACATTTAAGAAGAATGTCTAATATATTTATATATCATTACCTTAATTCACAAAGGTAGCGATATTAATTGTATATATCGTCGGTGATTCTGCAAAACGGCGTAATGGACATTATGAAAACGGCGTATGTGATATTTCAGTTTGGCATTTTCTTCGTTGTTTTCCCATAATCACCTACGATATGTAAATTAGGGTGGGCCAAAAAAAAATCGATTTTCGTTTTTTTCAAAGGCTACACAGAAATTCGTAATCCTGACCATTAATGGAGTATAATGACCAAATATGAGTTTTTATGTTAATGGGAAAGCGTGCCTCATCGCCGTTTTTTGTTTTTGTGAAAAGCTTTTATGTAAATGAATATATCTTCTCACTCAAAAATCGTACAGCCAACTTTTACCCCAGTTTTTGCAGGGAATTGAACGCTCTACAAAAAAGGTAGGTAGGTTCAAGTGGCTGCCGCAGAGGCACACTTAGGCCAGTTTTGAAGGCCCGTTGTGATACCACCAACACAAGGAAAGTCAGCCCCGGGACCCAGCCATATGGAAAATCCCTGAGTTGTTGGGATTTTCCACATAGCAGAATCCCGCGACTGACACTCCTAAACCGACACCGTTACTCCTCCTCGAACCACTTAGATGACTTTATGAAGCCCATCAAGTCCTTTATGTCCAGTTCCGCGATCTGGCTTAGACTATCTAGGAACGGAACTCCCAAAAAGCGCGTTCTCACGCCGCTTAAAGCCGGACAGTTGCAGATGAGGTGCTCCACCGTTTCCTCCTCCTCATCATCTTTGCAACTCCTGCAGCATCGTCGGTAGGGCACACTTAGCCTTTCTGCATGCCTACCAATGAGGCAGTGACCGGTTAATACCCCTATCAATATGCAGATTTCCCTCCTAGTTAGGGCATAAATGCGTCTAGACCTTTTAAGATCCCATTTTGGCCAGGTTTGTTTCGATATCCGACACCCTGGGGATTGCAGCCATCTTTCGTTGGCTTGACGGAGTGTGTGCTCCTTCAGCATTAGTTTGCATGTGGCAAACGGCATACCTAAGCGCTCTTTATCCCGAAGAACCTGCTTGGTCGTGCCCTGCCTGGCAAGCTCGTCTGCCTTACAGTTTCCCTCAATGTCCCTATGTCCCGGGACCCATATGAGGTTTACGCGGTTCTGTTGGGCCATCTCCTGAAGAGATCGACGACAGCTGAGCGTCAGTTCAGAGTTGAACGTGTATGAGCCAAGGCATTTGATTGCCGCCTGGCTATCGCTGAAAATAGTGATATCTCCTCCGATAACACGTTTGCTTAACCAGGCCGCGGCGTCCCGGATTGCCGAGACTTCCGCCTGGAAGACGCTACAATGATCAGGTAGTCTGAAGGAGAGTTCAAGGTCCAAATCCCTTGAATAAACCCCTCCTCCAACTCTGCCGTCCAACTTCGAGCCGTCGGTGTATATGGAAGTGCCACCATTTGTTTCGGGACACCAATCCGTCCTCTCCCAGTCTTCTCTGCTGGGAATGTTTATTTTGAAGCAGCTATCCCCGACTGTAGTGGTCGCACAACGATCTGTGCTTAAAGGGAGAAAGCTGTAAGATTCCAGAATACTGGAGTGTCCAATAGTACCCGCACCCCAACTGGAGGTTTCTCTTAGGCGCAGAGCTGATGCCGCCGCTGACCGAAACCCTTCCAGATCAAGTGGCAAAATGCCCAGAATGGCATGGAGGGCTTCGTTGGGCGTTGTCCTTAGCGCACCGCTTATACAGATCATATTGGATCTATGGACTTTCCGCAACAGATTCAGGTATGTTGTCTTGCTCAGTGCCGGCCACCATACGACGACTCCATACAGCATGATTGGGCGAATGATGGCCGTGTAGATCCAACTGCATACTCTAGGGCTGAGCCCCCATTTTTTGCCAATGGCTCTTTTGCATGTGTAAAGAGCGATGCAAGCTTTCTTCTGGCGCTGAAGAACATTCTCCTTCCAATTCAGTTTCCTGTCCAGAACTATGCCTAGAAACTTGGCCTTATCCGACAAGCCCAGGCGCGTGCCATCTAGTTCTGGTAGGCTTAGTGGCGGTATTTTGTACCGGTTGGTGAAGAGGACAAGTTCCACTTTCCCCGGGTTGATACTAAGTCCGCAGCGAGAGGACCACCTCGAAACCTCTCGCAGTGCTACTTGCATCAGGTCACACAGAGTTTGTGGGAACTTGCCTCTGAATGCAATAGCTAAATCGTCTGCGTATGCCACTATCTTCCCGCCCCCCCAGCTTGTGTCACGTAGCAACGAGTTGACTGTGAGGTTCCATAAAAGCGGGGAAAGAACACCACCCTGGGGCGTTCCCCTTGTGACATAGCGTGATAACTCGACCGTACCAAGTGAAGAAGCTATTTTCCTTCCTCTTAGAAGTTGGTCAATTAAGCCAGTTAGAGGTCTATCTACGCCCAGATTAGTTAGAGCGGAGTTGATCGCCTCCGGGCTTATATTGTTGAAAGCCCCCTCAATGTCTAAGAAGGCCACGAGACAGTAGTCCTTTTCACACAGCGATTTCTCAATGACAGATACTAGGCTGTGCAGAGCAGTTTCTGTTGATTTACTCTTGGTGTATGCATGCTGATAGCTAGAGATAAGGTTGCTATCAATAGTCGTTGAAAGGTAGTCGCTTAGTATCCTCTCAAAGGTTTTGAGTACAAAGGACGAGAGACTGATAGGTCTGTAATCTTTTGGCTCGTAGTGGGATGCCTTCCCAGCCTTAGGGATAAACACTACCGTGGCGCTTCTCCAGGAGCCCGGAATGTGGTTGAGAGCCAGGCAGGCTGTGAAGAGAAATACCAGCCATTTAGCTGATGTCTCCAACGTGTTTATAAGTTGCGCGGGGATAATCCCGTCCGGCCCGGCAGCCTTATACGGTTCAAAGCTCTTAACTGCCCACCTTACTCTTTCCTCAGTGATGGGTATATTTACTGCCAGGTTTGTTGCAGGTGCTAGTGGTGCATCATGCAGATTCCCCGGAAAATGTGTATTCAAGAGCAGCTCAAGGGTTTCCTCTTCCGTGCTGGTCCAGGATCCGTCAGGCTTTCGCAAATAGCTGATGGTTGTTTGACTTTTCGAGAGGACTCGTCTAAGTCTCGCTGTGTCGTCGACCTTTTTGTTTTATGCATGATGTTTTATACATTTTTTTCATTTATGTGGCCATTACAAAGTTGTTCGAGGTCGAAAATTGACTAATTTCTGAAACCCATAAGGTTTTGTTAAAACAGCCAAATATTAAGTAATGAATTTTAGATATTTAAATAGAAAATTTCACGTTCTACAAAAAAGGTAAAATGGATTTTTTTCATTTACCAAACCATTAAAGAGATATTCACTCTTAACAACGGAACATTTAAAATCGGCATTAAAATTGCAGAATTTAGATGTTAACATTTTGTAGTTGCCTACATTGCTTCCCACATCTGGTTTGCAAAAACAACAAGAACCGAAAATAATCAGTTTTTCAAGTGTCCTTGAGAAGATTTAAGGTATTTAATATAATTATGTATCTACGCCTGCCTGAGATCCTTTACCAATACATAAATGTGCCACCGCACATGCATACATTCATACACGTACCTAACGCTCGTTAACAATGATTCAAGAAGATCTTTTTAAAGAAAGGATTAGGTATATATTTAAATCGTTAGCCCAATAGCAGGTAGCTACATATTTTCTCTTGAGTTTACTCCACACAATCGAAAAATCGAAAAAAAATCGAAATTTAGTTATACAGTGGAAAATTTCATGGACTATTTGACCGATCGAATAATTTATTTAAATTATTCTCTTTTGTTATTAACGAACAAACTGAGCAACAACTCACAAACAAACAATACCAGCTACCGTGATTGCAATTTCGTTCTTGCTAAGGAACTAGACGGCGGCCGCCGTGGTTTAGCGGTTAAGTGTTCGGCCTTCTACACCAAGGCGTGGCGGTTCGATGCCCGGCAAAAGTAACATCAAAAATTATTTAGAAAAATTAGCAGTTTGGCAAGCTCTCCGGGTGTATTTCTGCCATGAGAAGCTTCTCAGCAAAAAATTCATTTGCTTTGCAAGTCCCGTTCGGAGTTGGCAAAAAACTGTAGGTCCCGCCAACTTGTAGGAAAAACTCAAAAAGCAACACACCACAAGTTGGAAAGAGAAGCTCGGCTAAAAATCTCGTTAGAGGTTATGATAACCTGTTGGTATATCGCCGCCATTAGTTTTTTTTTTTTAAGGAACTTTGTATTTGTTGTTAGAAATTTTTCCTTTTCCCTTTATAGTGGTCATTGTTGCTCAGTTTGTTAGTTAATAACAAAATAGAATACTTTAAATAAATTATTCGATCGGTCAAATAGTCCATGAAATTTTCCAACATGTTTTTATCTCTTTACAGAAACTTTTATACATGAAAATGGTGGCAATGAAGCCGCATTGAAATCATTTTTTCGATTTGCAAATAATCGGTTGAAAATGAAGGCTGTTGCAACTGCTAAGAAAAATTAATCACATTCTTTCTATAGTTAAAATTATTGTTTAATTTATTAAAAAATAATGGCCCGTAGTCATAGTCACTTTTTGCTATATGCAAAATTATTACCTAATTTGATAATTATAATCACTCTTCATATAATAAAATATACTTACTTACTTAAAACTTGATTTGTTAAAAATTAATCCCTTCCTCCTATAATTAAAATTATTACCTAATTTGTTTAAACATGTTTTTATGAAATCTGCGTTGTGTTACTTTATTTTCCCTCCCAATCCAGGGTGTTATGCGAAACCGTGCCCATTTGACGTTTGCAGCCGGGAGGCAAATCGTGGCTGTATTTGAACGGAGCTTCTCTGATACCGGGTCGCCTCAGAGAGTAAGCATGGCCTTACCGCGGTACGGGGCTCTGCCGCGGCGGACGACACATTTCCCCCTACTCTTCCCTTGACCCTAAGCTGGCCTTGTCCGGCGATGGGTCGTACGAACAAGATGAACTCAAATAACCCAAATAAAAACGAAAAACATAAAAAACAAACAACGCCAAATTTCATTCCTCAGCAAAGGAGAGCTATGGAGGAGCAGGCGAGAAAGCAACAACAACGCCAGAGGACAACCTCCGTTCCACAATCAAGGGGGGGATCGACAGCGATGGCAACTACGAGTCGGTCAACCAACCCTCTATCGAGTAAGATTGACTTGATGGGAGCTAGCACCAGTGCGAAAACCAGTATCTTTACGTCTGTGGCAGCGGTCTCACGACCTGGCCTCGGAATTTCGAAGGAGAAGGAAGCTGCAACTGAGATGTCGGCAAGGAGAGCGACCGCGATGGCAACTACGGGTCCGCACTCCCGGGAGACATTTCCCGCCGCTTCACATGCCACGAGAAAAGATTGGCTGCAAAGATCCTGAAGAGGTATGAAGGGGTACCGCAGGAATCGCTGTCGCCGAATTCCAGTAAATCGGTAGAGCTAGCGAAAGCTGTGATACCGGATTTCCAAAATTCTTACATGCCAAAGAGGTTAAAAGTTAACCCTTTCAAGCGCCAGAGATCGGACCTGGAGTTAATTCCCTCTCCCAAGCGGCATCAGAATACCCCTGGAGCGGGCAAACTAAGCTTTGCTGAGGTAACCAAGGACACGATCCTTATAGGCGTCCTTGACCGAGGCAATGACCGTCTGGCTATCCCCAAGGACCGGTGGCGTTACGTGCGAAATGAACTCGGCAACATTCTTCTCAACGTTGCTCCGGAGCTTCCGGGTAGTTCGGCGCGAGTAACGGATGCGGGTTGGCACCAGGGTCAGATTAAATTACTCGCATGCGAGGATGCAAAAACCGTAGCACTGTACAAGGCAGCAGCTGCTAAACTGGGTGAAGTCTACAAGGGCGCAAAGATAGAGGTCGTCGACTGGAAGGACATTCCAGCTCGTCCAGGGGTAAGGGCATGGATTCCGGCCATCCCTGACGAACCCGAGAGAATTCTCGGGATGCTAGGGCTAATGAATCCGTCCCTCCCAACGCATGACTGGAGTGTCAATCTGGTCGGGGATGCGGTAGGGCCCGACAGACAGGTGGTGTTCACCATGAATAAAGAGTCAATCGAGCCTCTCAAAAGGTGCAATGGCCTAGTACACTACAGCGTAGGCCAGATCGTTATCCACGTATATCGTGGTGATGCTCAGCGCGCTGCCTTCTCGGCTGCTCCGGGGGAACCGGAAAACGAATTACCAGAAGAGGAAGCGGAGGATTCCGATGCGGAAAGCATGTTATCCGCCACGTCCCTTGCCGATAGTGCTGTGAACAACTCGGAGATGGAGGACAGCCTACAGGACGAGGAAGTCCTCGACGTCACGGTGGTAGCAGCCAACGCTGAGCGATTAACATCTAACGCTACAGGCAGCAAGACTCCTGCAACGCCATATCGGGCAGTTAATCGGAACAACTCGTCGTTGATAGGCAACCTCCGGGATGGGGCAAACCTCAACGATATGGGGACGGCAGGGAAGTCTGTGCGCTCTCATGTTGGTGGTGCTTCAGATTAATCTACACAAATCTAAAGGGGCTTCGGCTGATTTAAGTAGTCGTCTTTCTAAAGGCGACGTGGATGTGGTCCTCATCCAAGAACCCTGGGTCAATAGCTCGAGAATCTGCGGATTGGGGACTAAGGGCCTTCAAGCTCATTCGAGCCAACGAGGAGAGCAAAGTCAGAACGTGTATTTTGGTCAAGTCTGAGTTGAACTCCTTTCTCCTACCTAACTACACCAATGGTGATATTACCGCTATCAGTCTAACGGCCGACAGCACCCGCCTGACGGCGTCGGTCTATATGCCCTACGACGCCGAAGAACCCCCACCACAAACCGAGGTGAAAGATCTGGTGTCAAATTTCTGCACGGGTAATCTTATTATTGGAGCGGACGCTAATGCTCACCATGTCCAATGGGGGAGCTCCGATATCAATGCCAGGGGCGAGTCTCTGTACCTCTTAACAACTAACCTGGTAATTTGCAACGTGGGTAATGAGCCTACTTTTATCACTAAGACCCGCAGGGAGGTCATAGACCTCACTATCTGTAGTGAAGGCGCTTATGAGTGGGTCAGAAAATGGCGGGTTCTGGAAGAACATTCATTCTCCGACCACCGTTACATAGAAATGGTTCTAGACTTTATTGTAGAACAACCAATCATAAAGCGCAACCCACGTAACACTAATTGGCAGTTACACAATGAAATATTAGACAGAGACCTGCCAGTACTGCCCTCACAAGCCCCCTCATTAGTAGAGGAGCTGGAGGATCTTGTTACTACATTTACATCGGCGCTCTCAAATGCTCTAGGACAGGCTTGTTCAGTGCCAAAACCACGCGGTAAACACAGGCCTCATTGGTGGTCCTACGATTTGGACTCGCTCCGCAAATCATGCCGGAAACAATTTAACAAGGCCAAGAGCCTCGGCTCTGAGCCCCATTGGCACGAATATAAAGCTAAACTAAGGGCCTACAAAAAAGCTCTGAGACAGGCGAAGAGAACCTCGTGGAGAAATTTCTGCACTGGCGTCGAAAAGGTCGACGACACAGCGAGACTTAGACGAGTCCTCTCGAAAAGTCAAACAGCCATCAGCTATTTGCTAAAACCTGACGGATCCTGGACCAGCACGGAAGAGGAAACCCTTGAGCTGCACTTGAATACACATTTTCCGGGGAATCTGCATGACGCACCACTAGCACCTGCAACAAACCTGGCAGTAAATATACCCATCACTGAGGAAAGGGTAAGGTGGGCAGTTAAGAGCTTTGAACCGTATAAGGCTGCCGGGCCGGGCGGGATTATCCCCGCGCAACTTATAAACACGTTGGAGACATCAGCTAAATGGCTGGTATTTCACTTCACAGCCTGCCTGGCTCTCAACCACATTCCGGGCTCCTGGAGAAGCGCCACGGTAGTGTTTATCCCTAAGGCTGGAAAGGCATCCCACTACGAGCCAAAAGATTACAGACCGATCAGTCTCTCGTCCTTTGTACTCAAAACCTTTGAGAGGATACTAAGCGACTACCTTTCAACGACTATTGATAGCAACCTTATCTCTAGCTATCAGCATGCATACACCAATACTAAATCAACAGAAACTGCTCTGCACAGCCTAGTATCTGTCATTGAGAAATCGCTGTGTGAAAAGGACTACTGTCTCGTGGCCTTCTTAGACATTGAGGGGGCTTTCAATAATATAAGCCCGGAGGCGATCAACTCCGCTCTAACTAATCTGGGCGTAGATAGACCTCTAACTGGTTTAATTCACCAACTTCTAAGAGGAAGGAAAATAGCTTCTTCACTTGGTACGGTTGACTTATCACGCTATGTCACAAGGGGAACGCCCCAGGGTGGTGTTCTTTCCCCGCTTTTATGGAACCTCACAGTCAACTCGTTGCTACGTGACACAACCTGGGGAGGCGGGAAGATAGTGGCATACGCAGACGATTTAGCTATTGCATTCAGAGGCAAGTTCCCACAAACTCTGTGTGACCTGATGCAAGTAGCACTGCGAGAGGTTTCGAGGTGGTCCTCTCGCTGCGGACTTAGTATCAACCCGGGGAAATTGGAACTTGTCCTCTTCACCAACCGGTACAAAATACCGCCACTAAGCCTACCAGAACTAGATGTCACGCGCCTGGGCTTGTCCGATAAGGCCAAGTTTCTAGGCATAGTTCTGGACAGGAAATTGGATTGGAAGGAGAATGTTCTTCAGCGCCAGAAGAAAGCTTGCATCGCTCTTTACACATGCAAAAGAGCCATTGGCAAAAAATGGGGGCTCAGCTCTAGAGTATGCAGTTGGATCTACACGGCCATCATTCGCCCAATCGTGCTGTATGGAGTCGTCGTATGGTGGCCGGCGCTGAGCAAGGCAACATACCTGAATCTGTTGCGGAAAGTCCATAGATCCAATATGATCTGTATAAGCGGTGCGCTAAGGACAACGCCCAACGAAGCCCTCCAGGTCATTCTGGGCATTTTGCCACTTGATCTGGAAGGGTTTCGGTCAGCGGCGGCATCAGCTCTGCGCCTAAGAGAAACCTCCAGTTGGGGTGCGGGTACTATTGGACACTCCAGTATTCTGGAATCTTACAGCTTTCTCCCTCTAAGCACAGATCATTGTGCGACCACTACAGTCGGGGATAGCTGTTTCAAAATAGACATTCCCTGTAGAGAAGACTGGGAGAGGACGGATTGGTGTCCCGAAACAAATGGTGGCACTTCCATATACACCGACGGCTCGAAGTTGGACGGCAGAGTTGGAGGAGGGGTTTATTCCAGGGATTTGGACCTTGAGCTCTCCTTCAGACTACCTGATCATTGTCGCGTTTCCAGGCGGAAGTCTCGGCAATCCTGGACCCCGCGGCCTGGTTAAGCAAACGTGTTATCGGAGAAGATATCGCTATTTTCAGCGATAGCCAAGCGGCAATCAAATCCCTTGGCTCATACACGTTCAACTCTGAACTGACGCTCAGCTGTCGTCGATCTCTTCAGGAGATGGCCCAACAGAACCGCGTAAACCTCATATGGGTCCCGGGACATAGGGACATTGAGGGCAGACGAGCTTGCCAGGCAGGGCACGACCAAGAAGGTTCTTCAGGATAAAGAGGGCTTAGGTATGCCGTTTGCCACATGCAAACTAATGCTGAAGGAGCACACACTCCCTCAAGCCGGATATCGAAACAAACCTGGCCAAAATGGGATCTTAGAAGGTCTAGACGCATTTATGCCCTAACTAGGAGGGAAATCTGCATATTGATAGGGGTATTAACCGGTCACTGCCTCATTGGTAGGCATGGTAGGCATGCAGAAAGGCTAGGTGTGCCCTACCGACGATGCTGCAGGAGTTGCAAAGATGATGAGGAGGAGGAAACAGTGGAACACCTCATCTGCAACTGTCCGGCTTTAAGCGGCGCGAGAACGCGCTTTTGGGGAGTTCCGTTCCTAGAGAGCCTAACCCAGATCGCGGAACTGGACATAAAGGACTTGATGGGCTTCATAAAGTCATCTAAGTGGTTCGAGGAGGAGTAACGGTGTCGGTTTAGGAGTGTCAGTCCCGGGATTCTGCTATGTGGAAAATCCCAACAACTCAGGAATTTTCCATATGGCTGGGTCCCGGGACTGACTTTCCTTGTGTTGGTGGTATCACAACGGGCCTTTCAAAACTGGCCTAAGTGTGCCTCTGCGGCAGCCACTTGAACCTACCTACCTACTTTATTTTACCATTTTTGCAATATGTTCATATATGGATTAAAATAATATTCGAATAAAGGTTAAAAAAACGGTAAAAAATGCTTTCGTTTTAATATTTACTAGAGTTTGCCCAATGGTTGAAATTTAACCACAAAAGCTTATTTTATTTTCCCACCTTTTTGCTGTTTCTTAAATTTGCCATTATTTTCATATTTTTTATATTTTTGGTTTCTATACATTCCTGTTCATTTTGCCTTTTCCTCCCTCTTTACACCAGTCAGTAATATAGTTTCAATGTTGATAATTATTTATTCTTCTTAGGTAGTCTTCATACGTATTTCTTTCCTTTCCTTTCCTTTGCTTTTATTTGCTTTCCTTTCCTCTCCTTTCATCTCATTTTATTTCTTTTGCTTTTCTTCCCTCTCTTTTCTTTTCCTTTTCTTTCCTTTTCTCTTCTTTCATTTAATTTTATTTCCCTTCTTTCTTTCTCTCTTTTCTGTTCTTTTCTTTTTTTTCCTTTCTTTTCGTTTCTCTTATTCTCTTACCTGACCTTTCTTCCCATTTCCATTACATTCCTTTTTTCTTTTTATTTTCTTTTTCTTTAATTTCCTTTCGTTTCCTTTGCTTTAGTTTCGTTTCCCTTAGTTTCCTCTCATTTTATTCATTATACCCAGCGTACTAGTACTAGTACAAGGGTATATTAATTTTGTTCACATAACGGTTGTATGTAACGGCACAAAATAATCGAGATAGATATAGAGTTCCATATATGAAAATTCTTAGGATTAAAAGAGGAGTTGATTAAGGCATGTCCGTCCGTCTGTCCGTCCGTGTACACGATAACGTGAGTAAAATTTGAGATATTTACATGAAATTTTGTACACAGGTTACTTTCTGGCCAAGGTAGGTTGCTATTGAAAATGGGCGAAATCGGATGATAACCACGCCCCCTTTTTCGATATCGAAAATTTCGAAAATCACACAAATTGACTTATCTCGGCAGCAGAAATGGCTATAATGATATAATTTTATAGGGAATCCCGCTGGTCATTCTCTTATGATTTTTCCATAAATTTTTTATAGTGGGCGTGGCACCGCCCACTTTTAAGGGAGGCTTTTTTGAAAATTTGACTGGTCGTAACTTTTAAACTGATTACGAAAGAACGATGGAATTCGTCACAAAGCATACTAGTATCGTTGGGAGTATACCTGATGAAACTGGATAAAATCGCCCTTCAACCACGCCAACTTTCGATATCGAAAATTTCGAAAATCATACAAATTGACATATCTCGGCAGCTGAAATGGCTAAAATTATATAATTTTATCGATGTATCTCCCTGGTCATTCTCTTATGATTTTTTCATAAATTTTTAATAGTGGGCGTGGCCCCGCCCACTTTTAAGGGATGCGTTTTTTGAAAATTTGACTGGTCGTAACTTTTAAACTGATTACGATAGAACGATGGAATTCGTAACAAAGCATACTAGTATCGTTGGGAGCATACCTGTTGAAACTGGAAAAAATCGCTCTCCAACCACGCCCACTTTCGATATCGAAAATCACATAAATTGAAATACTTCGGTAACGGAAATTAAAGGATTTACTTATGATTGTTATCCCGTTCTATGAATTACCGCTGAGTATTAAATGTTCGGTTCCCCGAACATAGACTTCCTTACTTGTTTTGTTTTTTCATTTCATTCCTTTTCTTTTATTTTTTTTCTTACCTTTATTTTCTTTCACTTTTTTTCCTTACCTTTCCTTTCCTTACCTATCCTTTTCCTACCGTTGCCTTACTTTTTATTTCCTTTCCGTAACTCCTTTAGTTTTCTTTCTTTTCCATTCATTTCCTTTACTTATTTTTCAAGCTTTTCATTACCTTTCTTTCCTTTATTTTTCATTCTTTTTATTTTCATTAATTTTCCTTCCTCCTCGCTACCTTTTCTTTCCTTTTTTTCTCTTCTTTCCTTTCTTTGTCCTTCTCTATTTGCCTCTTTTTTCCACTCCTTTACGTAGATTACATTTCCATTCTCCCCTTCCTTTTTTCTTGGCCATTCCTTTCCTTTCCCTACCTTTATTTGCCTTTGATTTTTCTGTCATAATTCCCGTTCCTTACGTTATCTTACCTTTATTTTCCTTTTATCCATTCCTTTCCTTTATTTTATACTTTTATTTATTTCATTTTATTTTATTTTTATTTATTTATATTCTTATCCTTTCTTATTCCTTTCATTTCCAACAAATTTCTTTTTTTACTTTCAATCACTTTTCTATTTCTTATTTTACTATTTTTAGTTTTATCAATTTTCCTTTTTATTTTATTTCACTAAGTCTAGCCACGAAGGACTTTGTGCATGATCTAGCTTATTTGTGTTTTTTTGGTATATCGCCGCCATTAGTTTTTTTTTTTTAAAGAACTTTGTATTTGTTGTTAGAAATTTTTCCTTTTTCCCTTTATAGTGGTCATTGTTGCTCAGTTTGTTCGTTAATAACAAAATAGAATACTTTAAATAAATTATTCGATCGGTCAAATAGTCCATGAAATTTTCCAACATGTTTTTATCTCTTTTCAGAAACTTTTATACATGAAAATGGTGGCAATGACCAATGAAAATGAAGGCTGTTGCAACTGCTAAGAAAAATTAATCACATTCTTTCTATAGTTAAAATTATTGTTTAATTTATTAAAAAATAATGGCCCGTAGTCATAGTCACTTTTTGCTATATGCAAAATTATTACCTAATTTGATAATTATAATCACTCTTCATATAATAAAATATACTTACTTACTTAAAACTTGATTTGTTAAAAACGCAGCTAAGCGGACAACGGCGGATGCTAAACTCCCATCAACCACTGATATGAAAACCAGTATCTTTACGTCTGTGGCAGCGGTCTCACGACCTGGCCTCGGAATTTCGAAGGAGAAGGAAGCTGCAACTGAGATGTCGGCAAGGAGAGCGACCGCGATGGCAACTACGGGTCCGCACTCCCGGGAGACATCTCCCGCCGCTTCACATGCCACGAGAAAAGATTGGCTGCAAAGATCCTGAAGAGGTATGAAGGGGTACCGCAGGAATCGCTGTCGCCGAATTCCAGTAAATCGGTAGAGCTAGCGAAAGCTGTGATACCGGATTTCCAAAATTCTTACATGCCAAAGAGGTTAAAAGTTAACCCTTTCAAGCGCCAGAGATCGGACCTGGAGTTAATTCCCTCTCCCAAGCGGCATCAGAATACCCCTGGAACGGGCAAACTAAGCTTTGCTGAGGTAACCAAGGACACGATCCTTATAGGCGTCCTTGACCGAGGCAATGACCGTCTGGCTATCCCCAAGGACCGGTGGCGTTACGTGCGAAATGAACTCGGCAACATTCTTCTCAACGTTGCTCCGGAGCTTCCGGGTAGTTCGGCGCGAGTATTATTATTATTATCTATTATATTAATAGGCTAACAAATTTTACATATAAACCATTGCCAAGCTTAAACCCATACTAAATATGCATAAATATTTATGAAATGCATATTTATTTGTTGGCATACCTCTAAGGCAGTGCACAATTATCTAATATATAACCAATACTGCTTCATTTATCTGTAATAAGCGAATGAAAATTTTTCATGCAACTTAAATTGGTTATCTGACAATCAATTTGTAAATAAAGCGATAGCCCAGTGGGAAGCGTTAGTGGGTAGTGGTCGAGCGGTTGATGGTTCGAGTACAGTTAGTTACACAGCTATAGGCCAAAATTTTTTTTCTTTTTTGTCATTGAAAATTGTTTATATTTTTTATATATTTTTATATTTCTAATCTTGACTTTTTAATATTTTTATAAACAATATTTTTATGTTTGTGATCTCTATTTTCGAGAAGAAAAAAATTTGGTGCGAATATTTTTAGTTTACGGAAAGCCATGTGAAATAATAATTTTATATCATAAATATACATACATACCACCCATTATAGAAATGCTATAACCGCTTATACAATTTCTTTTTGTTTTTTTTTTTTTTTGGTAATTATTTAAAAAAATTACCATTAATATAAGTCCGACTGCTCAAATTTTTGAAGATGAAAGCTGCAATTTGCCAATTTTTTTTCAAATTCTATCGATTGAGATAGAGTTGCTGACAAATTCCTTATTTAAAGTATAAAAATCGACAAAATATTTTATGGATACTACATTATTTTGAACTAAACCAAGTGATAATTTTACTGAAGACAACAAATAATTTCTTTTCAAATGTATATATGTATTAACTTTTAAAAGGGCAGATTTGCAACCCGAGCCCCAAACAAGTCTGGACCAAATTGAATAGAATTTTTTTAAAAATCAATATAAATTTTTTTTTCTTTAAATCAAAAGAAAAATCCATATAAAGTGTCTTTTAAATATTGCTAAGTTATGGTTAAAGAAAAAAGCTAGAAAACCCTCACACTTTTTTTGACCTAACCAGAATTTGTAATTTACCCCCACTAAAAAGTTTTAAAACCACGCCATGTATAATACATTTTTTTTAAATACAACCCATACTTCTCTATTTTCGTTCTCTCGCTCATTAATACTCTTTAATATTACACGAACTCATATTTCCAAATTTCCACCCCTTCAAAATAAACGTCAAACCAATTTCATACTCATATCTATTTATATACACATATACATATATGCGTAAACACTCCAATTCTCTCGCTCATTGAGTTCAAACAGTAGATTCGGCGTTGAACTCATATGTATATTGAAATGTTACACTCCAAATAGATGGCGTCGGCGCGAATAGCCAATTTGTTTCCGCATGAGAGTTGCCCCAATATGTGTTGTTATGTACCAAAGGATTAAAAAAAAGTAACAATTTGTTTTTCTCATATCTCGCACGCTTTATTATAAACGAAAATAGTTTAAAAATAAAATTTTTAGGAAAGAAGCAATCAATGTTTTAACTTTCTGTATTGAAATTCATCAAGAAAAAAAAAAAAAGAATGAGATTGAAATAGATACACCCATTGCCGTCAATTCTATATAATATGAAAATTTGCTTTTTTAAAAAAATAAAAATCAAACATCTTTTTCGTAGAATTCTATAATAAAAATGAGATAACTATCGTCGCCTTATATTCCAAAGTTTAAATAAACAAATGAAAAACTAAAAATGTTATATTGTTGTGCCATAAAATCATGAAAATTTAAATTTTCAATTACATATACTTATAATAAAATGTAATTTAACTATACAATTTTTTGGGAAAACGTTATCAAAATTATATTTATCCATAAAGCTCTAATATGTATGTATATATGTATATCTAAATAGAGATTCAAAAGCCCAATAAAGCTTCACTTAATTGTAGAATTCCATATTAAAAAAATTTATTCAAGGAATTGATTATGGACAAGACACCAAGGGCATGAGAAGTTGCAGGCTGAATTGGATATCTTGAAACCGCTAGAACTGCTCGGAAAAATTCCGATGTAATAGATTTGTTTAAAATGAAATTCTACAAAGTTTTATGTTCTCATAACACCATTATTAAAATGTGAAATAGGGCAACCATGGTCAAACTTTTAATTTGAAAAAAATATGTCGCAATCAAAGTTGGCTTGCGTACCACCAAACAAAAAAAATGTTTCAAAAAAATATAAAATAATAATTCAATATGGCTACTGTTGTTGGAGTACCACGCTTATTTTGAGAAATTTGTATATGTGTGTAAAATACCAGCAATGGAAATATTTTGATTCTCTCGCTCTTTGAGAGTTAGAGTAATAGCGTCAAACTCATATTTCGAAGTTGGCTGAACTTCAAAGGAAACCACTCTTTATCTTCATTCTCTCCCTCATTAAACACGTCCTATTATGAGAGAGAAATTATTTTCATTCCCTCGCTCATTGAGTACTTTGGTCCATTATCTATTATATTAATAGTCATATATGTAATACTTCTATATAGATAATACCGAACAGTGAAGCGTGTCAAACATTACAGTACAGATATACCATGAGAGAAGGAGACAAAATCTCAAGGATGTCGTTAAACTTTTGTAAACAAAGGGGCATAAATAAATGCATACTTGAACAAAATGTAAATAAATTCACTTCGTTTTTCTTATCACTCCTTTCACTAATTAACATTAAACCATGCCAAAAATACCCAAGGTAGCGGATATGACATTATTTTACCAAATGAAAAAATTCTCTGTAGCTTATTATTATTTTTTAAACAACAAATACGAACATTTTTATTTATTTATTTTGTGATTTACTATTTTGGTATTTTCATTATTTAATCGACTAATCAAAGATTTTATAACTAAAACTATGCACAAATTGTGTAATGGGGATAGTGACCCTTTTTGAGCCCTTTGATATTTTTTTTTAAACGCGCTACTACAATTCACTAACACAAACAAAACTTGCGCATGCGCAGAACTCACATTTGCACTGATTCATATAATAATGTTTGACACGCTTCTTACACACGGCCAGTATACGAAAGGCGCAGGCTTTGTTAATAGTCTAACTTTGTTGTTGGTATATTGTTAATTCTTAAACTGCTTTGTGCATAAGGTAATGGCGCGGCGGTGAGCGTATAGAATACGGTATGCACAGTTGCAAGACCCGGTTGCGGAATATTCCGTTTTTTTCTTAAATTATGTTTTTTTTTTATATTAAAAAACCTTTAATCTTAACTATTACAAGTTACTTAATTTTCAACCTAATATTTTTTTGTTCTTCACCTGCTCAAAACGATCGCATAAATTAGTGGCTATTTGTTAAGCACAATGTCATCATCCGATTATTCAAGTGCAACATAAAATCTCGAAAACCGAGTATTTGCATGGCATTTGCCATAAATAATTTTGGAAAGGGCTGCTGTAATTTAATATTTTTATTATATAATAACAGCCGCTATTTTTTAAATTCTTTGATGGCTTCATTTTGCCTATAGATGAGTTTTTAATGTATACATTTAAGTTGGTCGAGGTTCGGCCACGGGTCCTAAAGGCAGCTATTGACAAAAAGTTGATCAGATGTTTGAATAAGTTCAACTATTTTAAATTGGTCGAATTTCGACCACGGGATATACTAGTTATTATTATAAGGCCTTATTACACCGCGACCATTTACATGATCTATTGTGTGACCTTTCAGCTTATTGCTGTATGCGGAGGCTCTTTATAAATTTGAGCACCTCCTCAGGCTTTTTATTCCATATCACGAACGGATTGAGAGTGATCCCACCTAGGTAGCAAGCTCTCTTTCTTGCTAATGCACTGCATTCGCAGAGTATATGAACCGGCGTTTCATCGTCCAGTTCGCAAAACCGACAAATTGTTGTATCTGACAGATTCAGCTTACTCAGGTGATAACGCAGGCCGCAATGCCCCGTATAATACCCAGTGAGGGTTCTTAGATCCACCCTTCTTAGATTAATGAGCCTGGCCGATGCTCTTTGAGAGGGTTCTATAAAGAGTTTGGCCTGCCTCTGTCCTAGGCTGCTAAGCCAATGCTGCCTAAACTGTTTGTTTTCCCAGTTGCTTATGGTCTCCCTTACGTGGGCCTTGGTGAGCCCGCAAAAGGGTTCCGGACCATAAAATGCTGTTAGAGCGCTTTGTTTTGCAAGATGATCTGCTTCTTCGTTGCCGTCATGCCCTTCATGTCCTGGGACCCAACCTAACAAAACTTTGTTTTTGGCTCCCAGATCATTAAGGACTGCGACACACTCATCAACAAGCTTTGAAGTTGTAGTGTAAGACTGCAAGGCACGTAGGGCGGCCTGACTGTCCGACATAATGTAGATTCGCTTAGAGGATAGTCTTCTACGGAGGCACTCCCTGCCACACACCTCTATTGCATGGATTTCCGCTTGAAAGATAGTGGGGTAGTTACCCATTGGTACCGATTTTTTGTAATTCGGTCCATAGATTCCAGCTCCCGTTTTACCATCTTCCAGCTTGGATCCATCGGTATACCAAATCTCCGAATCGGATTCATCATATGGGTTCCCTGTTTCCCAGAGCACTCGATCTACGATTGAAACTTCAAAGTTTCGCATGATCCTGAGCGTAGGAGTTATTGCATCACTTACTTGCAATATAGGACTATTCATGAACTTCTTGACTATCTTCATATGTCCTGTCATATTTCCGATTTTTAGATCAGAAATATTCTGAAGTCTTAATGCGGCAAGTGTTCCTTCCTTCTCTATCAGAATTGGGAAGGGAGGTATTCCCACAAGGGCACTTAAAGCATCAGCAGGGCACGTTCTCATTGCACCTGTTATGCCTACACAGACTAGCCGATGCAGCTTACTTAATTTAATTGCCGCTGTTCTTTGGGCAGACTTCGGCCACCAGACTAGGGAAGCGTAGGTAACTATTGGCTTCACAACTGTATTAAATGACCAATACGTCATTTTTGGAGACAGCCCCCATGTTTTGCCATACAGTCTAGTGCATGCGAAATAGGCCCTCGTTGCTTTATTTATGGTAGCTTCCAAATGAGCATTCCATGTGAGGGTGTTGTATAACTGGCTGTTGGGGCAAGGCAAAGGTGGCAGGTGGCATGGTGGCAAGCCCGCTAGCTCGTCGGGTGGGGTGAGTTTTTGCTCACCAGCCTTGCCTGCAGCTATACAAACAAAAAGGAGGTTCATGCCTGGTGAAATCTACATAGGATAGAAAAGAAATAGAAGGAGGCCTGTCCGTGTCAGGTGGAGTCATCCCGCCCCTCTCGTTCATAGACCATGGACGACCTTGGACTCCACTTTGACTCCGACTACCGAGTGGAGTCCCCTTTGCCTGACACAATTCTGTCGTCCGTTATCGTCCCATGTTCCTAACTAGTCCTGTCTGTCCTAGTCGCCCCACATTCACGTCCCCTCTAATGCACCAGTGCAACACCCACACCAATCAGTTGCTTAACTAGCCGGACATGGCTTTAATATTTCACCCCATATAAAATCAATCAAAGATAATTGACTAAAACGATTAGAGCTTCGTTCCGAAATTAACAAACTTAATTTATTAAATAAAGGTAATTGAAATTAAAAGTACAAGAATTTTACACCTACGCTTATTTTACTTTAATTCAACAACGCTCTTCAAAAATTCAACAGTATCTTACGACTAGCAAACAAATATGTTCAAAAGCTTATCAACATAACTATATAATTTCGATATATAAAAAAAATAGCAAAGGAATACAAAAAAATAAAATAATGGAATCCAAATCCGAATCCTAAACGAAATTTAAATAAATAAAAATAAACAAAAGATCATGAATAAAAAAAAAGGTGCTGAAATTGCATACAAATAAAAACCGTGGCCTTTCGGACGACCCTGTATGCCGATAACTTCCCTACCTCAACAGTTTCCAATGTTCCGAATTTGCATATACAGACGTATGTAGCCTTTTTTTTTTTGATAAATAAATATACCTTACAAATTAGCACTTACCGATCTGTCCGTTGACATAGGCGCCTGCGTCGCGGATCGAGGGTTGCTGCAAGAGAGGCTTAACATACATATATACAAAATTCCTTATGTTGGAAATTATTCCAATGCCTCCAGGTAGGTAGGAGAGGTAAACAAAACTACGTTGGAAGTTATTCGGACGCGCGGCTGCCGTCCGAATCAAAGAAAACTTGCGGCTCTTGAATAATGCAAAAATAAAAAATTAAAATAAAAGCTTTGTGGGCAAAAAGAAATGGAAAAATTAAGGTGAATAAAATCTAGGCGAAAACTAGAATTAGATGTGCGACTTGAGCCTAGTAATAATTATAAAAATAACAAAATAAAATGAAGATAAAGTGATTGCTATTGAGTCTTTTGCATGCAAAAAAAACACAAACGGGTGATGCGGGAACTGTGAGTGTGGAAGTGATCGAGGGAAAGGGAGAAAGAAAAAGCGAAAAATTTTATAATAGAGGAAAAAGGAAGGTGGGAAAAGTGCATGCAAAAGTTTCAAACAACCAGTAAAACAAAAAAATTAAACAATCCAAAAGAGATTGATTACTAAAAATAAAAAGAAGCAACTAAGATTAAATCTTGAGGAGGAAACAAAGAAAAAAATTCGATTGAATATAAAAAAAAGTATAGTCAAATGACCAAACAGAAAGCAATTAAAAGGGAGACCCCCCACAAAAAGAAGAGGAGAAAACAACAACAAAATTGAGCTCTGGATAATTATAAACGCAAGGAACTAAATAAGAAAACCAAATCATAGAAAAAAAATTTTAGAAAAATGTGTGTCTCTGAAGGAGAATAAGTAACAAAAATTGAAAAGAGCTGATTAACGAAAGAGAAACTGAATTAACAAGCGGGCAATGACTTATGATAAAACTGATATTAGGGTAGATCGAAATAAAAAAATTAATAAAATTATGTTATTTACCTAAATTACTAAAAATTATGCTAGTCAACTGAACAAAAGAATGAAGCGACTATACTATGGATACAAAATCTATTGCTATTGTAACTAAAAAAGCAAATAAACTTACTTAATTTAATTTTAACACAAGCAATAAAAAAAATATTGATAGCTAATTAAATAAAAGGCAAATGTTAATATCAGGGTGGCAAAAAAAGGAAGAAAAATGTACAAAAGAAATAATATTTGATAATTTAACTTAGGCAAAAAAATGTTTAGGAAATTATAATGAAAAGCAACGAAAATTTGAATATGGGAAATAACAAGAGCGAACTAAAATGACTTTAATAAAAAGATCAAAAAAATTTTGAAGCGGCAGCGGCGACGCGTTTTCTCCCTCTCCTCGTTCTCCTTTCTCCAATCCTGGTCCTTATTTAGGCCTATGATGATGTGGTGATGGTTGCTGTGGCAAGAGCGCTTCGAGGCAATTTGTTGCCTTTGGCGTGGAGCCCAGTGACAAGCTTATGCTCCCCTTACCCCCTTTGGCTCGTGGGTGTGTTCCTCTTAAATTGTATATATAGTGTTCTGATCGTCTAACTGGTATTTTTCCTACGGGGATGGTAAAAACACTTTGCTTAGAAACTAGCAACCAAAAACAAAGTATGGCAAAGACTTGGGTGCAGGTGAACGAACCTTTTAATCGACGTAGGCAAATAAATCTCCCCACATACATATAACTCTTTCACAATTTATCTTCCTTAAATTTTCTTATTAATATCTTTTATTTTAAATTCCTGTTTTCAACATAAAATTTCAAAAACTAAAAAAAAACCCCAAAAAGAAATAACAAAAAATTCTAAGTCAAGTTTACCATTTTAAATTTCAAAGTCACATTCAGCCGTGCTTAAATTTGCGATTATCATTTAGTTAGTTTTGCACACACCGTGTGCACTTTAATCAACCTTTTTTTATCTTTTACAATTTATAACTTTTCTTCACTTTAACCTTTTTTTTGAACACATTCACCTGCACCTTAGTTGGTTCATGGGGCCTAGGAAAACTCACCTAATCCAACAGCTATTTAGGGTACTGTACCCCGGTCCTTTGGATACCGGTAATTTCGAGTATCGGTAGATATTCTTCGCGAACCGTTACTACGGTGTAAAAAACTATGTTGGTAGACAAACTTTTGAAACCTTTTTTTTCACACGCGGGTAAAGGGTTCCGCACTCACTAGGCTCACTTTGCTTTTTAAATCATTGCCTAGCTTCGTTTGGCGATCGTACCCCATAAGCTCCCTTTTGACAAATTTCACTCAAAGACGAGGGACATGAATACCTATATGCGGATTAGGCGGGACACGACAGATATACACTTTCACGACACCATTTCACCCACACTAACAGATACATATTCATACATCTAAACCACGTACTAACACACACACACATGTAAGGGTAACACAGATACAACGGTGTTCGGACATTTACAATGTCGCATTAACCCACAGGCTGCCGCTACAAGGGTTTTGTCTAGTGTTACTCCTAGGTATTTTGCTTCCATCGAAAAACTTATACGGCAGCCTCCTAGGGGCGGCTCTAACATAGACAGCTTCCTTCGCCGCGTAAAAGGCACCAAGACTGTTTTATTTGGGTTAATAGATAACCCTTTGTTAGCACACCATCTTTCAATGATGCGCAGGGCTTGTTGCATGCGATCGGATATTGTATCCTCATGCATTCCTGTCACGCAGACTGCTAAGTCATCTGCATAGCCCTGTACGTCAAAGCCATTGCCCTTCAGAAGGTGAAGAAGCTCGTCTATGACTAGGGTCCACAGTAGAGGAGAAAGTACACCTCCTTGAGGGCATCCTCTTGTGGCCACGATTGAGCCAGCACTCCCACCTAGCTCAAAGCTGATTTTTCTTTGCTTTAGCATGGCCAGCACCCAGCGAGTGATCATTGGGCTTACGTCCTTACTAATCATGGCTTCCTCAATGGCCTGATACGTCGTATTATCGAAAGCGCCTGATATGTCGATAAATGCACACAAGGCTATGTTTTTAGACTCTATGGCCTTTTCAATTTTTTCTGTAAGGCAGTGGATAGCAGTCTCCGTAGATTTTCCGGGTTGGTACGCAAATTGGGTTTTACACAGAGGGAATTTCTTTAACTTTACTTCCCTAATGTGCTGATCCAAAATTTTCTCCATTCCCTTTAGGAGAAAGGAACTGAGACTTATTGGTCGATACGACGATGGCAAGTTTTCAGGCTTCCCTGGTTTCGGTATAAATACAACCTTAACCTCTGTCCATCTGTTAGGAATGTGTCCCAATAGCAGTGATGCTCTATATAAATTGGATAGGACTGGGGCTGTATAGCCGATCCCTTGCTGCAGCAAACAAGGGTAGACACCATCCGGTCCTGGAGATTTGAAAGCGCTGAACGTAGATAAAGCCCATTGCACTTTCTCAACAGTGGTGAGCTTAGCTGCCAGGCTCTTTTCTCTACCACTAATCGTCGGAAGATCGTCAATTAGAGGAGAGTGTTGGTTGCCTGGTATGCAGTCCGGAAAGTGAGTAGCAAGCAAAAGTTTGCATGTGTCCTCCGGCTGCTTGGTGTAGCTCCCATCTGGGTTCTTCAGAGTGCCAATCACGTTGCTGTGGCCTCTCGCAAGGGCCTTTTGGAGCCGCACTGCCGTAGGGAGATCTTTAATGTTTTCGCAGTGTTCTCTCCAGGTTGCCCTCTTAGATTTCCTAAGTTCTTTATTATAGGAAGTTAGAGCATTCCTATAGGATACCCAGTCTCCCGTGTCTTTACCTGTATTAAACAACCTTCTTGCTTGACATCTTAACTGTGCAAGCGTTTTGTTCCACCAAGGCACATCCCGTTGTACACGTTTTTTAGCCTGGGGACAACTCTCGTTGAAAGCCGTTATAATATCTGATTGAAATTGTTCAGCTTCTGTCTCAATCTCCTGCACCGTAGTTATCGGTTGGTGTAGGCAATTGCCACTTTCTTCCATGGTAAAACGAAATTGTTCCCAATTCGTTTTCCTGGGGTTCCTGAAAACGAGCTCATGATCAGAGAAGTGACCCATGTCGAATACAATGTGTTTGTGGTCCGACATTGATTCCTCCCCCGAGACGTGCCAGTTTGTGACAGTGAAAGCCATGTTTTGGCTACATAGAGTGAGGTCAAGAACCTCTCCTCTGATAGCATTAACAAAAGTTGGTTCATTACCACGGTTCATTACATTGATATTGTGACTACTAATAAACTCCAGGAGGTGCTCCCCCCTGTTATTTATGTTCGTACTACCCCATGCTGTGTGGTGGGAGTTTGCGTCACAGCAGAGGATCCAAGGGATAGCCTTCTGTTGGCAGTACTCAATGAGGGATTTGGATTCAGCAGTTGGGGCTGTTACCTCCTCACCCGGAAAGTAAGCAGAGGCTAAAATGGCCTCCTTTTCACCTCTTGGGGTTGGAATTTTCGCCCAAACTGCAACCAAATCAGCTGTCATGAACTGTAAAAGTGGAATAAACGACAGTTTCTTGCTTAGAAGCATCGCCGCCCTGGGACGGGAACCGGTGGCATAGATTAATTTACCATCAGCACTATTAACACCTTTCACAGAACCATGTAGAATCCACGGTTCTTGAATGAAAGCGATGCCCAGACCTTCTCTGTTGAATCTTCTGCTAAGGACATCCGAAGCTGCCTTGGCATGATGAAGATTCACTTGGAGGCATTTAAGACGCCTCGAGCTAAGATTGTTTTTTGGGAGGGGAGACATTATAAAGAGTTTTTGCGGACTGAGTCCGCCCTCTCTTTAAGTCGGCTGCTGTTCAGCAAAGCATCGCCTCCAGATGCTTGATCTTGGCCCTCGGCTTTTCCTTTTTCAGATCTGTGGTTCTCACCACTTTTCGTTTGTAGGTTTTGAGAGGTCTTGTGGATAGCTCCCGCCTGACGGCGTCGGTCTATATGCCCTACGACGCCGAAGAACCCCCACCACAAACCGAGGTGAAAGACCTGGTGTCAAATTTCTGCACGGGTAATCTTATTATTGGAGCGGACGCTAATGCTCACCATGTCCAATGGGGGAGCTCCGATATCAATGCCAGGGGCGAGTCTCTGTACCTCTTAACAACTAACCTGGTAATTTGCAACGTGGGTAATGAGCCTACTTTTATCACTAAGACCCGCAGGGAGGTCATAGACCTCACTATCTGTAGTGAAGGCGCTTATGAGTGGGTCAGAAAATGGCGGGTTCTGGAAGAACATTCATTCTCCGACCACCGTTACATAGAAATGGTTCTAGACTTTATTGTAGAACAACCAATCATAAAGCGCAACCCACGTAACACTAATTGGCAGTTACACAATGAAATATTAGACAGAGACCTGCCAGTACTGCCCTCACAAGCCCCCTCATTAGTAGAGGAGCTGGAGGATCTTGTTACTACATTTACATCGGCGCTCTCAAATGCTCTAGGACAGGCTTGTCCAGTGCCAAAACCACGCGGTAAACACAGGCCACATTGGTGGTCCTACGATTTGGACTCGCTCCGCAAATCATGCCGGAAACAATTTAACAAGGCCAAGAGCCTCGGCTCTGAGCCCCATTGGCACGAATATAAAGCTAAACTAAGGGCCTACAAAAAAGCTCTGAGACAGGCGAAGAGAACCTCGTGGAGAAATTTCTACACTGGCGTCGAAAAGGTCGACGACACAGCGAGACTTAGACGAGTCCTCTCGAAAAGTCAAACAGCCATCAGCTATTTGCTAAAACCTGACGGATCCTGGACCAGCACGGAAGAGGAAACCCTTGAGCTGCTCTTGAATACACATTTTCCGGGGAATCTGCATGACGCACCACTAGCACCTGCAACAAACCTGGCAGTAAATATACCCATCACTGAGGAAAGGGTAAGGTGGGCAGTTAAGAGCTTTGAACCGGAAGATAGTGGCATACGCAGACGATTTAGCTATTGCATTCAGAGGCAAGTTCCCACCAACTCTGTGTGACCTGATGCAAGTAGCACTGCGAGAGGTTTCGAGGTGGTCCTCTCGCTGCGGACTTAGTATCAACCCGGAGAAAGTGGAACTTGTCCTCTTCACCAACCGGTACAAAATACCGCCACTAAGCCTACCAGAACTAGATGGCACGCGCCTGGGCTTGTCGGATAAGGCCAAGTTTCTAGGCATAGTTCTGGACAGGAAATTGGATTGGAAGGAGAATGTTCTTCAGCGCCAGAAGAAAGCTTGCATCGCTCTTTACACATGCAAAAGAGCCATTGGCAAAAAATGGGGGCTCAGCCCTAGAGTATGCAGTTGGATCTACACGGCCATCATTCGCCCAATCGTGCTGTATGGAGTCGTCGTATGATGGCCGGCGCTGAGCAAGGCAACATACCTGAATCTGTTGCGGAAAGTCCATAGATCCAATATGATCTGTATAAGCGGTGCGCTAAGGACAACGCCCAACGAAGCCCTCCAGGTCATTCTGGGCATTGTGCCACTTGATCTGGAAGGGTTTCGGTCAGCGGCGGAATCAGCTCTGCGCCTAAGAGAAACCTCCAGTTGGGGTGCGGGTACTATTGGACACTCCAGTATTCTGGAATCTTACAGCTTTCTCCCTCTAAGCACAGATCATTGTGCGACCACTACAGTCGGGGATAGCTGTTTCAAAATAGACATTCCCTGTAGAGAAGACTGGGAGAGGACGGATTGGTGTCCCGAAACAAATGGTGGCACTTCCATATACACCGACGGCTCGAAGTTGGACGGCAGAGTTGGAGGAGGGGTTTATTCCAGGGATTTGGACCTTGAGCTCTCCTTCAGACTACCTGATCATTGTCGCGTTTCCAGGCGGAAGTCTCGGCAATCCTGGACCCCGCGGCCTGGTTAAGCAAACGTGTTATCGGAGAAGATATCGCTATTTTCAGCGATAGCCAAGCGGCAATCAAATCCCTTGGCTCATACACGTTCAACTCTGAACTGACGCTCAGCTGTCGTCGATCTCTTCAGGAGATGGCCCAACAGAACCGCGTAAACCTCATATGGGTCCCGGGACATAGGGACATTGAGGGCAGACGAGCTTGCCAGGCAGGGCACGACCAAGAAGGTTCTTCAGGATAAAGAGGGCTTAGGTATGCCGTTTGCCACATGCAAACTAATGCTGAAGGAGACCACACTCCCTCAAGCCGGATATCGAAACAAACCTGGCCAAAATGGGATCTTAAAAGGTCTAGACGCATTTATGCCCTAACTAGGAGGGAAATCTGCATATTGATAGGGGTATTAACCGGTCACTGCCTCATTGGTAGGCATGGTAGGCATGCAGAAAGGCTAGGTGTGCCCTACCGACGATGCTGCAGGAGTTGCAAAGATGATGAGGAGGAGGAAACAGTGGAACACCTCATCTGCAACTGTCCGGCTTTAAGCGGCGCGAGAACGCGCTTTTTGGGAGTTCCGTTCCTAGAGAGCCTAACCCAGATCGCGGAACTGGACATAAAGGACTTGATGGGCTTCATAAAGTCATCTAAGTGGTTCGAGGAGGAGTAACGGTGTCGGTTTAGGAGTGTCAGTCCCGGGATTCTGCTATGTGGAAAATCCCAACAACTCAGGAATTTTCCATATGGCTGGGTCCCGGGACTGACTTTCCTTGTGTTGGTGGTATCACAACGGGCCTTTCAAAACTGGCCTAAGTGTGCCTCTGCGGCAGCCACTTGAACCTACCTACCTACTTTATTTTACCATTTTTGCAATATGTTCATATATGGATTAAAATAATATTCGAATAAAGGTTAAAAAAACGGTAAAAAATGCTTTCGTTTTAATATTTACTAGAGTTTGCCCAATGGTTGAAATTTAACCACAAAAGCTTATTTTATTTTCCCACCTTTTTGCTGTTTCTTAAATTTGCCATTATTTTCATATTTTTTATATTTTTGGTTTCTATACATTCCTGTTCATTTTGCCTTTTCCTCCCTCTTTACACCAGTCAGTAATATAGTTTCAATGTTGATAATTATTTATTCTTCTTAGGTAGTCTTCATACGTATTTCTTTCCTTTCCTTACTAAAACTTTCTGTGCTGGAGCTTCTTTTTCCATTCGCATAACATGACTCAGCCAGCGGAGCCTTTGGGCTTTAATCCGCTGAACTATGGTCAGGTCTGCGTAAAGCTCCTACAGCTCATCGTTAAATTTCCTTCGATACTCGCCGTTGGCATCACGGGAAGGACCATAAATCTTCCGGAGAACTTTTCTCTCAAATACTCCAAGGGCCATCTCATCTTCTCTGGACACTGCCCATGATTCCGAGCCGTACATCAGGACTGGTATGATAAGAGACTTATAGAGCGTGATCTTTGTATGTCGAGAGAGGACTTTACTTCTCAATTGCTTACTTAGTCCAAAGTAACACCTGTTGGCAAGAGTGATTCTCCGTTGGATTTCTAGACTGATATTATTTTCGGTGTTAATGCTGGTTCCCAAATAGACGAAATCTCTCACCGTTTCAAACTTGTAGCCATCAACGGTGACTTGGCTGCCGAGGCGCAGGTACGCCGATTCTTTCTTTGATGACAGCAGGTACTTCGTCTTGTCCTCGTTCACCGCAAGACCCACTTTTTTCGCTTCTTTATCCAGCCCAGAGAAGGCAGCGCTTACGGCGCGGTTGTTAAGGCCAATGATATCAATATCATCGGCATACGCCAGCAATTGCACGCTCTTGTAGAAGATTGTGCCATTGCGGTTTAGCTCTGCTGCTCGAATTATCTTCTCCAGCATCAGGTTGAAGCAATCGCACGAAAGGGAGTCGCCCTGTCTGAAGCCTCGTTTGGTTTCAAATGGCTCAGAGAGGTCCTTCCCGATTCTGACGAAGCTGTTGGTATTGCTCATCGTCATTTGGTAAAGCCGTATAAGCTTTGCAGGGAAGTCAAATTCAGACATGGCGGTATACAGGCAACTCCTTTTTGCGCTGTCAAAAGCGGCTTTAAAATCGACAAAGAGGTGGTGTGTATCGATTCTTTTATCATGGGTCTTCTCCAGGATTTGGTGTATCGTGAAAATCTGGTCGATGGTAGACTTACCAGGTCTAAAGCCACACTGATAAGGTCCAATCAGTTTGTCCACGATGGGCTTCAGTCTTTCACACAATACGCTAGAAAGAACCTTATATGTGATATTAAGAAGACTGATTCCGCGGTAGTTGGTGGGGTTAGCGGGATCGCCTTTCTTGTGGATTGGGCAGAGCACACTTAAATTCCAATCTGGAGGCATGCACTCGTCTGACCATATTCTGCATAAGAGCTGATGCATGCTTTTTACCAGCTCTTCGCCTCCGTGTTTGAACAGCTCGGCGGGTAGTCCGTCTTTTCCAGGCGCTTTTTTGTTTTTGAGCCGGGATATAGCTATCCTGACATCTTCATAGTCAGGTGGTGGGACGACCTTTCCATCGTCAGGGATTGGGGTATCGGGTTCAACGTCTCCCTCGCAGTTTAGCAGTGAGGAGAAGTGCTCCATCCATAATTTAAGTACACTCTGTACCTCGGTTACCAGGTCGCCATTATTGTCCTTACAGGAACTTGCCCCGGTCTTTAAACCTTCCGTCATCCGCCGGTTCTTTTCATAGAATTTTCGGGCATCATTCCTGTCAGCCAGCATCTCAAGCTCCTCACACTCACGCCTTTCGGCCTCACGTTTCTTTTTTCTGAAAAGGCGTCTCTCTTCCTTCTTCGCCTCACGATAGCGTTGCCATACACTGCGGGTTGCGCCCGTTCGAAACGTCTCCCTGTATGCAGCGTCGTTTCTGTCCGAGGCTGTGGTGCATTCCTCATCGTACCAGTTGTTCTTGCGGGCTCGCCGAAACCCTATAGTGGCTTCAGCGGCGGTACGTAATGAGTGAGAGATATGCTTCCATTGCTCGGTTACATCGTTAGGTCGAGGATTGCTCTCCGATAGCAGGTGTGAGAGTCGAGTGAGAAATTATCAGCTGTCTGTGTCACGCGCAGCTTCTCGACGTCAAACTTTCCTTCCGTTACTGTGCGTACTTTCTTCGCTGCACAGAGGCGTGTGCGTATCTTGGCTGCAAAAAGATAATGGTCCGAGTCGATATTGGGACCGCGTAGGGTACGCACGTCTAGAACGGTGGAGCTGTGTCTGCCGTCGATCATGACATTATCAATCTGGTTTCTTGTTCTTTGATCAGGGGACAGCCAGGTGGCTTGGTGTATTCGCTTATGCTGGAACCTGGTACTACTGATGACCATATTGCGGGAAGCGCAACCTTCGCATTAAAGTCGCCGAGCACGATTTTGATATCATGCAGGGGGCAGCGATCATAGGCTTGTTCAAGTTTATCGTAGAAGGAGTCCTTCTCTGCGTCGTCCGTCTCCTCAGTCGGCGCATAGGCGCAGATAAATGTTATGTTGAAAACCCTCGCCTTGATGCGGATCGCAGCGAGACGCTCGTCCACAGGAGTGAACGCTAATACTTGGCGGCAAAGTCTCTTTCCCACCACGGGTCCGGACATTCCCGGTATATCCAAATCATTATGCCTTATTCGTTTTGCCGGGTCGTCAACATAAAAGGGGGTTCTCATCCGAGGCTTTGGTACATTAGTTTTCATTGGAATTAAGTTTTTTTACGTGGCGGGTCACAAACCCAGCGCACAACCCGTTTTGGGGTTTTTGGAAAATATTTACACATTTATATAGCGAGCCACTTGCTTCAAGACAGACGCTGCGCAAAAGACCTCGGTGAGCCCTTAAACCAAGTATGTCAGAGTGGCCCCACCGGGGCTCCCTCTCTTTCTGCCGCGAGCCTAGAATAGCTCACGTTGCCCAGAGTGTACGAACGAGGACGCAAGAGTCGGGATTGGGCAAGGTCACACAGCAACCACACCCCAATACACTCCATAATAGAAGATTACAAACTTATATAAACAAGCTTAAAAGCAACGCTTACATTACGCTTACTTTAAATCGTTATACAAACAAAAAATCAACATTTTGTAAGGGTTTTGCTTACAAAAGTTAACAAAAAAAACTTATTTTAAATTTATTTTTTTCAAGATCATGTTTATGAAAGATTTCTTTTAAAATATTATTATAAGCTTTAATTGAAAACATTTAAAAAAGTTATCTTTTGAAAATTGTTTATAAGTTTATTTCAAACACTTAAAACCAATGTGTCGTTTCAATTACAAAACGCTTTTTTTAAAGTGTTTTATAAATGAAAAATCAGAAATTTTTAAGCTTAATGTTTTTGTAAAAAGCTTTTTATAAATTTATTTTAAGTTCGCTTGGTTTGTTGGGAATCGATGTAATGTGTAAATTTCCAAGAAGAATGGATATTCTTTTACAATCTAAATTATCAAATTTTCAAAGTTCATAATATAATTATTAATAATAATAAGAACTATGTCCAGCAAAATTGTAAAATGATCATTATTACTGTATAGACGCTAAATATTCACCAAGTAAAAGCAGGATTTTATCAATACAAGTAGTCATAGTCAAAATTAAACATAATTATAAGTTATGCCTGGAATCAAAATGTATTCAACAAAGTGTGCTTGACAGTTAAATATTTTCTCTTGTAAGGGGCTATAATGTCAAACGAATATAAACAAATGAATTAATCCTTTATGGTGCACCACATGTAAATTGGGTATCATTTTCTCTTCTTTAATATTAGCAAAAATTTACTCTTATACCAGTTTGGCCCTGCGGGTTGGGCTCTAGAATATGCCCGCGGTAGGTATGCCTGTCGTAAAAGGCGACTAAAATCCCAAGAGAGGACAACTCAATAAAACCCGTAATCCCGAGTGTGATCCGCACCGTGCTCATGGGATGAATGGCACTACGTTAGTGTGTCTTATAACGGTGGCCTCCAGATACCTGGCGCCCTCTGGTTGTAAGCAGTCTTACTGGGATATCGGGGGCTATGTCCCAGCTGACCTACTTTCCCCTACACTCGTGGGAATTATATGGACCAAGTGAATTTAAAAAATAATAATATAAATCAATCTGGAGCTGAACTGCTCTTAAATGATCAGGCCAATTCTGGCCTTTCGGTTGATACCGAATCAAAAACTGAAGCCTCAGACATGGCGGGGAAGAACAAGCCCCCCCATGGTACTGAAAATGCTATAAAACCTAAGGGGTTGAATGGTGCCACCCGTAAGCGTCTTAAAAGACTCTTGGCTAAGGGTTTGAATTACGAAAGCGCTTTAGCAATCGCCAAAAAGCCTCAAGGGCCGGCGCAAAGGGAGGCGACCAATAAAAGGGGACGATCCAACAGTACGACCCCACCATATTTCCAAAAGAGGACACGGCAGTTGAATCCTCTTCAAGGCGATGCAGCCAAACAGTCAGGATCTTCTAAAGATACCCTGGTCACTGGAGCCAGTGCCTTAGTAGCCGCGGGCCATCCTGATGGTGTGGCAGCAAAACCGTCAGAATCTTTTAGAGATGCCCTGACCACTGTTAAGCTGGGCATAATCCCGCAGGATTATCCTATTACCATCTGGTCTTCAGAGCAAGTGAAGATCATAAGGAAGGCCATTCTGAATGAAGTGTGGAAACTTCAAGTTGGCGCTATCAGTCCCCGGTTTACGGGATGCCTGATTCGCCAAGGATGGCTTTCGATTGTCTGCGAGGATTCTAATACCGCAGAGTGGATAAAAGACATCGTCCCAAAACTAACTCCATGGGAGGGCGCGAAACTAAAGGTAGTCTCGGACGCCGAAGTACCACGTCGAATTATCTTTGTCGGGTATTTCAAGGAGGAAGATTGTCCCTCAAACGAACATCTTCTGAGGATTTTTGCTGTTCAGAATGCGGCCCTGGACACCAGGAATTGGAAGATACTCAATCGTATAAGTAGGGCCACAGTGGCGGAAATCACAATAGCTGTAGATCCGTTGTCCGCAGAAACGATCCGCCAGCTAAATAACAACATCTATTTTGGGTATGCCAAGGTCAAACTGAGGGCTAAAACCAAACCATCTCTGCCCCGGGTAGATGATAAAGCCAGCGGTAGAGATGGAAATACTATGGCAGAACAGAAGGCAAAAGTCCAGGCAGCCGGCGACTCAGAGTCATTACCGGTGGAGCAGGTATCTACTGTTAAACAAACTGCAATGCAGCAAGAATGCATGGAGGATGCACCAACCAAATTTGAGCTGAAATCAACAGCAACGGCTATGGTAGTCGAGACTCCGCTAAAGGTTTTAACGGGAGCTATCCACAAGCCCTCTCAGAACCTACAAACGAAAAGTGGTGAGAACCACAGATCTGAAAAAGGAAAAGCCGAGGGCCAAGATCAAGCATCTGGAGGCGATGCTTTGCTGAACAGCAGCCGACTTAAAGAGAGGCCGGACTCAGTCCGCAAAAACTCTTTATAATGTCTCCCCTCCCAAAAAACAATCTTAGCTCGAGGCGTCTTAAATGCCTCCAAGTGAATCTTCATCATGCCAAGGCAGCTTCGGATGTCCTTAGCAGAAGATTCAACAGAGAAGGTCTGGGAATCGCTTTCATTCAAGAACCGTGGATTCTACATGGTTCTGTGAAAGGTTTCAATAGTGTTGATGGTAAATTAATCTATGCCACCGGTTCCCGTCCCAGGGCGGCGATGCTTCTAAGCAAAAAACTGTCATTTATTCCACTTTTACAGTTCATGACAGCTGATTTGGTTGCAGTTTGGGCGAAAATTCCAACCCCAAGAGGTGAAAAAGAGGCCATTTTAGCCTCTGCTTACTTTCCAGGTGAGGAGGTAACAGCCCCAACTGCTGAATCCAAATCCCTCATTGAGTACTGCCAACAGAAGGCTATCCCTTGGATCCTCTGCTGTGACGCAAACTCCCACCACACAGCGTGGGGTAGTACGAACATAAATAACAGGGGGGAGCACCTCCTGGAGTTTATTAGTAGTCACAATATCAATGTAATGAACCGTGGTAATGAACCAACTTTTGTTAATGCTATCAGAGGAGAGGTTCTTGACCTCACTCTATGTAGCCAAAACATGGCTTTCACTGTCACAAACTGGCACGTCTCGGGGGAGGAATCAATGTCGGACCACAAACACATTGTATTCGACATGGGTCACTTCTCTGATCATGAGCTCGTTTTCAGGAACCCCAGGAAAACGAATTGGGAACAATTTCGTTTTACCATGGAAGAAAGTGGCAATTGCCTACACCAACCGATAACTACGGTGCAGGAGATTGAGACAGAAGCTGAACAATTTCAATCAGATATTATAACGGCTTTCAACGAGAGTTGTCCCCAGGCTAAAAAACGTGTACAACGGGATGTGCCTTGGTGGAACAAAACGCTTGCACAGTTAAGATGTCAAGCAAGAAGGTTGTTTAATACAGCTAAAGACACGGGAGACTGGGTATCCTATAGGAATGCTCTAACTTCCTATAATAAAGAACTTAGGAAATCTAAGAGGGCAACCTGGAGAGAACACTGCGAAAACATTAAAGATCTCCCTACGGCAGTGCGGCTCCAAAAGGCCCTTGCGAGAGGCCACAGCAACGTGATTGGCACTCTGAAGAACCCAGATGGGAGCTACACCAAGCAGCCGGAGGACACATGCAAACTTTTGCTTGCTACTCACTTTCCGGACTGCATACCAGGCAACCAACACTCTCCTCTAATTGACGATCTACCGACGATTAGTGGTAGAGAAAAGAGCCTGGCAGCTAAGCTCACCACTGTTGAGAAAGTGCAATGGGCTTTATCTACGTTCAGCGCTTTCAAATCTCCAGGACCGGATGGTGTCTACCCTTGTTTGCTGCAGCAAGGGATCGGCTATACAGCCCCAGTCCTATCCAATTTATATAGAGCATCACTGCTATTGGGACACATTCCTAACAGATGGACAGAGGTTAAGGTTGTATTTATACCGAAACCAGGGAAGCCTGAAAACTTGCCATCGTCGTATCGACCAATAAGTCTCAGTTCCTTTCTCCTAAAGGGAATGGAGAAAATTTTGGATCAGCACATTAGGGAAGTAAACTTAAAGAAATTCCCTCTGTGTAAAACCCAATTTGCGTACCAACCCGGAAAATCTACGGAGACTGCTATCCACTGCCTTACAGAAAATATTGAAAAGGCCATAGAGTCTAATAACATAGCCCTGTGTGCATTTATCGACATATCAGGCGCTTTCGATAATACGACGTATCAGGCCATTGAGGAAGCCATGATTAGTAAGGACGTAAGCCCAATGATCACTCGCTGGGTGCTGGCCATGCTAAAGCAAAGAAAAATCAGCTTTGAGCTAGGTGGGAGTGCTGGCTCAATCGCGGCCACAAGAGGATGCCCTCAAGGAGGTGTACTTTCTCCTCTACTGTGGACCCTAGTCATAGACGAGCTTCTTCACCTTCTGAAGGGTAATGGCTTTGACGTACAGGGCTATGCAGATGACTTAGCAGTCTGCGTGACAGGAATGCATGACACAGTGTGCTTGAAGCGAATTATTTTGGTGGAAAAATCACGACGAAAACGGCCTTTGGGGAAGTTTTAAGGACATTTTAAGTAACATTTTCCTGTTGTAACCAAAATCCTAGCTGATTCCCTTCCCGAGAAAAATCGAGTTTTCCATTTTTTATGGGCATTTTTTTATTTAATCACTGAATTTTTTTATTAATCGTGAAATATCGCATAATTTTCAAAATACTGTGCTGAGAAAGAAGAAAAATCACTCTCTAGATGTCGGTCAACTTGAACATTAACAAATTTCCAAAAAAAAATGAATCTCTTTTAAATGAACTTATTAATTCGTTTATTCAGCAACAATGAATTAAAAGATACCAAAATATTTTTTACAAGTTATTAGAAGAAAATTCAATGACAGCTTTTTTTAGTTGTACTGAATAGAAGGAATCTTCAATCAGATTCATTCTATACTTATTCCAGTATTTCAGGAACTCACGATGAATTGCTTCTCCTGCTTGTTCGGACATCATGCCTAAGCCATTTCCATTAATAAATTTGATACAATCTTCAATATGATCCAATATCACATGGATTTTGAGGGTTTGATGGAGCTCTGTCGCCCGAAACTTTTTTCTTAAATCTAAAATTAGCTCGTTAAGTTTCACCTTCTCAACTTTCGAAGTTCCGAAACAACAATTGACGACGAGATCCATCGCTTTTAATGCCGAAATGAAGGGTACTAAGCGCAAACGACCTACTTCTTTGTAGATAGCAACATCATCTAATCCATCCGCTTGCTTTAACAATTGTCGGCAGGCATTCCCCTCGAAGGTATCTCCTTGATAATTTTTTGCCACCAGTTTAAATTTTTTGGGCCAAATAAGAGCTTGTTCTCTTCCAACTAATGGAACCAGTCCTTGCCAAAATAAATAATTTACATACCCCTGCAGCAAATGTAATTCTGGAAGTATACACTTTTCGAGAACACGAATTTCATCATCGTCATTAAATAGTGGTGGATTAACGGTACTACAACATTGTTTAGCGTCAACTTTGTTTTTACCTGAAAACATAATCAATTGAAATAAATAAATCGAAAATTATAGTGAGATCATTTGAATTAACATATCTTTTCTTACCTATATTTTCGTATTTCAAATAGTTCTTCCTGATGTCTCCATACGTTTTCAATTTCCCATTGCCTTTAGTTTCTGTTGATTGCGTCTCATGTACATACATTGCTTTCAGTATTATCCCGTAGGTCTCGAAGAGTAATAAAACAGTATGGGCAAGGATACGTGGCAGATGCTGTTTGTTGACCATTTGCAGTGAGTATCAATTTGAAGTCTGACACGAACTTGTAGGACTATTGATTGATTTTCGTTAATTCGAATAGTAACTCTATATTGTCATACGTTTCCTTGATTTCAGGCACAATACATAACATTAAAAGCCTTTTGACACTTGTTAATTTCCCTTTTTTTCCGACGGATCCTCCTTCTGAATATAATTTTCTCTTTCTGTGAGGTATGAAATGTTCTTCATTGGGCTCAAGAATAGTATCTGATTCTGGTGAATAGTTTTCTGGGATTATAGCCATAGATACTTTGAAAAATCCTTGTCCACCATCAGCCATAACTTTAACAGTATATAATCCACTGGTTTCCCTCTTATCCAAAACCACTTCCAAAAGCTCCGAAGCATTAGCCCAAATAACAGGTCTTTTCTCTTTATTATTTGATTTTGGTACATCAAATTCAAAATAGTCATTTTTATATAACTCTTCCAAAACTCTGGACTTCGATGAAAGAGAATCAATAGCATTTTTTGGGATTGATTTTCTACCAGCCACACTTCTAACAAAATTATTGAGTTTTTTCATCCCTCTCAGAGAAGTTCCCGTATTGCTTTGGTAATTGGACAGTTGCTCAACGTTGAAAATTACATCTTTTTTTGGGGTAGGATTAACAATGATTTTAGTTTTTTTTCCAGATGGATTGGACAATTCTAGCGGAGTATCTTTTGTATTGGGAACGTGTATAGATTCAGAAGCAGTTTCAATTTTGTCTCTAATTAATTTTCTTATAACTTGATCCTTCTGGGGCTCAGAAAGTTTTTCATTGATAATTGTTGTAAGATTTTCTACTGCAATTTTTTGCTCACAATGATGACTCACACCTTTACTAATTACTTGGAAACAAATATCACAATATTTCATATTTTTATAGTTCGTTTGTTGTGGCTCTTGCTGTTTTGGGAGGTTTTCTGTACACAGTGAACCATACAAACCGTTTTCTCGAGTGATACGTGAGCATGAATTACGAATTTTACCTCGTCCTCTTTTTGCTTTAACGCGACCCTTGTACTTTGCCGTTAAGCAAATGTAACAGTTACAGTTACCATCGCCATTCCTCAATTCTCGCGGGAGATTTATATCTTCATAGTTGGGCATTTGTATTGAGAGAGTATTATTTTCCTTCTTGTCGTGATCATGTAAAGCAAGTCTGCATGAATTACAAATACTCACTGGAAACTTTTCATTTAATAAATCAAAATTATTATTCATATATCTTTTAATTCGACTAAGTATATTTTTAGATATAGAGAAAGACTCTAATCGCTTTTTACCACACACTATTTTTTGACCACAAGGAGCACACACTTTGTATCTATTATCGTTATGAGAACATTTTCTTCTATGGAAAGAGCTCAACATTTTTGCAATTTTTTATTATATGTTATTATGTGAATAATTTGCGAGATGTTACACGTACCACTTCAAGCTTTGATTATTTAATTAAACTTTCCTTTTCAAACAAATATTTTAATGAAAAAAGATTTTCTTTTTTACGTTATGACTTAAAAAACAAAGCTGCAAATTATTTAAAGTTTAAATTTAACAAGTAAAGAACGCTACTGTGGCTATATCAAAAAATGCCCATAAAAAATGGAAAAATTGATTTTTCTCGGGAAGGGAATCAGCTAGGATTTTCGTTACAACAGGAAAATGTTACTTAAAATGTCCTTAAAACTTCCCCAAAGGCCGTTTTCGTCGTGATTTTTCCACCAAAATAATTCGCTTCAAGCACACTGTGATGAGGATACAATATCCGATCGCATGCAACAAGCCCTGCGCATCATTGAAAGATGGTGTGCTAACAAAGGGTTATCTATTAACCCAAATAAAACAGTCTTGGTGCCTTTTACGCGGCGAAGGAAGCTGTCTATGTTAGAGCCGTCCCTAGGAGGCTGCCGTATAAGTTTTTCGATGGAAGCAAAATACCTAGGAGTAACACTAGACAAAACCCTCACATGGAATGCTCATTTGGAAGCTACCATAAATAAAGCAACGAGGGCCTATTTCGCATGCACTAGACTGTATGGCAAAACATGGGGGCTGTCTCCAAAAATGACGTATTGGTCATTTAATACAGTTGTGAAGCCAATAGTTACCTACGCTTCCCTAGTCTGGTGGCCGAAGTCGGCCCAAAGAACAGCGGCAATTAAATTAAGTAAGCTGCATCGGCTAGTCTGTGTAGGCATAACAGGTGCAATGAGAACGTGCCCTGCTGATGCTTTAAGTGCCCTTGTGGGAATACCTCCCTTCCCAATTCTGATAGAGAAGGAAGCAACACTTGCCGCATTAAGACTTCAGAATATTTCTGATCTAAAAATCGGAAATATGACAGGACATATGAAGATAGTCAAGAAGTTCATGAATAGTCCTATATTGCAAGTAAGTGATGCAATAACTCCTACGCTCAGGATCACGCGAAACTTTGAAGTTTCAATCGTAGATCGAGTGCTCTGGGAAACAGGGAACCCATATGCTGAATCCGATTCGGAGATTTGGTATACCGATGGATCCAAGCTGGAAGATGGTAAAACGGGAGCTGGAATCTATGGACCGAATTACAAAAAATCGGTACCAATGTGTAACTACCCCACTATCTTTCAAGCGGAAATCCATGCAATAGAGGTGTGTGGCAGGGAGTGCCTCCGTAGAAGACTATCCTCTAAGCGAATCTACATTATGTCGGACAGTCAGGCCGCCCTACGTGCCTTGCAGTCTTACACTACAACTTCAAAGCTTGTTGATGAGTGTGTCGCAGTCCTTAATGATCTGGGAGCCAAAAACAAAGTTTTGTTAGGTTGGGTCCCAGGACATGAAGGGCATGACGGCAACGAAGAAGCAGATCATCTTGCAAAACAAGGCGCTCTAACAGCATTTTATGGTCCGGAACCCTTTTGCGGGCTCACCAAGGCCCACGTAAGGGAGACCATAAGCAACTGGGAAAACAAACAGTTTAGGCAGCATTGGCTTAGCAGCCTAGGACAAAGGCAGGCCAAACTCTTTATAGAACCCTCTCAAAGAGCATCGGCCAGGCTCATTAATCTAAGAAGGGTGGATCTAAGAACCCTCACTGGGTATTATACGGGGCATTGCGGCCTGCGTTATCACCTGAGTAAGCTGAATCTGTCAGATACAACAATTTGTCGGTTTTGCGAACTGGACGATGAAACGCCGGTTCATATACTCTGCGAATGCAGTGCATTAGCAAGAAAGAGAGCTTGCTACCTAGGTGGGATCACTCTCAATCCGTTCGTGATATGGAATAAAAAGCCTGAGGAGGTGCTCAAATTTATAAAGAGCCTCCGCATACAGCAATAAGCTGAAAGGTCACACAATAGATCATGTAAATGGTCGCGGTGTAATAAGGCCTTATAATAATAATAATAATACTCTTATACCATCCGCGATTTTTGTAAAAAATGTTTGGTTACAGTTTTCTTACCTTAGCTTACAAAACAATTGAATTCCAACCGTTCTTGACTGGCACCGAAGTATTTTTCACTACCAATAAAATACTTCTAAATTTGCTACCGAATATTCTTTCGTATTGCTTATTTGAATTAAAGGTAAAATATAAATATTGAAAATTTAAAACAAAAGTTAATTTACAAATTTTTTCCTAAAAGTTTATAAACGGAAAAAAAATTGCAACTGGGTTAAAATATTTTTCTGTTTGACATTATACCCTGGTTCCGATTGAGAGCAACGTCAAATTCAAGCACACTTTGTTGAATACGTTTTGCCTGGAATACATGTGCAGGATTTGGCCTGCAGCGCTGCTAGTTTTACAGTGACACTTGAACAACATTTTCAAAACTCACATTTCAAACACACATAAATTAGCTGAAATATGCTTTAAACACTCAATTTAAAATCAAATTACATTTTTTATAAATTTTTTCATTCAAAAATACAAAATAAATGCAAATCACGAAATAAAATATTTGTTTTTTTGGCATTTTGTTTTTGGCTTGTTTGTGTTTGTTGGGTTTTTCGATACCCAACACTGGCGAGGTGCGTAGAAATTTGATTTGAACACGTTGTGCAGCCGCTGCACGACATGCAGGGATACATGTGTTCGGCGTAGTACATACTAATGTGCTAAAATTTTTACGGCGCAGGGTTACTGCACATCTATTTCAGGCCTTAGTTAAAGCATTTTTGACAGATAGCACCTATACAGTTGTTTCAAAAGCTTCAACTAACTTAAGATCATATTTAAATTTGACTATGACTAAAGCTACATTTACACTGCACCAAATGCGTCTCTTTTGGCCAAGTTTTTTCGAGACCGTTCATCCGCAGATTGAATTTGATCATCAAATTAGGTCAAATTAAATTAAATTCATCTAATTTGGACAACAAATTCATTCTGTGGACAAACATTCTCGAAATAACTTCGGCAAAAGCGACGCATTTGGTGCAGTGTAAATGTATCATAAGGGCCTATGAAAATATATTTTTAGAAAAACTTACACTGCTTTGACTGCCGAACGGAGATGTTAACCATCGTCGAATTGCAGCTTTGTTCTATGATAGTAGTGACAGTACCTCCGTTGTTTGATTAACTGTATTAAGGAAATTATTACTTGCATTGAGGAAATGATTACCTTTATTGCGGAAATTGAGTTCTCAAACTTAAACTTAAGTAAAATATAGACTCATTTCTGATCTATACATACATATTTACCTACTCCGTTAAGAGATCTAGTTTTATTTTAGTTATATTGAGGCTAAGGACAGATACTTACTTGTTTCCTTAACTTTAGGACAAACAATTTTTTGAGTGTAGATTTCCTTACTTTTCTTAAAATGAATTGATGAAACCCGGTTATACGATACTCATAAAAAAAAAATTTTGATTCTGTGAAACAAAATATTGGTAGGATGAAGCCAATTCTGGTAGGTTTTCAGTTGGTTTTTGTAGGAAAAAATCGTAAAGAGGCAGCCCTGAGACCTGCGCCCAGTAGAATGACATAATCGTTATTCTATGCTCTTTGCTGTAATATTAATAGCATGCGATGTTTTCTTTATAAAAACAGATTGTAACGGTGTAGCATACATTTCGGCGCAAGTCTGATTGTTGTTATAGCATGTTGCGCATGTTCTTATGAATTATTAAAAACCACCCTGTTTATTCAATTTTATTCAATAAACCACGGGGTGTGTAATTTTTTCCCCTGGACAAAGGCAAATTCACCTCCATAAGAAATACACTTAAACAACTTTTCTTACCACGCGGTGAATTCCTTACCCGCGACTTGCTGAATTGCGTTGGTTCCTCTTATTATTTCTACCCTCTTTGGTATGGACTAGATCAGGGATAACCAGCGATTTAAACCTACTGAGCGCTACAACAACAATGGCATACTATCTACAACAACATCGTCTCTGACATCACAAAAAAACTACTATTTTTTCAATGAAAACCTTTGTAAGGGACGGGGGAGGGGTAGGGTAAAGACACTAGTGGTCGGACACTTAACTTTTTTTCGTACTTCAAAAATTCATATCTCTCTTAGGTAGGTAGGTAGAAGTGGCTGCCGCAAAGGCAGTGCCCGGTTAAAACACCTATTAATATGGAGATTTCCTTCCTTTTTAGGGCGTATATGTGTCTAGATCTTTTAAGATCGCATTTTGGCCAGGTTTGCTTGGATATCCGGCACCCTGGGGCTTGTAGCCATCTTTCGTTGGCTTCGCGGAGTGTATGCTCCTTCAGCATTAGCTTGCACGTGGCAAACGGCATACCTATGCGCTCTTTATCTTGAAGAATCTCCTTGGTAGTGCCCTGCCTGGCAAGTTCGTCTGCCCTACAGTTTCCCTCAATGTCCCTGTGTCCCGGGACCCATGTGAGGTTCACGCGGTGCTGTTGGGCCATCTCTTGAAGAGATCGACGACAGCTGAGCGTCAGTTCAGAGTTGAATGAGTAAGAGCCAAGGGATTTGATGGCCGCTTGGCTGTCGCTGAAAATACAGATATCCTGTCCGATGGTGCGTTCACCTATCCAAGTCACGGCGTCCATGATTGCTGAAACTTCAGCCTGGAAGACGCTGCAGTGATCAGGTAGTCTAAAGGAGAGTTCTAGGTCCAAATCCCTTGAGTAAACCCCTCCTCCGACTCTGCCGTCTAACATCGAGCCGTCGGTGTTTATAAAAGTGCCGCCATTAGTAGCGGGACACCGATCTATGTTCTCCCAGTCTTCCCTGCTGGGAATGTTTATTCTAAAACAACAATCTCCGACTGTTGTGGTCGCACACCGATCTGTGCTCAGAGGGAGAAAGCTGTAAGATCTTAGAATACAGGAGTGTCCAATAGTGCTTGCGCCCCAGACGGACGTTTCCCTTAGACGCACAGCCGATGCTGCTGCTGCCCGGTACCCTTCCAGATCGAGTGGCAAAAAGCCAAGAATGGCCTGGAGAGCTTCATTGGGCGTTGTTCTTTACGCTCCGCTTATACAGATCATGCTCGATCTGTGGACTTTCCCTAACAGATTTAGGTTTGTTGCCTTTCTTAGCGCAGGCCACCATACCACGACTCCATACAGCATAATTGGCTGGATTATCGCAGTGTAGATCCATCTGCAAATTTTGGGGCTGAGCCCCCATTTTTTGCCAAATGCACGCTTTCCTCTGGCGCTGGATGACATTCTCCTTCCAGTTAAGCTTTCTATCTAGAACTGTCCCTAGGAATTTGGCTTTGTCAGCTAAGTTCAGGCGCACGCCATCTAGTTCTGGTAGGTTCAACGGTGGTATCTTGTACCGCCTGGTATAAAGGACAAGCTCCACCTTTCCCGGGTTGATGCTAAGTCCGCAGCGAGAGGACCATGAAGAAACTTCTCGCAGTGCTACTTGCATCAAGTCACACAGGGTTTGTGGGAATTTGCCCCTATATGCAATAGCTAAATCGTCTGCATATGCCACTATCTTCCCGCCCCCCCATCTTGTGTCTCGTAGCAGCGAGTTTACGGTGAGGTTCCATAGGAGCGGGGAGAGAACACCACCCTGAGGCGTTCCTCTTGTGACATAGCGTGAAAGATCAACTGTTCCCAGTGAAGAAACTATTTTCCTTCCCTTTAGTAGTTGATCAATTAGTCCAATAAGAGACCTATTTATGCCCAGGTTTGTTAAAGCAGTGTTAATAGCCTCCGGCCTTATATTGTTGAAAGCCCCTTCGATGTCCAGAAAGGCCACGAGACAGTACTCCTTTTCATGCAATGATTTTTCAACAATAGAGACTAGGCTGTGGAGCGCAGTTTCCGTTGATTTACCTTTGGTGTATGCATGTTGATAGCTAGAAATAAGGTTGCTATCAATAGCAGAGGAGAGATAATCGCTAATTATCCTCTCGAAGGTTTTAAGTGCAAAAGACGAGAGACTGATCGGTCTGTAGCCTTTAGGCTCATAGTGTGAGGCCTTCCCAGCCTTTGGAATAAAGACTACCGTGGCGCTTCTCCAGGAGCTCGGAATGTAATTAAGAGCCATGCAGGCTGAATAGAGAACTACCAGCCATTTAGCTGATATTTCCAGCGTGTTTATGAGTTGTGCGGGGAAAATCCCGTCTGGCCCAGCTGCCTTGAACGGCTCAAAGCTTTTGATTGCCCACCTTACCCTTTCCTCCGTAATGGGTATGTTTACCGCCAGGTTTGTTGCAGATGCTACAGGTGCATCATACAAGTTCCCCGGAAAGTGTGTGTTCAGGAGCAGCTCCAGGGTTTCCCCTTCCGTGCTGGTCCAAGATCCGTCAGGCTTCCGTAAATAGCTAATGGCTGTTTGAGTTTTTGATAGCACTCGTCTAAGTCTCGCTGTATCATCGACTTTTTCGACCCCGGTGCATAAATTTCTCCACGAAGTTCTCTTCGCTTGCCTTAGAGCCTTTTTATAGGCCCTCAGTTTAGCTTTATATTCGAGCCATTCAGGCTCCGTACCGATGCTCTTGGCCTTGTTAAGTTGCTTCCTGCATGATATACGGAACGAATCCAGGTCGTAAGACCACCAGTGGGGTCTATGTTTGCCGCGTGGTTTTGGTACTGGACAAGCCTGCTCTAGGGCATTTGAGAGCGCCGTTGTCAAGGTCGTTACCAGATCATCCAGTTCTCCCACTGATGAGGGGCTTGTGGAGGTAATACTGGTAGGTCCCTAGCTAATAATTGGTTATGTAGCTGCCAGTTAGTGTTGCGTGGATTTCGTTTCATAACTGGCTGCTCAACAATAAAGTCTAACACAACTTCTATGTACCGATGGTCAGAAAATGAATGCTCATCAAGAACACGCCATTTTCTGACCCACTCATAAACGCCTTCGCTACAAACAGTGAGGTCTATAACCTCCCTACGAGCTTTAGTTATAAAAGTAGGCTCGTTACCCACGTTAAAAAACCACCAGGTTAGTTGTTAGTAGGTAGTCAAACAGAGACTCGCCCCTAGCGTTAATATCGGAGCTTCCCCACTGGACGTGATGAGCATTAGCTCCAATAATAAGATGGCCCGTACAGAAATTATCCACCAGATCTTTCACCTCCTTTTGTGGAGGAGGTTCTTCGGCGTCATAGGGCATATAGACCGACGCCATCGTTAGGCTGGTGCTGCCGACTGTTAAGCTGTAACGTCACCATTTGAGTAGTTGGGTAATAGAAAGGTGTTTAGCTCAGACTTTACCAAAATACAGGTTCTGACCTTGCCCTCATCATTGGCTTGGATGAGCTTGTACCCCTTAGACGCCAATCCACAGATCCTAGAGCTATTGACCCAGGGCTCTTAAAACAGCCGAGGCTGCTTTAGATTTGTGCAGATTTATCTGAAGCACCACCAACATGAGAGAGCTCAGACTTCCCTGCCGCCAGCGTGTCGTCGAGGTCTGGCCTCGAACTCGCAATCTAACCCAAGGCCGTCGCGGCCCTTGGACCACATAGTCAGCAGAAAAGGAGTTAACTGGGCAATCAGGTCCTTCAAACCCTTCAAATCTCCGGGACTAGATGGTATATTTCCCGCCGAACTACAAGCAGCGAGCGATCTTATTAGTCCGCTGCTAACTCAAATCTACAAGGCATGCCTCAACCTGGCCTATATCCCCACGGAATGGACCAAAAGGAGGCAGGACATCCTGACCTATAAGTCTGACCTCTTTCCTCCTAAAAATTCTAGAAAGATTGCTAGATGCCTACATTAGGCGAACGGCAAATCCAGGACTAATCTCCAACAGCCAGCATGCCTACTCCAAGGGCAAGTCCATAGAGACGGCTCTACACGCTATCACCTCTGGGATAGAGAAGGGACTTGCTTTCAAGGAGTTTACGCTCGGGATTTTTCTTGACATAGAAGGGGTTTTTAACAACGTTCTTCCAACAGCGGTAACGAGCTCCCTGCGTTTGCTGGGAGTGGAAGAGCCTCTAGTGGAGTTCGTTGAACTCCTTCTCCAAAGAAGAACCACTATTTCCGAAATGGGCAATTCTTCACTTACAAGGTATGCCAACAGAGGAACCCCCCAAGGGGGTGTTCTCTCTCCTCTACTTTGGAACCTGACGGTGAACACTCTTTTATCTAGACTAAAGCACACCGGCTGCCAGGTCATTGCCTATGCAGACGACATAGCCCTGACGGCTACTGGCAAGCATCCTTCGGTGCTTAGCGAACTCTTGCAAAATGCGCTGAATCTAACAAAAACCTGGTCTGAGGAATGTGGACTAAGCATCAGCAGTGAAAAAACTGAGATGGTGCTCTTCACCCGCAGACGCAATATACAAGATTTCACCGTCCCATCGCTGAATGGGAGGGTGTTCAAACTCTCTACCGAGGTTAAATACCTTGGCGTAATTCTTGACAAAAGGCTGGACTGGAGGCGTAATATGGAGGAACGCTCCAGGAAAGCCACAATGGCGCTCTACGCCTGTAGGTCGGCAATCGGAAAAAAGTGGGGTCTTCAGCCCCACATTGTCCACTGGATTTACACGGCAGTGGTGCGACCTATACTATTCTACGCCGTCACCATATGGTGGCCGGCTCTCGAGATCGATTCTAACAAAACCAAAGCCACAAAGGTGCAACAGATGGCAGCAATGCTTATTAGCGGTGCCCTCCCCTCCACTCCCACCAAGGCTCTTGAAACCATACTTTTTCTTCTTCCCACTGACCTGTATGGGAAATTTACTGCCAGTTGCAACGCAGCTAGGCTCAACGCACTAGAACCCTGGAGGGACTGCAGATTTGGGCATACCCAAATCAAGAATATTCTCGGGTTCTGCAGGGACGGCAGGAATCCATGCCCTTGCCCTTGGCCTAGCAGGAATGTCCTTCCAGTCGACGACATCTAGTCTTGCCCCTGGGTAGACTTCACCCAGTCTTGCAACTGCTGCCTTTTACAGTGCGACAGTTCTTGCATCCTCGCACGCGAATATTTTGATCTGACCTTGGTGCCAGCCCGCGTCAGTACCTCGCGGCGGACTACCCGGAGACTCACGCATTAAGTCGAGGAGGGCCCTGCCCATTTCATTCCGGACATACAGCCACCGGTCTTTGGGGATGGACCAACGGTCCTTACCTCGGTCAATGAAACCTATAAGGATTCTGTGCTTGGTTACTTCAGCAAAGCTGAGTTTTCCCACTACGGGGTTGAACTGATGCCGCTTCGGATGGGGGTTTACCTCTCCGTCCGATCTCTGGCGTTTGAAGGGATTACCGTTCACCCTCTTAGGCACATAGGGCCTCTGGAAATTTGGTATCAGAGCTTTCGCTTCCTCCACCATCTTCCTTTCTTCCGGCGACAGCTTCTCCTGCGATGCTCCCTCATATTTTTTAAGGATCCTTGCGGCCTTTCTTTTATCCCAGTACGCAAAGCGTCGGGGAGATGCCTCTTGGGGGGGATTCAGACTCGTAGTTGCCATCGCGGTCTCTCCCTTTGCGGCGTCGTCCTTCTCTTTCGAAACTCTGAAACCAGGTCGTGAGACCATTGCCCCAGATGTGAAGAGATTGGGTTTCGTACCAGCGCTTGATGGAAGTTTAGCTTCCGCCGTTTTCTGCTTGACTGCGTAGGCAGCCGCACTGCTGCTTGCTCCCATCAAGTCACTCTTACTTGATAGCAGTTTGGGGAATGACTGACCCGTAGTTTCCATCGCTGTCGGCCTCCCAGTTAACTTTGAGGCGGAGTTTGTCCTCCGGCGTTGTGTTTTCGCTTGCTCCAGCATAGTTCTTCTCTGCTGCGGAGTAAACGAAGTCGTTAATTGCTTTGTATTTTGTGTGTTCTTCATCTTGTTCGTACGACCCCTCGCCGGACAAGGCCTGCTTAGGGTCAAGGGTAGTGTAAGGGGAAGTGTGTCGTCCGCCGCGGCAGAGCCCCATACCGCGGTAAGACCATAGTTACTCCCTGAGGCGGCCCGGTATCAGTGAGGCTCCGTTCGACTACAGCCACGATTTGCCTCCCGGCTGCAAACGTCCAATGGGCACGGTATCGCATAACACCCTGGATTGGGAGGGAAAAGTTTTGCACATTTATATAGCAAGCCGCTTGCTTCAAGACAGACGCTCGCTTACATCGCACCTCAAGGTGTACAGACGCTGCGAAAAAGACCCCGGTGAGCCCTTAAACCAAGTATGTCAGAGTGGCCCCACCGGGGCTCCCTCTCTTTCTGCCGCGAGCCTAGGTAGCTCAACGTTGCCCAGAGTGCACGAACGAGGACGCAAGAGTCGGGATTGAGCGCGGTCACTCAGCAACCACACCCCATTACACTCCCATATCTCTCTTAATATATGGAATTTCGACACAAAATAAAGTTTTTATGATTGTGGAGATATTGGAGAATCATTTAAATAATAAATTTAAAAAAAAAGTTAATTAGGTTTTTAATTATTTTAGATTAATCAAAAAATGCCAGTTTGCGCTAGTGCTCGGACATTTTTTTAGTTGTCGGACACCGCAAAAAATCAGTAGGGGGACTCATCAAACCTTATAAACACCTTATAAAGCGTGTAAACGTATAAATTTATCAAGTGTGTAAATGAACTGTCAAAATTTGTTTGGAAAATGGGTCGAAAATTACTTTTTTAAACAGAATTTCGAAGTAAAAAGTTTTTGTTTGACATCAAGTACACATACATTTATCTAGGGCGTTCATCTAACTGAGCTGATAAATGAAACTTACACATTTCGTAAACTTATAAGGTTTGAAAGCTCCCAGAGGGTGCCGGCTGGTAATAGACACTACAGAAACCCCTACGCAGGGGAGTGCTAGCTAAGTTCAGAAATCAGTGCCATTGGTGCCTTAGCTCTTTAATAGCTCTGGCATATGGAAATGATTCTTGAATGTGGCCTCAAGGTGGGAACCGGGCCACACCCAGATGAAATGGTGGCCCCCCCTAATCCAGGGTGTTATGCGATTCCGTGCCTATTGGATGGTTTGCAGTCAGGGGTATCCGACTGTATTCCTACGGAGCCTCCCGGATATCGGTCCACCTCCGGGAGTAGCGGTGACTTGCTGCGGCATGGGGCTCTGTCGTAGTCGACCGTTTCATATCCCCCTTTCACATACTTTCAGGCTGCCGAACGGTCTCATCTCAGTAGGCAGCCTACGAACTAGTAATTTAAATTTTCCACATGAATAAAAACCAAGCCTAGGAGCCCTGCACGGGTAAAGATGCTGCCTCTGGCACAGGCGTTAAAAAGGCCAATACTTATAAAACCCTGCCACAATCGGGAACCGCTAAGGTGGCACCGATCAGGCCTGCACGGCCTCAAACCACTTTTCGGCCACCTGCGCAAGCTAGCAGCAGTAGGACCAAACCCCCTGAGGGCAAGTCCGAACCTGTAACAGCCGGCAAAGCTAGCCCCACTGAGGGAAAGCAACTCCCGGCTGAGCAAACGCAGGTGGCCCGTCTTACGGGCACCTCTGCTCAGCATGTGGCGGGAACCAACACCGGGTCCTCCACGGACAGAGTGACTGCCCCGCCCATGCAAAACAAACTCGTGGCAAGCCGGCTGACCCCCTAGAGGGTTCTAAGGCAAGCAAACGAGTCCCCCTCTCAGTCCGCAATCAGCGGAATCTACGCAATGCCGCCAAAATTGTAGAGAGACTGGGCAAGTCTCCCAGCGATAAGCTGACGGCAGAGCAAAAAAGCTCTCTGGCCTGGGCCAGGAAAATCATTGCGGAAAAATCATCGCGTAACACCGCAAACACCGCAACCAATCCTGCCAATACGGCGCCAACCGGGACGGATGGGCCAGCCCTTAAAAGGCAGCGGTCGATAGTAAACGCCTCGAGCGTTCCTAAAAGGCATAGGCCCATAACCTCTGCCCCTTCTCCACCTGCCCAAACAAAATCGTTCAACGAGGTTGCCAAGGGCAATATCACGCTGGCGGTTTTGAACCGCGGCCATCCGGATGGAAACATTACCCCGGACAATTGGAAGGATGTCCTGAACGGCCTTCTCAGGCAGTTCAAGGACATTATGGACAAGAACCCGGGTGCTGCTCCCATTATCCGCGATGCCGGCTGGTATCAGGGCAGGATTAAACTAGTTTCCTGCGCAGACGAGCGCTCTTGCCGTCTGTACACACTCGCCATAGCTTCGGTGGGGGAGCTGTGGCCCGGGGCTAAGCGGGATGCCGTCAGTTTGGAAGAAATTCCAAACAGACCGAGAGCTTGGGCCTGGGTCCCAGACGAGCTGGCGAGATTCTGGGCACCATCGCGCAAAGCAACCCGGGACTGCCTTCAAGCGATTGGAGGATAGTCCGCGTGGGCGAGACAAGGGAGAAGCAATGCTATGTCGGTTTCGTCATTAGCGAGGCGTCTCTCCCTTGGCTTGCTAAATGTGATGGAGTGTTAAGCTACGGCTTCTACTCCATCACGTTGAAAGTCAAGCGGGATGGTACCCAGAGAGAGGAGCCGGAGGAGATGGAGACGAAGCCCGAGCTTCAGAGTGATGTGATGGCAGGAAACACCTTGAGTGCACTTGTTACGCTTGACTCTGAGGCAGAAGCTACCTCCATCGAGTCGGCTCCGATGAATTTGGAGGAGGTGGGCAGCGCCTCGAGTGTACCCACCTCCACCGCAGCAAATCTCACGACCCCATGCAACACCTCGAGTGTACATGAGGTCGATATCGAACTAGCACGTAGTGATCCAGAGTCCGAGAGTGATACACTCTCGGTATCTGAGCTGGCAGGGCAGTTCTCTACCAGCATGGACGAACACCTCCTCCTGGAATCCGACCAGTCAGATGTTGGCTTCGACGATACAATCGTTGAGGTGGCATCGGGCGGGACGGAGCAGGGGGAGATGGACGTCGATGCTGAGTTTTCAGAACGGTCCTAATGGTCCGGATACTGCAAATTAACCTGCATCACTCTAAGGCAGCCTCCGCTGCGCTAATCTTACGCCTCTGCAAAACATCGGAGGCGGTCGTTCTAGTCCAAGAGCCATGGGTCGTCGGTACCAGGGTCTGTGGGCTGAATACCGATGAGTACCAGCTGGTGACGCCACCTGCAAAAGGTAGACTCAGATCATGTATTCTTATCAGAAAAACTCTTTCTTATTTTCTACTATCTCCTTTCAGCGATGATGACTTCACCTGTATCAGCCTCGAGCTGCAGGACTATACCCTCTGGCTGATGTCCGCATACTTTGCGCACGATCGCCCCATCTCTGCACAGGATAGGCTCAGCAAGGCGGTAAAGGAGGCCCAACTCAAGGGGCTTCCGATAATCATTGGAGCCGACGCCAACGCGCACCACCTCGCATGGGGCTCAACCGACACAAATACAAGGGGTGAATCTCGTTTTGATTTTATCATAGAAAACAACCTCTGTATCTGTAACTCTGGGGACAAGCCAACTTTTGTCACCTCGAATAGGAGGGAAGTTCTAGACATTACTCTGGTTTCAGGACCTTTCTCTGACTTAGTTAAGGAATGGAAAGTTTCCGATGATAACTCCTACTCTGACCACATGTACGTAACTTTTAATCTGCTTTTGCGACCTCCGCCTATGGCGGTTTACAGGAACAGGAGACGTACGGACTGGGACCTTTACAAAGTGGTCCTGTCCTCTACCCTCCAAGAAAACGCTTCTCACGTTAGGTCTTGCCTACCGATAAGATCTGATGAAGCGCCTCTCTCAGACATATCGTTTGCTTCTCTCGGTGAGCTAGACTCACCGTCTAAGATAGACGAAGCAGTAGATCTTGTCACCAATTCTTGTAACGCTGCCTTCATAGCAGCCTGCCCGGAGATTAAAAAAAGGGGTAGAAAGAAACCGTACTGGTGGACCCCTGAAATCTCCGAGCAAAGGAAGAACAGCAGAAAACTCTTTAATCAGGCAAAACAGACAGGGATCTGGTCCCCCTACAGGGACGCCTTAAAATCTTTTAAGAAGTTAACCAGGAGAGCCAAAAGAGAATCCTGGAAAAACTTCACAAGCAATATTGAGGAAGTCTCGGAGGCAAATCGCCTACGTAAGGTCCTCTCCAAAAACCCTACTCCTCTCAGCTGTATTCGTACAGCTGATGGAGAATGGGCCTCATCTAGTGCCGAAATCCTGGATACCCTGGTCACGGCCCACTTTCCGGGCAGCACCTCTCAACCATACCTACCCTCGAACTCGTAATCTAACCCAAGGCCGTCGCGGCCCTTGGACCACATAGTCAGCAGAAAAGGAGTTAACTGGGCAATCAGGTCCTTCAAACCCTTCAAATCTCCGGGACTAGATGGTATATTTCCCGCCGAACTACAAGCAGCGAGCGATCTTATTAGTCCGCTGCTAACTCAAATCTACAAGGCATGCCTCAACCTGGCCTATATCCCCACGGAATGGACCAAGGCAAAGGTAGTCTTTATACCGAAAGGAGGCAGGACATCCTGCAAGAACCCAAAGGATCTCAGACCTATAAGTCTGACCTCTTTCCTCTTAAAAATTCTAGAAAGATTGCTAGATGCCTACATTAGGCGAACGGCAAATCCAGGACTAATCTCCAACAGCCAGCATGCCTACTCCAAGGGCAAGTCCGTAGAGACGGCTCTACACGCTATCACCTCTGGGATAGAGAAGGGACTTGCTTTCAAGGAGTTTACGCTCGGCATTTTTCTTGACATAGAAGGGGCTTTTAACAACGTTCTTCCAACAGCGGTAACGAGCTCCCTGCGTTTGCTGGGAGTGGAAGAGCCTCTAGTGGAGTTCGTTGAACTCCTTCTCCAAAGAAGAACCATTATTTCCGAAATGGGCAATTCTTCACTTACAAGGTATGCCAACAGAGGAACCCCCCAAGGGGGTGTTCTCTCTCCTCTACTTTGGAACCTGACGGTGAACACTCTTTTATCTAGACTAAAGCACACCGGCTGCCAGGTCATTGCCTATGCAGACGACATAGCCCTGACGGCTACTGGCAAGCATCCTTCGGTGCTTAGCGAACTCTTGCAAAATGCGCTGAATCTAACAAAAACCTGGTCTGAGGAATGTGGACTAAGCATCAGCAGTGAAAAAACTGAGATGGTGCTCTTCACCCGCAGACGCAATATACCAGATTTCACCGTCCCATCGCTGAATGGGAGGGTGATCAAACTCTCTACCGAGGATAAATACCTTGGCGTAATTCTTGACAAAAGGCTGGACTGGAGGCGTAATATGGAGGAACGCTCCAGGAAAGCCACAATGGCGCTCTACGCCTGTAGGTCGGCAATCGGAAAAAAGTGGGGTCTTCAGCCCCACATTGTCCACTGGATCTACACGGCAGTGGTGCGACCTATACTATTCTACGCCGTCACCATATGGTGGCCGGCTCTCGAGATCGATTCTAACAAAACCAAAGCCACAAAGGTGCAACGGATGGCAGCAATGATTATTAGCGGTGCCCTCCCCTCCACTCCCACCAAGGCTCTTGAAACCATACTTTTTCTTCTTCCCACTGACCTGTATGGGAAATTTACTGCCAGTTGCAACGCAGCTAGGCTCAACGCACTAGAACCCTGGAGGGACTGCAGATTTGGGCATACCCAAATCCTGAAGCAACTCCCCAACTCGTACTTAAAGCTGGACTACGCAATACCACGGCCTTGCTGGGATAACAAGTTCGATACGTGGATCCCAGAGAGAAGCGAGTGGAAAAATTGCGTGGAACCGGGAAGTCAAGAAATCTCCGTTTTCACGGACGCCTCTAAACTAGACAACAAAGTCGGCAGTGGAATCTTCTCAAGTAAGCTCGACATTAATATGAGCTTACGCCTTCCAGACTACTGCAGTGTCTTTCAGGCTGAGCTTATAGCTATCTGGGGAGCTGCTCGCTATCTGACTAACCTGCCAGTGACTAACTATATCTCCATTTTTTCCGACAGCCAAGCTACCATAAAATCCCTGCAAAGTAGTAAGACGTCGTCACTAGTGGCGATTAAGTGCAGGGAAGCTCTAAATAAGCTATCCGATAAGTGCAGCCTGAGTATAATATGGGTCCCAGGCCATAGTTTTGTATCGGGTAACTGCGCTGCCGATGAGCTAGCAAGGAAGGGCACCTGTCTACATACAATCACCTCCGGCAGCTGGGTGAGCTCCCCTCTAAATACATGCAAGCACTGGCTGCGTTGCCGGTTCATAGAACAAGCCGACGCAAGATGGGCCATGGAGCCGACTTGCAGAACGTCCAGGCAAATTTGGCCCAAACTTAACGAAAAAAGGTCGCAATCGGTAATTCATCTGAATCGCCTATTCATTAGCCCACTAGTGGGCCTTCTTACAGGACACTGTCTTATGGGAACCCATGGCGCTCTCATGGGCCTCTATACAAATGACTTCTGCCGCAGCTGCAGGGACGAGGAGGAGATAGAAAGTGTAGAACACTATCTATGCCACTGTCCCGCTCTGTCGAAAACCAGGTACCGATGTCTCCGCAAACACTCCTTTGGATGCCTCGCGGAGCTAGAATCTGCAAATATAGATGATATTCTGCGCTACATCAGACAAACGCGCTGGTTTAGCTTCATGGGTGTATGAACTCCGGCCCTAAACCAAAGGCCGGCAGATATTTTCCTGGGAGTCGAAGTATGTTCGGCCATCTCACGTACACAGTTCGTAATTACACGCACACAGCACAAACGTCAACAAGCAGAGCAGAAAAGAATCAAATTTTATTCAGTTTTATGCTAGCATTGATTGAAGCAGGTCGATACCGCATTGCTTCTATTATTTTTTGCGTATATTGGTACACTCAGCATAAATGCAAAAACTATTTTATTAATAAGAGGGAGGTGCAAAACAATTTTTTTTTTTGCGTAAATATTTTTAATGATGCTGAGTGTCTTGTATGCGGCCAAGTTCTAAAATGCAAAGACACCTTTCACCTTAAGCGTCATTATGACGCTCGTCATCCTGATCTCAAATTAGTAGGAGGAGTAGAAAGAGATCAGTTGATTGCTAAGCTTAAAGACGGTTTTAGGATGAAATATAGTAAAGCGATGAATACTGAGCATGATGACCATAATTCTTTGGCAGACAGTCAAGTGAAGGCAACATATGCAATAGCTTTATCATTAGCAAAGAAAGGTAGGCCTTTTGAGGATGGGGATTTTTTTTAAAGAAATGTGCCTTGCAATATTTCCGTTTTTCGGAAGCGTAGGGAAGCAAATGGCTGGTATTATAAATGGTATTCACTTGTCAGCCAGAACTATGACTCGAAGATGTGAAACAATTGGAAATTTTTTACCAGCGGAGACCAAAGAACGAATAAAAAATGCTAAATATGTATCAGTTTGCTTTGATGAAAGTCTCGATATTTCCGACACTAGCCATATGATTGTATGCATTAGATCGGTTGACAACTTTTTTAATGCATCTGAAGAGATTTTAAATCTACAATTTTTAATTATTTTATTTATTTATTTATTTTAATTCTTATTCATTCTTAAAAAACTTAAAAGAAAAATCAAATAAACACAAATCGTGTTTTTTCCTATTAATATGTAAGTTATCTGATAGGTTATACAACATTTACATTTTGAATTTAGAAATTGAATTCATAGTGCTTGAAGCACGTTTGCTTGATTTCGTTAAAAACCTTCTGAATTCTTTAATAAAAAAAAATTGTACACTCTTCAAAAATCTTAAAAAAAAAATTCAAGTATACACAAAACATAAGATACATATATACATATGTTTTCTTATTAAATATAAGTTTAGTTGCCGTCGTCAAGATTTGTGTTAAGTTATACAACATACAAATTTTTTCCAGTGCAATACCACCAACACACAAGCATTTTTGAGCGTAATCCACTAATACTCCCACATATTGCGTCCTCTCCGTTTGCCGGCTACTGCCCTAAACACATGGAACCTTGGGGGATCCGTCTGTCTGTCATCACCATATAGAGTTGCAACGTATACGTTGCACTTTGTATGGGGGTGACGGGCGGACGGATCCCTTCAAGGTTTTTATGTGTTTTTGGGGCCTCCTGCCTCGACCCGTCCCAGCGGAGAGGTCGTATGTCAGAAGGTTTCTTACAAAACTTTTTGGGGGATGCGTCCTTTCTGCTGGGTTAGGTCGATCTACAGAAAGGGAAATTAGGGCTCCTTTTCGTGGTATCACAACGGACCAAACTAAGGCCCACGTGAGCCTCCGCGTGGACTGCGGAGGCAGCCACTTTCACATACATACATACATACATACATATGTTCTTGAAACAAAGACGGTAATTTATCGAGAAAACGCAAAAAAAAAAAATTATTTTAAATACCTAAGCTATCTTAAAAATAAAAATAAATATGTATTTTAGGGTGTCCAAAGTACTCAGCCGATCTTTATGAAGTTTTCATAGTAGATTCTTCGGCTCACTAGCTATAGTATAGGCTATATATATTTTTATATATAGAGAGAGCGTTTTAGTATTATTTTGGTATTATTTTAAAGCTATTTGGAATTAAAAATTTTTCAGAGTCTTAAATTAATACTATTTAGTATTAAAACTCAAATTTAATTCCAAAAAGGCTTAATTTCAATAGCGACTGGTATTAAAAGTAAACTTTCATTTTTTACTGTGCAAGGGTCAGTCTTGGTGCCTTTCACGAGGCGAAGAAAGTTTTCTATGTTAGAGCCGTCCCTAGGAGGCAGCCGCATAGGATTTTCGACGGAAGCAAAATACCTACACGGTTAAAAATTTGAACCTAAATTTTAAACTTTTTTGCACTACATATATGACCAAACCAAATTTGGATTCAAATTCAATCTAGACCAGTTTTCATGAAAATTGGCTAGGTTAGGTTAGGTTCAAGTGGCTGCCGCAGAGGCACACTTAGGCCAGTTTTGAAAGGCCCGTTGTGATACCACCAACACAAGGAAAGTCAGTCCCGGGACCCAGCCATATGGAAAATCCCTGAGTTGTTGGGATTTTCCACATAGCAGAATCCCGGGACTGACACTCCTAAACCGACACCGTTACTCCTCCTCGAACCACTTAGATGACTTTATGAAGCCCATCAAGTCCTTTATGTCCAGTTCCGCGATCTGGCTTAGGCTATCCAGGAACGGAACTCCCAAAAAGCGCGTTCTCGCGCCGCTTAAAGCCGGACAGTTGCAGATGAGGTGATCCACTGTTTCCTCCTCCTCATCATCTTTGCAACTCCTGCAGCATCGTCGGTAGGGCACACCTAGCCTTTCTGCATGCCTACCAATGAGGCAGTGACCGGTTAATACCCCTATCAATATGCAGATTTCCCTCCTAGTTAGGGCATAAATGCGTCTAGACCTTTTAAGATCCCATTTTGGCCAGGTTTGTTTCGATATGCGACACCCTGGGGATTGCAGCCATCCTTCGTTGGCTTGACGGAGTGTGTGCTCCTTCAGCATTAGTTTGCATGTGGCAAACGGCATACCTAAGCGCTCTTTATCCTGAAGAACCTGCTTGGTCGTGCCCTGCCTGGCAAGCTCGTCTGCCTTACAGTTTCCCTCAATGTCCCTATGTCCCGGGACCCATATGAGGCTTACGCGGTTCTGTTGGGCCATCTCCTGAAGAGATCGACGACAGCTGAGCGTCAGTTCAGAGTTGAACGTGTATGAGCCAAGGGATTTGATGGCCGCTTGGCTATCGCTGAAAATAGCGATATCTTCTCCGATAACACGTTTGCTTAACCAGGCCGCGGCGTCCAGGATTGCCGAGACTTCCGCCTGGAAGACGCTACAATGATCAGGTAGTCTGCAGGAGAGCTCAAGGTCCAAATCCCTTGAATAAACGCCTCCTCCAACTCTGCCGTCCAACTTCGAGCCGTCGGTGTATATGGAAGTGCCACCATTTGTTCCGGGACACCAATCCGTCCTCTCCCAGTCTTCTCTGCTGGGAATGTTTATTTTGAAACAGCTATCCCCGACTGTAGTAGTCGCACAACGATCTGTGCTTAGAGGGAGAAAGCTGTAAGATTCCAGAATACTGGAGTGTCCAATAGTACCCGCAGCCCAACTGGAGGTTTCTCTTAGGCGCAGAGCTGATGCCGCCGCTGACCGAAACCCTTCCAGATCAAGTGGCAAAATGCCCAGAATGACCTGGAGGGCTTCGTTGGGCGTTGTCCTTAGCGCACCGCTTATACAGATCATATTGGATCTATGGACTTTCCGCAACAGATTCAGGTATGTTGCCTTGCTCAGCGCAGGCCACCATACGACGACTCCATAAAGCATGATTGGGCGAATGATGGCCGTGTAGATCCAACTGCATACTCTAGGGCTGAGCCCCCATTTTTTGCCAATGGCTCTTTTGCAGGTGTAAAGAGCGATGCAAGCTTTCTTCTGGCGCTGAAGAACATTCTCCTTCCAATTCAATTTCCTGTCCAGAACTATGCCTAGAAACTTGGCCTTATCCGACAAGCCCAGGCGCGTGCCATCTAGTTCTGGTAGGCTTAGTGGCGGTATTTTGTACCGGTTGGTGAAGAGGACAAGTTCCACCTTCCCTGGGTTGATACTAAGTCCGCAGCGAGAGGACCACGTCGAAACTTCTCGCAGTGCTACTTGCATCAGGTCACACAGAGTTTGTGGGAACTTGCCTCTGAATGCAATAGCTAAATCGTCTGCGTATGCCACTATCTTCCCGCCCCCCCAGCTTGTGTCACGTAGCAACGAGTTGACTGTGAGGTTCCATAAAAGCGGGGAAAGAACACCACCCTGGGGTGTTCCCCTTGTGACATAGCGTGATAACTCAACCGTACCAAGTGAAGAAGCTATTTTCCTTCCCATTAAAAGTTGGTCAATTAAACCAGTTAGAGGTCTATCTACGCCCAGATTAGTTAGAGCGGAGTTGATAGCCTCCGGGCTTAAATTGGCTAAATGAATCGGGTTTCAATTATAAACAAGAAATGTTTTAACAATTTTTTAAAGATAAAATAAATTTTTTGTCCGTTGGCGGGAATTCGAACCAAGACTCCCCGCATCATGCCCGTCTGCTCTACCACTGAGCTACATCGCACACATAAATGTTGTTGGCAAAATTCAATCTTGAATAAGCTTTTTCAAAATAAACTTGGATTTTCAAACCCAAAAGTTTGAATTTTAGACCGAAAAGTTTTAATTTTCAAACCAAAAAGTTTTAATTTTAAACCGAAAAGTTTTAAGAATAAAATAAAACTAAAAAATAGTGCAGCTGGCAGGATTCGAACGAAAACGCTCAGGAGTCACAGCCGACTGCTCAACCGCTGAGCTATAACGCACATGAAGTTTTTGTGGGCAAAATTCAATTACATTCAAACTAACCAAAAAAAAAAATTTAGACAGCTCCTCGCTACCTTTTCTTTCCTTTCTTTTTCTCGTCTTTCCTTTCTTTGTCCTTCTCTATTTGCCTCTTTTTTCCACTCCTTTACGTAGATTACATTTCCATTCTTCCCTTCCTTTTTTCTTGGCCATTCCTTTCCTTTCCCTACCTTTATTTGCCTTTGATTTTTCTGTCATATTTCCCGTTCCTTACGTTATCTTACCTTTATTTTCCTTTTATCCATTCCTTTCCTTTATTTTATACTTTTATTTATTTCATTTTATTTTATTTTTATTTATTTATATTCTTTCCTTTCCTTTCATTTCCAACAAATTTCTTTTTTTACTTTCAATCACTTTTCTATTTCTTATTTTACTATTTTTAGTTTTATCAATTTTCCTTTTTATTTTATTTTACTAAGTCTAGCCACGAAGGACTTTGTGCATGATCTAGCTTATTTGTGTTTTTTTTTTTTCAAAACATCATGTCTGAGCAAGCATTTGCTTCTCTGAATACCCACGTACAGATTTTGTTTTTGTTAACTCTGTTTGTACCTAGGCTCAATAAAGTTGATGGGCTGGCTCATGTTTATTATTGCTGCCAACAAAACAACTCACACTCCCTAACTGCAATGAATGCAAGCACAACAATGAAAGTGTACCTACATACACATATAACAGCGGCTCTATAAAGTGAATGCGTGTTTAGCACTTGTACTAAAACTTTCTGTGCTGGATCTTCTTTTTCCATTCGCATAACATGACCCAGCCAGCGGAGCCTTTGGGCTTTAATCCGCTGAACTATGGTCAGGTCTGCGTAAAGCTCGTACAGCTCAACGTTAAATTTCCTTCGATACTCGCCGTTGGCATCACGGGAAGGACCATAAATCTTCCGGAGAACTTTTCTCTCAAATACTCCAAGGGCCATCTCATCTTCTCTGGACACTGTCCATGATTCCGAGCCGTACATCAGGACTGGTATGATAAGAGACTTATAGAGCGTGATCTTTGTTTGTCGAGAGAGGACTTTACTTCTCAATTGCTTACTTAGTCCAAAGTAACACCTGTTGGCAAGAGTGATTATCCGTTGGATTTCTAGACTGATATTATTTTCGGTGTTAATGCTGGTTCCCAAATAGACGAAATCTCTCACCGTTTCAAACTTGTAGCCATCAACGGTGACTTGGCTGCCGAGGCGCAGGTACGCCGATTCTTTCTTTGATGGCAGCAGGTATTTCGTCTTGTCCTCGTTCACCGCAAGACCCACTTTTTTCGCTTCTTTATCCAGCCCAGAGAAGGCAGCGCTTACGGCGCGGTTGTTAAGGCCAATGATATCAATATCATCGGCATACACCAGCAATTGCACGCTCTTGTAGAAGATTGTGCCATTGCGGTTTAGCTCTGCTGCTCGAATTATCTTCTCCAGCATCAGGTTGAAGAAATCGCACGAAAGGGAGTCGCCCTGTCTGAAGCCTCGTTTGGTTTCAAATGGCTCAGAGAGGTCCTTCCCGATTCTGACGAAGCTGTTGGTATTGCTCAGCGTCATTTGGCAAAGCCGTATAAGCTTTGCAGGGAAGTCAAATTCAGACATGGCGGTATACAGGCAACTCCTTTTTGCGCTGTCAAAAGCGGCTTTAAAATCGGCAAAGAGGTGGTGTGTATCGATTCTTTTATCATGGGTCTTCTCCAGGATTTGGTGTATCGTGAAAATCTGGTCGATGGTAGACTTACCAGGTCTAAAGCCCCACTGATAAGGTACAATCAGTTTGTCCACGATGGGCTTCAGTCTTTCACACAATACTCTAGAAAGAACCTTATATGCGATATTAAGAAGACTGATTCCGCGGTAGTTGGTGGGGTTAGCGGGATCGCCTTTCTTGTGGATTGGGCAGAGCACACTTAAATTCCAATCTGGAGGCATGCACTCGTCTGACCATATTCTGCATAAGAGCTGATGCATGCTTTTTACCAGCTCTTCGCCTCCGTGTTTGAACAGCTCGGCGGGTAGTCCGTCTTTTCAAGGCGCTTTGTTGTTTTTGAGCCGGGATATAGATATCCTGACTTCTTCATAGTCAGGTGGTAGGACGACCTTTCCATCGTCAGGGATTGGGGTATCGGGTTCAACGTCTCCCTCGCAGTTTAGCAGTGAGGCGAAGTGCTCCCTCCATAATTTAAGTACACTCTGTACCTCGGTTACCAGGTCGCCATTATTGTCCTTACAGGAACTTGCCCCGGTCTTTAAACCTTCCGTCATCCGCCGGTTCTTTTCATAGAATTTTCGGGCATCATTCCTGTCAGCCAGCATCTCAAGCTCCTCACACTCACGCCTTTCGGCCTAACGTTTCTTTTTTCTGAAAAGGCGTCTCTCTTCCTTCTTCGCCTCACGATAGCGTTGCCATACACTGCGGGTTGCGCCCGTTCGCAACGTGTCCCTGTATGCAGCGTCCTTTCTGTCCGAGGCTGTGGTGCATTCCTCATCGTACCAGTTGTTCTTGCGGGCTCGCCGAAACCCTATAGTGGCTTCAGCGGCGGTACGTAATGAGTGAGAGATATGCTTCCATTGCTCGGTTACATCGTTAGGTCGAGGATTGCTCTCCGATAGCAGGTGTGAGAGTCGAGTGGAGAAATTATCAGCTGTCTGTGTCACGCGCAGCTTCTCGACGTCAAACTTTCCTTCCGTTACTGTGCGTACTTTCTTCGCTGCACAGAGGCGTGTGCGTATCTTGGCTGCAACAAGATAATGGACCGCGTAGGGTACGCACGTCTAGAATGGTGGAGCTGTGTCTGCCGTCGATCATGACGTGATCAATCTGGTTTCTTGTTGTTTGATCAGGGGACAGCCAGGTGGCTTGGTGTATTCGCTTATGCTGGAACCTGGTACTACTGATGACCATATTGCGGGAAGCGGCGAAGTAAATCAACCTAGTGCCGTTGGGGGATGTTATATCGTGGAGATTGAATTTTCCAACTGTAGGACCAAAGACTCCTTCCTTGCCCACCTTCGCATTAAAGTCGCCGAGCACGATTTTGATATCATGCAGGGGGCAGCGATCATAGGCTTGTTCAAGTTTATCGTAGAAGGAGTCCTTCTCTGCGTCGTCCGTCTCCTCAGTCGGCGCATAGGCGCAGATAAATGTTATGTTAACAAACCTCGCCTTGATGCGGATCGCAGCGAGACGCTCGTCCACAGGAGTGAACGCTAATACTTGGCGGCAAAGTCTCTTTCCCACCACGGGTCCGGACATTCCCGGTATATCCAAATCATTATGCCTTATTCGTTTTGCCGGGTCGTCAACATAAAAGGGGGTTCTCATCAGAGGCTTTGGTACATTAGTTCTCATTGGAACTAAGTTTTTTTACGTGGCGGGTCCCAAACCCAGCGCACAACCCGTTTTGTGGTTTTTGGAAAATATTTACACATTTATATAGCGAGCCGCTTGCTTCAAGACAGACGCCCGCTTGCAGCCGCACCTCATGGTGAACAGACGGTGCGCAAAAGACCTCGGTGAGCCCTTAAACCAAGTATGTCAGAGTGGCCCCACCGGGGCTCCCTCTCTTTCTGCCGCGAGCCTAGAATAGCTCACCTTGCCCAGAGTGTACGAACGAGGACGCAAGAGTAGGGATCGGGCAAGGTCACACAGCAACCGCACCCCAATACACTCCATAATAGAAGATTATAAACTTATATAAACAAGCTTAAAAGCAACGCTTACATTACGCTTACTTTAAATCGTTATACAAACAAAAAATCAACATTTTGTAAGGGTTTTGCTTACAAAAGTTAACAAAAAAAACTTACTTTAAATTTATTTTTTTCAAGATCATGTTTATGAAAGATTTCTTTTAAAATATTATTATAAGCTTTAATTGAAAACATTTAAAAAAGTTATCTTTTGAAAATTGTTTATAAGTTTATTTCAAACACTTAAAACCAATGTGTCGTTTCAATTACAAAACGCTTTTTTTAAAGTGTTTTATAAATGAAAAATCAGAAATTTTTAAGCTTAATGTTTTTGTAAAAAGCTTTTTATAAATTTATTTTAAGTTCGCTTGGTTTGTTGGGAATCGATGTAATGTGTAAATTTCCAAGAAGAATGGATATTCTTTTACAATCTAAATTATCAAATTTTCAAAGTTCATAATATAATTATTAATAATAATAAGAACTAAGTCCAGCAAAATTGTAAAATGATCATTATTACTGTATAGACGCTAAATATTCGCCAAGTAAAAGCAGGATTTTATCAATACAAGTAGTCATGGTCAAAATTAAACATAATTATAAGTTATGCCTGGAATCAAAATGTATTCAACAAAGTGTGCTTGACAGTTAAATATTTTCTCTTGTAAGGGGCTATAATGTCAAACGAATATAAACAAATGAATTAATCCTTTATGGTGCACCACATGTAAATTGGGTATCATTTTCTCTTCTTTAATATTAGCAAAAATTTACTCTTATACCATCCGCGATTTTTGTAAAAAATGTTTGGTTACAGTTTTCTTACCTTAGCTTACAAAACAATTGAATTCCAACCGTTCTTCACTGGCACCGAAGTATTTTTCACTACCAATAAAATACTTCTAAATTTGCTACCGAATATTCTTTCGTATTGCTTATTTGAATTAAAAGTAAAATATAAAAATTGAAAATTTAAAACAAAAGTTAAATTACAAATTTTTTCCTAAAAGTTTATAAACGAAAAAAAAAATTGCCACTGGGTTAAAATATTTTTCTGTTTGACATTATACCCTGGTTCCGATTGAGAGCAACGTCAAATTCAAGCACACTTTGTTGAATACGTTTTGCCTGGAATACATGTGCAGGATTTGGCCTGCAGCGCTGCTAGTTTTACAGTGACACTTGAACAACATTTTCAAAACTCACATTTCAAACACACATAAATTAGCTGAAATATGCTTAAAACACTCAATTTAAAATCAAATTACATTTTTTATAAATTTTTTCATTCAAAAATACAAAATAAATGCAAATCACGAAATAAAATATTTGTTTTTTTGGCATTTTATTTTGGCTTGTTTGTGTTTGTTGGGTTTTTCGATACTCAACACTGGCGAGGTGCGTAGAAATTTGATTTGAACACGTTGTGCAGCCGCTGCACGACATGCAGGGATACATGTGTTCGTCGTAGTACATACCAATGTGCTAAAATTTTTACGGCGCAGGGTTACTGCACATCTATTTCAGGCCTTAGTTAAAGCATTTTTGACAGATAGCACCTATACAGTTGTTTCAAAAGCTTCAAATAACTTAAGATCATATTTAAATTTGACTATGACTAAAGCTACATTTCCCTCGTGAAGGGTTGACACCTTGCCGCGGTACGAGGGCTTAAGTCGATAGCCACAGGGCTGCGCTGCCCTTGTGATCATAGTGCCGCCGGTACTACATCACGAGAGAAGTCAAGCCTCTCTGGCGCGACGACAAAGATCTTCCCCCTCCCAATCCAGGGTGTTATGCGACCACGTGCCCATTGGACGTTTGCAGCCGGGAGGCAAATCGTGGCTGTAATCGAACGGAGCCTCTCTGATACCGGGCCGCCTCGGAGAGTAACTATGGCCTTACCGCGGCATGGGGCTCTGCCGCGGCGGACGACACATTCCCCATACTCTTCCTTTGACCCTAAACTGGCCGTGCCCGGCAAGGGGTCGTACGAACAAGATGAAAAAAAGTAATAAAAACCTTAAAAATAATGATACAACCATGTATACTGCCCAGCAGAGGAGGAAAATGCTGGAGCAAGCGAGAACGCAACGTCGGAGGACAAACTCAATTTCTTCATCAGCCGAGAGATCGACAGCGATGGCAACTACGAGTCGATCAGCTCTGGATAATAAGGGGGCAATCCCCAAAGTAAGTACCGGTACAAACACGGTGAAGCCAACAACGGCTGATGCTAGAGCCCTAGTAAGTGCCGGTACCGAAACCAAGTCTTTAACGTCTGTGGCAGTGGTCTCACGACCTGGCCCCAGAGATCCAAATAAGGGAACGACCGCGATGGCAACTACGGGTCGAAATTTACCCCAAAAGACATCTCCCAGTCGCTCTGAGTACTTGGACAAAAGAGCGGCCGCGAGGATACTGAAGAAATACGAGGGTATTTCACAAGAGACGCTATCGCCGAATGCTAGGAAGACGGTGGAGCTGGCTGAAGCTATCTTACCGAACTTCCAAAGCGATTACGCGCCAAAGAAGGTTAATATAAATCCCTTCAAACGCCAGAGATCGGACGTGGATTTAAAACCTCACCCGAAGCGGCAGCAACACGCCCCCGTAATGGGTAAACTCAGCTTTGCTGAAGTGACTAAGGATAGGATCCTCATAGGCGTCATTGACCGAGGTAATGAAAACTGGGCCATCCCTAGAAACCAGTGGCGGTTCGTCCGGAACGCTATCGGTAATGCCCTTCTCGACATTATGGATGAGTCTCCGGGTGCCACTCCGATGGGTTCTGATGCGGGATGGCACCAGGGCCGAATCAAGGTATTCGCTTGCGAGGATGCAAAAACTGTTGCACTGTACAAGGCAGCAGCTGCAAGACTAGGTGAGATCTACCAAGGGGCAAGAATCGAGGTTGTCGACTGGAAGGACATCCCGGCTCGGCCAAGGGCAAGAGCGTGGATTCCTGCTATCCCTGCTGAACCTGAGAGAATTCTCAGGATGCTGAGGATCATGAACCCGTCTCTCCCGACGCAGGACTGGGGTGTAAATCTGGTCGAGGACGCGGTAGGGCCTGATAGGCAAGTGGTCTTCACCTTGAATAAGGAGGCACTCGAGCCCCTTAAACGGTGCAATGGACGAGTGCACTACGGCATGGGTCAGATCGTGATCCACGTATACCGCGGCGATGCACAGCGCGCTGCTATTTCGGCTGCACCGGACGACTCGGACATCGTAGTGCCGGAAGGGGAGTCGGAGATGTCCGACTCGGAAAGTATGGCATCTGCCACGTCAAATGGCGAAGGAGCAGTGAACAGCTCGGAGATGGGAGACAGCCTGCTGGACGGGGAGGACCTCAACGTCACAGTGATAGCAGCTAGTCCTGAGCGCACCACAGTTGACACTGCCACAGTTAGTAGGATCTCTGCCACGCCAAACCGTGGTCTGAAGAAATCGTCGTTGAAAGATAAGCCTCCAGACGAGGTGGAACTCGACGATACGGCGGTGGCAGGGAAGTCTGAGCACTCTCATGTTGGTGGTGATTCAGATAAACCTGCACAAATCTAAAGCAGCCTCGGCTGCTTTAATCAGTCGCCTCTCTAAAGGCGACGTAGATGTGGTCCTCATCCAAGAACCCTGGGTCAACAGCTCAAGGATTTGCGGTTTGGGGACTAAGGGTTATAAGCTTATTCGAGCCAGCGAGGGGGGCAGGGTTAGAGCCTGTATTTTAGTTAAGTCTGAGCTGAATGCATTTCTCTTGCCCAACTATACCAATGGTGACGTTACAGCTGCCAGTTTAACAGTCGACAGTACCAGTCTGACGATGGCGTCGGTCTATATGCCCTACGACGCCGAAGAACCTCCGCCACAGAGGGAGGTAAAAGACCTGGTGGCAAATTTTTCCATGGGTCATCTTATTATCGGAACTGACGCCAATGCTCATCACGTCCAGTGGGGAAGCTCCGATATCAATGCTAGAGGAGAGTCGTTGTTTGACTATTTGTTAACAACTAACCTGGTAGTTTGCAACGTGGGTAACGAACCTACGTTTATTACTAAAACCCGTAGGGAGGTAATAGATCTCACTATTTGCAGCGAAGGCGCTTATGAGTGGGTCAGAAAATGGCGCGTTCTCGATGAGCACTCATTCTCCGACCACCGGTACGTAGAAATAGTTCTAGACTTTTCTGTTGAGCAGCCGGTTATGAAACGCAACCCACGTAACACTAACTGGCAGCTACACAATGAAATACTATCTAGGGACTTACCAGCACTGCCCCCACAAGTCCCCTCATCAGTAGGGGAGTTGGAGGATCTGGTAAAGACCTTTACAACGGCGCTCTCGAATGCCTTAGAGCAGGCTTGCCCAGTGCCAAAACCACGCGGTAAACATAGGCCGCATTGGTGGTCTTACGACCTGGACTCGCTCCGAAAATCATGTAGGACACAATTTAATAAGGCCAAGAGCCTTGGCACGGAGACTCAATGGCTCGAATATAAAGTTAAACTCAGGGCCTACAAAAAAGCTCTGAGGCAGGCGAAGAGAGTATCGTGGAGAAATTTCTGCACTGGGGTCGAAAATGTCGACGATACAGCGAGACTTAGACGAGTGCTCTCAAAAACTCAAACAGCCACAAGCTATTTGCGCAAACCTGACGGATCCTGGACCAGCACGGAGAGGGAAACCCTAGAGCTGCTCTTGAATACGCACTTCCCAGGGAACTTGCATGAGGAACCCGTAGCACCTACAACAAACCTGGCTGTATACATACCCATTACGGAGGAAAAGGTTAGGTGGGCGGTTAAAAGCTTCGAACCGTTCAAGGCTGCCGGGCCAGACGGGATTATTCCCGCACAACTCATAAACACGCTGCAGACCTCAGCCAAATGGCTGGTATTTCTCTATACAGCCTGCCTGGCTCTTAGCTACATTCCGTGCTCCTGGAGAAGTGCCACGGTAGTGTTTATTCCTAAGGCGGGGAAGGCGTCTCATTACGAGCCGAAGGACTACAGGCCGATCAGTCTCTCATCCTTTGTGCTCAAAACCTTCGAGAGGATAATAAATGACTACCTCTCCTCTACTATTGATAGCAACCTGATCTGTAGCTATCAGCATGCATACACCAAAGGGAAATCTACAGAAACTGCGCTTCACAGCCTAGTTTCTGTTATTGAAAAATCGCTGTATGAGAAGGAGTACTGTCTTGCGGCCTTTTTAGATATTGAAGGAGCCTTCAACAACATAAGCCCTGATGCTATAAACACCGCTTTAACAAGTCTGGGCATAAGCAGGTCTCTTATTGGACTTATTGATCAACTGCTAAGGGGTAGACGAATAGTTTCATCACTGGGCTCGGTTGACTTATCACGCTATGTCACAAGGGGAACGCCTCAGGGTGGTGTTCTCTCCCCGCTTCTATGGAACCTCACTGTCAACTCGATGCTGCGAGACACAAGCTGGGGGGGCGGGAAGGTAGTGGCATATGCAGACGACTTAGCTATAGTATATAGGGGCAAATTCCCACAAACCCTGTGCGACTTGATGCAAGTAGCACTGCGAGAGGTTTCCTCATGGTGCTCGCGCTGCGGACTGAGCATCAACCCGGGAAAAGTAGAACTGGTTCTTTTCACCAACCGCTATAAGATACCACCGCTAACACTACCAAAACTGAATGACGTGCACCTGAACCTGGCTGACAAAACCAAGTTCTTAGGCACAGTTCTGGATAGGAAACTAACCTGGAAGGAGAATGTTCTTCAGCGCCAGAAGAAAGCGTGTATTGCACCCTACACATGCAAAAGAGCCATTGGAAAGAAATGGGGGCTCAGCCCCAAAATATGCAAATGGATCTACACCGCAATCATTCGACCAATCATGCTCTATGGAGTTGTGGTATGGTGGCCTGCGCTGAGCAAGGCAACAAACCTTAATCTGCTAGGTAAAGTACACAGATCTTGCATGATCTGTATAAGCGGTGCGTTAAGAACAACGCCCAATGAAGCACTCCAGGCCATTCTTGGCATTTTGCCACTCGATCTGGAAGGGCACCGGGTAGCAGCAGCATCGGCTCTGCGTCTAAGGGAAACGTCCGGCTGGGGCGTAAGCACTACTGGACACGCCTGTATTTTGGGATCCTATAGCTTTCTTCCGCTGAGCACGGATCGTTGTGCGACCACAACAGTCGGAGATAGCTGTTTTAAAATCAACATTCCCAGCAGGGAAGAATGGGAGAGCACGGATCGGAGTCCCGCCACTCATGGCGGCACTTCCATTTATACTGATGGCTCTTAGTTAGACGGCAGAGTTGGAGGAGGGGTTTATTCAAAGGATCTGAACCTTGAGCTCTCCTTCAGACTACCTGATCACTGCAGTGTCTTCCAGGCTGAAGTTTCAGCAATCATGGACGCCGCGGCTTGGATAGGCCAACACAGTATCGGACACGACATTTTTATATTCAGCGACAGCCAGGCGGCCATCAAATCCCTTGGCTCTTATTCGTTCAACTCTGAACTGACGCTCAGCTGTCGTCGATCTCTACAAGAGATGGCCCAACAGAATCGCGTGAACCTCACATGGGTCCCGGGGCATAGGGACATTGAGGGAAATTGTAGGGCAGACGAACTTGCGAGGCAGGGCACGACCAAGCAGGTTCTTCGGGATAAAGAGCGCTTTGGTATGCCGTTTGCCACATGCAAGCTTATGCTGAAGGAGTACACATTTCGCCAAGCCAACGAAAGATGGCTGCAATCTCCAGGATGCCGGATATCCAAAGAAACCTGGCCGAAATGGGATCATAAAAGATCAAGACAAATTTATGCCCTAAGGAGAAGAGAAATCTCCATATTAATAGGCGTATTGACTGGGCACTGCCTCATTGGTAGGCACGCAGAAAGACTTGGTGTGCCCTACCGACGATGCTGTAGGAGTTGTAAGGATGATGAGGAGGAGGAAACGGTGGAGCACCTCATCTGCAACTGCCCGGCTTTAAGTGGCGCGAGAATGCGCTTTTTGGGAGTTCCCTTCCTGGTTAGCCTACGCCAGGTCACGGAGCTGGACATAAAGGACCTGATGGCCTTCATCAAGTCATCTAAATGGTTCGAGGAGGAGTAACGGTGTCGGTATAGGAACGTCAGTCCCGGGATTCTGCTATGTGGAGAATTCAGTTAATACCGGGATTTTCCATATGGCAGGGTCCCGGAACTGACTTTCCTAGTGTTGGTGGTATCACAACGGGCCTTTTAATACTGGCCTAGGTGTGCCTCTACGGTAGCCACTTGAACCTAACCTAAAGCTACATTTACACTGCACCAAATGCGTCTCTTTTGGCCAAGTTTTTTCGAGACCGTTCATCCGCAGATTGAATTTGATCATCAAATTAGGTCAAATTAAATTAAATTCATCTAATTTGGACAACAAATTCATTCTGTGGACAAACATTCTCGAAATAACTTCGGCAAAAGCGACGCATTTGGTGCAGTGTAAATGTATCATAAGGGCCTATGAAAATATATTTTTAGAAAAGCTTACACTGCTTTGACTGCCGAACGGAGATGTTAACCATCGTCGAATTGCAGCTTTGTTCTATGATAGTAGTGACAGTACCTCCGTTGTTTGATTAACTGTATTAAGGAAATTATTACTTGCATTGAGGAAATGATTACCTTTATTGCGGAAATTGAGTTCTCAAACTTAAACTTAAGTAAAATATAACTCATTTCTGATCTATACATACATATGTACCTACTCCGTTAAGAGATCTAGTTTTATTTTAGTTATATTGAGGCTAAGGACAGATACTTACTTGTTTCCTTAACTTTAGGACAAACAATTTTTTGAGTGTAGATTTCTTTACTTTTCTTAAAATGAATTGATGAAACCCGGTTATACGATACTCATAAAAAAAAATTTTGATTCTGTGAAACAAAATATTGGTAGGATGAAGCCAATTCTGGTAGGTTTTCAGTTGGTTTTGTAGGAAAAAAATCGTAAAGAGGCAGCCCTGAGACCTGCGCCCAGTAGAATGACATAATCATTATTCTATGCTCTTTGCTATAATATTAATAGCATGCGATGTTTTCTTTATAAAAACAGATTGTAACGGTGTAGCATACATTTCGGCGCAAGTCTGATTGTTGTTATAGCATGTTGCGCATGTTCTTATGAATTATTAAAAACCACCCTGTTAATTCAATTTTATTCAATAAACCACGAGGATGTGTAATTTTTTCCCCTGGACAAAGGCAAATTCACCTCCATAAGAAATACACTTAAGCAACTTTTCTTACCACGCGGTGAATTCCCTACCCGTGACTTGCTAAATTGCGTTGGTTCCTCTTATTATTTCTACCCTCTTTGGTATGGACTAGATCAGGGATAACCAGCGATTTAAACCTACTGAGCGCTACAACAACAATGGCATACTTTCTACAACAACATCGTCTCTGAAATCACAAAAAAACTACTATTTTTTCAATGAAAACCTTTGTCAGGGACGGGGGAGGGGTAGGGTAAAGACACTAGTGGTCGGACACTTAACTTTTTTTCGTACTTCAAAAATTCATATCTCTCTTAATATATGGAATTTCGGCACAAAATAAAGTTTTTATGATTGTGGAGATATTGGAGAATCATTTAAAAAATAAATTTAAAAAAAAGTTAATTAGGTTTTTAATTATTTTAGATTAATCAAAAAATGCCAGTTTGCGCTAGTGCTCGGACATTTTTTTTAGTTGTCGGACACCGCAAAAATCAGTAGGGGGACTCATCAAACCTTATAAACACCTTATAAAGCGTGTAAACGTATAAATTTATCAAGTGTGTAAATGAACTGTCAAAATTTGTATGGAACGCAGTTTACGCAAATTTTATAAACTTCCGCGTCGATTTTGGTGTGTAAAAGAGTGCGTAAATTTATCCAATGCAATGAAGACGTTCGACATGTAATTTTTTTAATGCATTCAATGCACACTGGATACAAATAGAAGAATATGCTGAAAATGGGTCGAAAATTACTTTTTTAAACAGAATTTCGAAGTAAAAAGTTTTTGTTTGACATCAAGTACACATAAATTTATCTAGGGCGTTCATCTAACTGAGCTGATAAATGTATAAACTTACACATTTCGTAAACTTATAAGGTTTGATGAATCCCCTTAGTATAATACTATATGTTCTTGAAACAAAGACGGTAATTTATCGAGAAAACGCATAAAAAAAAAAATTATTTTAAATACCTAAGCTATCTTAAAAATAAAAATAAATATGTATTTTAGGGTGTCCAAAGTACTCAGCCGATCTTTATGAAGTTTTCATAGTAGATTCTTCGGCTCACTAGCTATAGTATAGGCTATATATATTTTTATATATAGAGAGAGCGTTTTAGTATTATTTTGGTATTATTTTAAAGCTATTTGGAATTAAAAATTTTTCAGAGTCGTAAATTAATACTATTTAGTATTAAAACTCAAATTTAATTCCAAAAAGGCTTAATTTCAATAGCGACTGGTATTAAACGTAAACTTTCATTTTTTACTGTGCAAGGGTCAGTCTTGGTGCCTTTCACGAGGCGAAGAAAGCTTTCTATGTTAGAGCCGTCCCTAGGAGGCAGCCGCATAGGATTTTCGACGGAAGCAAAATACCTACACGGTTAAAAATTTGAACCTAAATTTTAAACTTTTTTGCACTACATATATGACCAAACCAAATTTGGATTCAAATTCAATCTAGACCAGTTTTCATGAAAATTGGCTAAATGAATCGGGTTTCAATTATAAACAAGAAATGTTTTAACAATTTTTTAAAGATAAAATAAATTTTTTGTCCGTTGGCGGGAATTCGAACCAAGACTCCCCGCATCATGCCCGTCTGCTCTACCACTGAGCTACATCGCACACATAAATGTTGTTGGCAAAATTCAATTTTGAATAAGCTTTTTCAAAATAAACTTGGATTTTCAAACCCAAAAGTTTGAATTTTAGACCGAAAAGTTTTAATTTTCAAGCCAAAAAGTTTTAATTTTAAACCGAAAAGTTTTAAGAATAAAATAAAACTAAAACCGGGCGCGGGGGGTTGGGGGTGGCGCGGCGTTTAAAACAACCCAGCGGTACAATTGAAAATGTGTCATCGATCAAAATCTTTTTATTGTTGTTGTCCAGAATTCTGGAACATATTGACACAACAATATCAGTTACAGTCTTCGGAGATGCCGCAAAAACTTTCGATGTAATAAGACTGTTGGTTGTTTTGCTAAAATCTCACCTTAAAACAGTTATAGAAACAGTTACAAAAACGTGAAAGCTTGTTAAATTGCAATTTTAAGAGAAATGAAATAAGTCCCAATGAAAATGAAATATGTAAATCCTAATGGTAAAAAATATTAAATTGTAGTTTTAAGAGAAATGAAATAAGTCCCAACAAATATGAATTAACTCCCAATGCTGGAAAATGAAATAACTCCCAAAGAAATCCCGTTGGGAGTTATTTCATTTGGGAGTTATTTCATTATGAAATAATTTCCAACAAAATTTTATGAAATAAGTCCCAACTCATTGGGAGTTATTTCATTATGAAATAAGTCCCAATTTGTATGGAAAATATTTGGGACTTATTTAATTTTTTTTTGGGACTTATTTCATTTGGGATTTATTTCGTGGTACCGTAAGAAGCGACTAAAATCCACGAAAGGCAATGACGTTCAACTTAACCGTTAACGTGTTAATTTCAGACCCTAGTGACTTTTTTGTTCGGGAAAAAAGTCTTAAACTTTTTTTGCAAAATTCCTATCATTTTTTTAAGTCTTAAGATTAAGTCCGAAATTAATGATGATATAAGTCCAAAATTCGTTTTAAGCCAAAACAAGTCAAAGGTCAATGATAGGCCCGGGCAAGACCTCTACGGCGACATTTAAATTTAAAAATCGGACAAAGAATAAGGAAGTTATAGCAAAAAACTCGATATAGCGGTTTTTCGCATTAAAAAAAAATTGAACGCCAAACATTTTTTTTCGACATAAAGGTGACACACACTGAACTTTTTTCGATACAACCTTATGTGCCTACATATCACAAGTTTCTTCGATAAATACGGATTTTGCAAAAATAAGCGATTTTGACGCCAACAAGCGGGAAAAATAAAGCCCATGTCGAGAGGACTTGTATTTTTATATTGTATTGTATATTTTTTATTTTCTTATGAACAATTATCAAGTACTAACAACATATAAATAACAATGTAATAATAACAATTCAAATAAGAAAATAGTTAATGACACTAAATGCTAATTTTAAAATCAGTGGAAATGTCATTTCCTTAGAATCTATAAATGCTTGTAGGGCGAATAATACTAAGATAACTTTTTTTTAATTCATATTTTTAGGTACAAAAGAGTTGAAACTAGACTGTTTAAAACAATATTGTATTTAGGTAAAACTAATCCTTCAGTAATACTAAACAACAGGAATTTATATAATGGGTCGCAACAGAATTTCTATACCTTTCAATTTTCAACACTTTAAAATCTTATCCAAAGAATAAAATGTTAAAATTTGGCTGAAGTACACTGATTGGTTTTTCAGTTCTACCGTTGCAACAGCGGGGTCGAGTACAAATTGGGGTCGCCCCTCGGCAGTGGTTTGGCACACTGCGATTGTATTTCTGACATGAAAAGCTTCGCAGCAAAAATGCATTATTTGCGGGTGCCGTTTGGAGTCAGCAAAAAACTTCAATAAGTCCCGCCAATTTGTAGGAAAAAATTCAAAAAGCAGCCCACCACAAATAGGAAAAAAACTTATGGTGACGATATACCAACAGGTTATCAATAAAATCTCTAAAAGATTTTTTGCCGAGAAGCTCTAGTTTTTTTTTTTAGATGGGCCCATCTACAGGAAAAAATCGCCAAAAGTTAAGTATTCATTAAAAGAAATAAAACATTCGTGATAGCGGCCGCTGCCGCGTCGTCATTTAAGCCATTCGGCGGCGGCGCGCAAAAAGTGACTGTAGCCAGCGGCGGCGTTTTTCGGCGGCGTATACCTCTAACATGTATGTATGTAAATTGACACGCCTGCCTACATTCCCTTATCACTCACAAGCCCTACTTTAGTATACTGCTTTCGAACGAAGTCATACAGTTGACTGTCTCAAAGCATTCAAACTCAAACAATTTTGCAAATTCGAAAATAATTAGTTACCGCACTAATTGCATAGAAAACAATTTATTAAATGAGTAAAAATATGCGTATCCGTTTCACCACTTTTTTTTGCCATATTATGTTATGAGTCTGTTTTTATGTGTATTGTTTGTTCGTATAAATCCTCCATCACAAAACGTCTAAAACACACATTGTTAACAATCCCATCTCCCTGGACATTGCCACAACACCATGTGTGTATACATATATGGATACATATGTACACATATTCAGAAACTTTCTCCTTTTGTACAAATAAAACTTACCACGAACTGCCCGAAGTCCAACCCGCACATTCTCATATCCTGAAATCATGCGCGAGACACATTTTGTAAAACTTTCCTACATATTTACTTACACGTACATATGATATATGTACATACTTAACTATCGTATGTGTACGCAAGTGCATGCTATACGAACACGAATATGAGAGTTCATTTAACACATTCACATATAATTTTATATTCATGAAAAACTGTTTCCGTAGAATTTGTAAGTCTCAGAAAAGCTACATACACGTACAATAAACGGATCCATTCGTTTAAACTTGAGCGACTAAACAACGGGGGCAGTGCGAGTAAGCAATGGTCACACGTTGGCTATTGTCCGTCTACATTTGACCAATCCAGTGGCATGTTGCTACCCGAATTTCGGTTCGATTGGAGTACCAACACATATATCTCCCAAATGAAACAAAATTCTGTTAATGCGCGCGGTATGCACTTCTTCCCTTCCTATTACACTATCCTATGCAGGGCTGGTCACTTTTTAACTCTTTCGTGAGTTTTTGCATTTTTTTTATTTTTTCGCGAATAACAGCAACGAACTCACGGGAATCAAAGTACCTATCGAATGGTATAAAAATATTGAAAATCGGTTTTGCACTTTTCGAGTAATTGCTATTTAAAAAATGCTTCATATGAAATTTGACCTTTAATAACTTATGTTGTTGTTGTTTCCCCCGCTAAAAAAACATACGGTTATACTCTCCTTAACTATATGTATCTATCCCTATATTTTGTTTTTTAGTTTGGGAGTTTGTGGCATTCTGCATTTTTCAAAATAATTCGCAAAAATCAGGGAACTTTCTAATCGGCTTAAAACTTGTACCTTATATTTTAAAATTCAAAGAACAACAATACTACATACTAAAAAAAATCTTATATCTACACGGCTAAAGAAATTAACCTAACTCTGAAACCCGTATAAAGTTTAATCAATTTTTCAAAGTATTTTGTACAATATTTCAAACCGTCCAAATACCTACAAAGATTTTCAATTTCTTTTGGTTTCGATTTAAAATCTAACTGAAAAAGCCGTCTAAATTTTTATTTTTGGCTTGTTTGAATGTAATTGAATTTTGCCCACAAAAACTTAATATGCGGCAAAGCTCAGCGGTAGAGCAGTCTGCTGTGACTCCTGAGCCGTTTCGTTCGAATCCTGCCAAGTGCCACATTTTTTAATTTTATTTTATTCTGAAAACTTTTCGGTTTAAAATTAAATTTTTTGGGTTTGAAAATTCAAATTTATTTTTGAAAGCTTATTCAAGATTGAATTTTGCCAACAACATTTATGTGTGCGATGTAGCCAAAATGTATTCAACAAAGTGTGATTGACAGTTAAATATTTTCTCTTGTAAGGGGCTATAATGTCAAACGAATGTAAACAAATAAATTAATCCTTTATGGTGCACCACATGTAAATTGGGTATCATTTTCTCTTCATTAATATTAGCAATAATTGACCCTTATATCATCCGCGATTTTTGTAAAAAATGTTTGGTTACAGTTTTCTTACCTTAGCTTATAAAACCATTGAATTCCAACCGTTCTTCACTGGCACCGAAGTTTTTTTCACTACCAGTAAAATACTTCTAAATTTGCTACCGAATATTCTTTCGTATTGCTTATTTGAATTAAAGGTAAAATATAAATATTGAAAATTTAAAACAAAAGTTAATTTACAAATTTTCCTAAAAGTTTATAAACGAAAAAAAATTGTTTTCAAGTGGGTTAAAATATTTTTTCTCTTTGACATTATACCCTGGTTCCGATTGAGAGCAACGTCAAATTCAAGCACACTTTGTTGAATTCATTTTGGATGTAGCTCAGTGGTAGAGCAGACGGGCATGATGCGGGGAGTCTTGGCTCGAATTCCCGCCAACTGACAAACAAATTTTTTTATCTTTAAATAATTGTTGAAACATTTCTGGTTTATAATTGAAACCCGATTCATTTAGCCAATATTCATGAAAACTGGTCTAGATTGAAGTTGAATCCAAATTTGGTTTGGTCATATATGAGGCGCTCAGCGCCAAAACGGCCTAATCCTAATTGTAGAAAAGAACTAACTGACTGTACTAATCTAACCGTAACTTTTGAAATAAATACTAAAAAATCTCCCTATTGCATAGTATAACACTAGGTTATACTATCTGCTTAAATCTGTTTTTCCTAGCTTTTTTAGTATTTATTTCAAAAGGTTATGGTTAGATTAGTATAGTCAGTTAGGCCTTTTTTAAATTGGGGTTAGGCCGTTTTGGCGCTGAGCGCCTCATATGTAGTCCAAAAAAGTTTAAGATTTATGTTCAAATTTTTAACCGTGTATATCGAACATCAGTACAAAAGCCAGGAGAATGACGCCAGGAGAATGACGAATTGCAAATAAATATGAGATTACATCTAAAGTTAACGTCCTAGCTAAACCTTAAATATTTAAGATAATATGTCCATACGACTCACATTTAACCATGTATAAATTAAAATGAAATATAGCCACTAAAGAAAATAGGAGCTAGCCAGGAGAATGAGGATTTGAGTGGAACCACATAAATAGACTGGGTAAAAGTGACGCTAGAACTGTTATCATAATGGCTAACGTTAGTATTTTTTGTCTACATTTCACTGAAGCACTGCCATTTAACCCGCACAATGAATTATTCAACGTCCGGCAATATTTTGCAAAAATTTCACATTTTAACCTGGTCCAGAAGACTGACGGCCAAAAATGATGACACAAGTTTATTCACTTTTTTAATCAGATTATTATGGATCATATTAGTAAATTTATTAAATATGTCTTGAACAGATATTAAATAATGAATAGAAATAAGAAATATTGGAATAAATATAGCATATTTGGTTTTACGACAACTTTATTAAGCGTTCAAGGAATTATGACACGCCAGGGGACTGATGTTACGAGGATTTATTCCATAATTTTACAAACTATTTTATAGAATATGTAATTGTAATTGAGGGGATATATAAATAGGGTTCTAAACGTTCATAAACTGTTGTATAATACAAGTCACTTTAAAACTTTCCGATTGGTTGACTGATGACATCAAGTTGTTCTACTTTTGTGTTTTCACCCATATATGTATATTTTGCTTGAAGAAACCAAAAACCAGAAAACCCCAATGCACAAAATTCAACACAAAAATGTATGTATGTATTACGGCTTCGCCATTTCACCCGGAGACCCAGGTAAAATGGTACACGCTATAGGGTGAAATGGCAAACAATTTTTTCTGCTCGATTTCGCCTACACGGTTAAAAATTTGAACCTAAATTTTAAACTTTTTAGCACTACATATATGACCAAACCAAATTTGGATTCAAATTCAATCTAGACCAGTTTTCATGAAAATTGGCTAAATGAATCGAGTTTCAACTATAAACAAGAAATGTTTCAACAAATTTTTAAAGATAAAATAAATTTTTTGTTGAATTCGAACCAAGACTCCCCCGCATCATGCCCGTCTGCTCTACCACTGAGCTACATCGCACACATAAATGTTGTTGGCAAAATTCAATCTTGAATAAGCTTTTTCAAAATAAATTTGGATTTTCAAACCCAAAAGTTTGAATTTTAGACCGAAAAGTTTTAATTTTCAAACCAAAAAGTTTTAATTTTAAACCGAAAAGTTTTAAGAACAAAATAAAACTAAAAAAAAGTGCAGCTGGCAGGATTCGAACGAAAACGCTCAGGAGTCACAGCCGAGTGCTCTACCGCTGAGCTATGACGCACATGAAGTTTTTGTGGGCAAAATTCAATTACATTCAAACTAACCAAAAATAAAAAATTTTGACTGCTTTTTCATTTAGATTTTAAATCGAAACCAAAAGAAATTGAAAATCTTTGTAGGTATTTGGACGGAAATTTTGTACAAAATAGTTTGAAAAATTGATTAAACTTTATACGGGTCTAAAATTTAGGTTCATTTTTTTAGCCGTGTACTAAACAAATGGGTCCACTAAGCTATTCTTTATATCAACTTTTTTGCAGATTTTGTGTTCTAATCTAATCTTGGCTTGCGTCATAATGACGCTTAACCGCCTAGGCGATTTTGGCCGTTTCGTATCAAAGCACGCCAGTCATTCCTTTTTAGCGATAACTGACGCCAATTGGAAACCCCAAGGGAGTTCAAGTCATCATCCATCTGTTGTTTCCATCTCAGTCGAGCTCCCCCCCTTCCTCTGCTGCCAAATTCGAGTGTCGATAGGAAAACTTTCTGTGCTGGTGCTTATTTGTCCATTCGCATAACATGACCCAGCCAGCGGAGCCTTTGGGCTTTAATCCGCTGAACCATGGTCAGGTCTGCGTAAAGCTCGTACAGCTCATCGTTAAATTTCCTTCGATACTCGCCGTTGGCATCACGGGAAGGACCATAAATCTTTCGGAGAACTTTTCTCTCAAATACTCTTGACACTGTCCATGATTCCGAGCCGTACATCAGGACTGGTATGATGAGAGACTTATAGAGCGTGATCTTTGTTTCTCGAGAGAGGACTTTATTTCTCAATTGCCTACTTAGTCCAAAGTAACACTTGTTGGCAAGGATGATTCTCCGTTGGATTTCTAGACTGATATTATTTTCGGTATTAATGCTGGTTCCCAAATAGACGAAGTTTCTCACCGTTTCAAACCAAGGACTGAAACCGAAACCGTAACCGTAACCGATTAAAACCGTTTCATTTTTCAAAAGCGAAACCGTAACAGTTATTTTGATCTGAAAAAGAACGAAACCGAAACCGTTTCAAAAGTCGGAACCGGTTCCAACCGGTTTTGAATTTTGTTTAAGTCTTTTTTCTTTTCATGGGAACATATTTTCTTTCACCAAAGGGTACTCTGGAAAGTTTTCATGGAAGATTGTCGAGCAATGTTACAAAAGACACGTTTTGACCTCAGTATCAAATTCCTAAAGAGGAAATTTAGCTACATATAGAATGATGGCATCGAAAAAAATTTACGAGATCCGAGAAAAATGTGTTTAGTGGCCCGTATCATATATTTTGACGTTTCATTTCATTTAGTTTCCATTCTAATATTTTTCTATTAGTAAAAGGAGTAATTTTTTTTAAATTATATTGCAGAAATTTCATCCATACATAGCGTTAATAATATTTATTACAATGCACAGCAGCCGGCTGGGTATTGCACCAAACCAACTTTTTAAAGTTTTTCGAAGTTAGCCACCAAAACTAAGTTACTGGCTTTCAAAGTTCGAAGTTGGACCCTTCGAAAATTTGGTTTTCTAATTGTTTTGTTTAAGAAATTATAAAAAATACACTTTCAAATAAAAAGAAAGTGCACCAATCAAGTAAGAGGAGCAAGAAGGCCACGCCCACATTTAAAATTTTTAAATTTTTTCACAAAACAATTAGAATTCCAAATCTTGGAAGGGTCCAACTTCGAACTTCGAAAGCCCGTAACTTATTTTTGGAGGCTACCTTCGAAATTCAGGGAACGCCATTAAATAAAAATACTTATCTCTTAGGGCCGCTTGCATAAAAGCTGATAACGACTAACCGGAGTTTAATTGACGTATTTTGTATGGTTAGCTGTCAAGTTAATCACCGATTAGGCTTAATCGGCTTTTATGCAAGTGGCCCTTAATCTCTTAAAAAAAATTGATTTAGTCCAATATCCAGAAAAACGTGGATTTTGTCGTACAGTGGTATTATATTGGAAAAATGTTATAAAAATTCAGACCTATTTTGCAGCTACATACTTAAGTTTTGTAAAATTTTTTGGCGTTCGTGTTTTTATTTGGAAACCGAAACCGGAACGAAACCGTAACCGAAATAAATTTTGAAGAACGAAACCGAGTAGTCTTACAAAACCGAATCGGTTTCATACCTTGTTTCAAACTTGTAGCTATCAACGGTGACTTGGCTGCCAAGGCGCAAGTGTGCCGATTCTTTCTTTGATGACAGGGAGATACTTCGTCTTGTCCTCGTTCACCGGGATATAGCTATCCTCACTTCATCATAGTCAGGTGGTGAGACGACGTCAGGGATTGGGGAATGCACATAGTTTTTAAAATTTTCAAATGCAACGTGCAAGTTCTAAAAGTTATCCAATTCGAGTGAAATTTTGCACAGCTTACTTTTAGAGCAACTCTTGCGTCCTCGTTCGTACACTCTGGGTAACGTGAGCTATCTAGGCTCGCGGCAGAAAGAGAGGGAGCCCCGGTGGGGCCACTCTGACATACTTGGTTTAAGGGCTCACCGAGGTCTTTTGCGCAGCGTCTGTTCACCATGAGGTGCGGCTGCAGGCGGGCGTCTGTCTTGAAGCAAGCGGCTCGCTATATAAATGTGTAAATATTTTTCAAAAACCCCAAAACGGGTTGTGCGCTGGGTTTGGGACCCGCCACGTAAAAAAACTTAAAACTAATGTACCAAAGCCTCGGATGAGAACCCCCTTTTATGTTGACGACCCGGCAAAACGAATAAGGCATAATGATTTGGATATACCGGGAATGTCCGGACCCGTGGTGGGAAAGAGACTTTGCCGCCAAGTATTAGCGTTCACTCCTGTGGACGAGCGTCTCGCTGCGATCCGCATCAAGGCGAGGTTTTTCAACATAACATTTATCTGCGCCTATGCGCCGACTGAAGAGACGGACGACGCAAAGAAGGACTCTTTCTACGATAAACTTCAACAGACTCATGATCGCTGCCCCCAGCATGATATCAAAATCGTGCTCGGCGACTTTAATGCCAAGGTGGGCAAGGACGGTCTTTTACAGTTGGAAAATTCAGTCTCCACGATATAACATCTCCCAACGGCACTAGGTTGATTGACTTCGCCGCTGCTCGCAATATGGTCATCAGTAGTACCAGGTTCCAGCATAAGCGAATACACCAAGCCACATGGCTGTCCCCTGATCAAAAAACTAGAAACCTAACGATGTAACCGAGCAATGGAAGCATATCCCTCACTCATTGCGTACCGCCGCTGAGGCCACTATTGGGTTTCAGCGAGCCCGCAAGAACAACTGTTACGATGAGGAATGTAGCACTGCCTCGGACAAAAAGGACGCTGCATACAGGGAGACTTTGCAACCCGTAGTATATAGCAACGCTTTAGTGAGGCGAGGAAGGAAGAGAGGCGCCTTTTCAGAAAAAAGAAACGTGAAGCCGAAAGGCGTGAGTGCGAGGATCTTGAGATGCTGGCTGACAGGAATGATGCCCGAAAATTCTATGAAAAGATCCGGCGGATGACGGAAGGTTTAAAGACCGGGGCAAGTTCCTGTAAGTACAATAATGGCGACCTGGTAACCGACGTACAGAATGTACTTAAATTTTGGAGGGTGCACTTCTCCTCACTGCTAAATTGCGATGGAGACGTCGAACCCGATACCCCAATCCCTGACGTCGTCCCGTCCCGGTGAACGAGGACAAGACGAAGTATCTCCTGTCATCAAAGAAAGAATCGGCGCACTTGCGCCTTGGCAGCCAAGTCACCGTTGATAGCTACAAGTTTGAAACAAGGTATGAAACCGATTCGGTTTTGTAAGACTACTCGGTTTCGTTCTTCAACATTTATTTCGGTTACGGTTTCGTTCCGGTTTCGGTTTCCAAATAAAAACACGAACGCCAAAAAATTTTACAAAACTTAAGTATGTAGCTGCAAAATAGGTCTGAATTTTTATAACATTTTTCCAATATAATTACGGTGACCATAATTTTTTTCTGAAAAAACAGAACTCTTTTTTACACAAAGCTTGGTATTGTCCTCACGTGAAAATTTCGCTACTCGCCTATAAACTATTTGACGTTACACTTTCAATATTTGGAATAAAAAAGTGTTCCTGATTTGCATGACGTAATCATCTTTTTGCAGTAAAAAATGTTGTCAACGTCTGTAAAACATTGAAATTGTAATCTCAAATATATTATTTTATAAATTTTATTATATAAATTTTATTATTATATAAATTATAATTTCAACTAAACTGCATCAATTAAAAGTCAGTAATTTTTGTGAATAGTATTTCTTGATGGTGAGAGACATTTTCCTTGTTAATATAAAACCTAAAATAACTGGTTTGTTTGTGCTAAGAAAGTTCAACTATGATTTTGCGTCTATCTCGGCTGGTATGTAAACTCTAACCCTCATATTCATAAAAAATAAAATTCGTTTATATTTTGATTAATTCGTCGCTCCCAACGAAGACTAACTCGGTTCAGTTACCGTGGAAGGCTAACATGGTCCGTTCTCTGCGTCGAAGACTAACACACTTCAGTTTTCTGAGTCGAAGACTAACACACTTCGGTTTTCTGCGTCGAAGACTAACACACTTCGTTCTCTGCGTCGAGAAATTCGCAAGTGTATGCAAACCCAAAGCAAACACGCTTTGAAAAGAGGATTGAAATGGGCTTGGGTTATGAGATTTGTATGAAATTTTCGAATGGTGTTTTCTTTGCTTCTAAAGACGCTAGGATAACACAGTGTTTGCTTTTGGTGGAAACAGCGTATAACTTTACACAGTTATTACATTTGTTAAAAGGGTTGCCGGTACAAAAAAGCAGAACAAAAACAGAACATTTGCTTAAAAAAAGAACATTTCTGTTATTTTCCTTAGAAAAAAAATACGCAGAACAAGCTTCTTAAAAACAGAACTGTTCTGCCAAAAACAGAACGGATGGTCACCGTAAATATAATACCACTGTACGACAAAATCCACGTTTTTCTGGATATTGGACTAAATCAAATTTTTTTAAGAGATTAAGAGATAAGTATTTTTATTTAATGGCGTTCCCTGAATTTCGAAGGTAGCCTCCAAAAATAAGTTACGGGCTTTCGAAGTTCGAAGTTGGACCCTTCCAAGATTTGGAATTCTAATTGTTTTGTGAAAAAATTTAAAAATTTTAAATGTGGGCGTGGCCTTCTTGCTCCTCTTACTTGATTGGTGCACTTTCTTTTTATTTGAAAGTGTATTTTTTATAATTTCTTAAACAAAACAATTAGAAAACCAAATTTTCGAAGGGTCCAACTTCGAACTTTGAAAGCCAGTAACTTAGTTTTGGTGGCTAACTTCGAAAAACTTTAAAAAGTTGGTTTGGTGCAATACCCAGCCGGCTGCTGTGCATTGTAATAAATATTATTAACGCTATGTATGGATGAAATTTCTGCAATATAATTTAAAAAAAAATTACTCCTTTTACTAATAGAAAAATATTAGAATGGAAACTAAATGAAATGAAACGTCAAAATATATGATACGGGCCACTAAACACATTTTTCTCGGATCTCGTAAATTTTTTTCGATGCCATCATTCTATATGTAGCTAAATTTCCTCTTTAGGAATTTGATACTGAGGTCAAAACGTGTGTTTTGTAACATTGCTCGACAATCTTCCATGAAAACTTTCCAGAGTACCCTTTGGTGAAAGAAAATATGTTCCCATGAAAAGAAAAAAGACTTAAACAAAATTCAAAACCGGTTGGAACCGGTTCCGACTTTTGAAACGGTTTCGGTTTCGTTCTTTTTCAGATCAAAATAACTGTTACGGTTTCGCTTTTGAAAAATGAAACGGTTTTAATCGGTTACGGTTACGGTTTCAGTCCTTGGTTTGAAACGGTGAGAGACTTCGTCTATTTGGGAACCAGCATTAACACCGAAAATAATATCAGTCTAGAAATCCAACGGAGAATCACCCTTGCCAACAAGTGTTACTTTGGACTAAGTAGGCAATTGAGAAATAAAGTCCTCTCTCGAGAAACAAAGATCACGCTCTATAAGTCTCTCATCATACCAGTCCTGATGTACGGCTCGGAATCATGGACAGTGTCAAGAGTATTTGAGAGAAAAGTTCTCCGAAAGATTTATGGTCCTTCCCGTGATGCCAACGGCGAGTATCGAAGGAAATTTAACGATGAGCTGTACGAGCTTTACGCAGACCTGACCATAGTTCAGCGGATTAAAGCCCAAAGGCTCCGCTCGGTCATGTTATGCGAATGGACAAATAAGCACCAGCACAGAAAGTTTTCCTATCGACACCCGAATTCGGCAGCAGAGGAAGGGGGGGACCTCGACTGAGATGGAAACAACAGATGGAGGATGACTTTTAACTCCACGTCCGATCTCTTTCGTTTGAAAGGGTTTCCGTTTACCCTCTTTGGCACATAAGTGGTTTGGAAATCCGGTATCAGAGATTGCACCAACGGCGACATCGTTTCCTGCGAAACTTCCTCATATTTCTTCAGGGTCCTTGCGGCCAATCGTTTTTCCAAGTACGCAGAGCGGAGGAGAAATGTCTCCTGGGAGTCCAGACTCGTAGTTGCCATTTCGGGCGCTCCTTTTGCTGAAAACTCAGGTGTAGCTTTTTTCTCCTTTGTATCTCCGAGGCCAGTTCTTGAGACCGCTGCCACATAATTTTAAAAAATAAATGTGGAAAAGACAGATTTCCGGAAAAAAACAATCCTGAAATTTTGCGAACGGCGTTCCTTCCTTTTCTACTACAATTTTCCTAAAAGGGGGATTTTTTTACCCTTTTTGCATCCTTCGTAAATGCAACTCTAATAAGGAAGCTATGCCTTGGCAAATGTCAAAATCTGCTTAACCTTATATAATTTAACAATGGTGAAGACACTGAAGGCTGTCTTAAATTATTTATAATTAACACCTTAAGTTATTTAATATTTATGTACATACATAATTAAATTATTTATTACAATTAAAAAAATTACATTTTCCCATGAAATGTTTTAAAAACAATGTGTTTCAAATAAATAAATGCGAGGATTTCCGTAAGTACCTTAACGATTCGTAAAGATTAAATCGTAACGATTTCGTTTAGACAAATTCGATTCGATTTATTGTAAAAAAAGTTATAGCCGTAAACTTGGTACCCATTAACTACGTGAAAAAACGTGCAGATTCCGGTTCTAAAGAGAAAAATCAAAAATTCGCCATAGGTTTTGAAATTTCGCAAAGTAATCATTTTTAAAAAAGTGAGAAAACACCATTCTTGTATTTTACGAAAAATCTCCAGCTTTGCTTTACCCATCGAACCCCGCTTATCACCGCATAAAAGGTCTTCAATAGCTCCAAAAATCCGCCATATAATGGGTTTCAATCAGATGCCCAGTTTAAGAGCAATTTCAAGTCACCTCGTAGTATGTATTTGTCATGAAACAAAAGATAGAGCAAGAAAAGTGTTCGTTAAACAAAATTTTGTGAAATATCTCAACCTGGCGTAAGCTAGAGCAGCCCAATAAATAAACCTATTGTTAAAATGTTCCCTACTAGACATATATCAGTCATTTGAATAGTCAAATGTCAGGTATGGCTGAATGAAATCTATTTCAGGCCGTAGTGCAAAGTTTCATTCAGGTTTTCAAGAGCGACATTACAATCCTGAATAAACAATTTGTATACATGTATGGTTTTGCGTCTCTTTCTTACTAATTGAATACTGCATAAGGCTCTCCTTATCTTTGTCCGGGCACTTTTACTTCATTCGTGACATAGATGTCAGTCAGGCATGAGTAAACAAAGCTGAACAACAACAACAAGAAACCTACTACAACAACAACAAGAAACCTACAATAACCAGAAAATTTAGAGAATTTAGTGTTTATTTTTCAATATACATAGGTATATACATATTTACATATATATTTATGGTGCATTATTTCGTACGCCAATACGGCGTACAACTGGTGTAGGTGGTGGATGGTGCATTGGCAGACCAGTATTGCGTAAAACTAATGACGGTGGTGTTTTAGTGTGTGTCTTGATTGTGATCCCACCATGAGTTGTTGATAATGATATAAATTTGGATGTTGATGTTGGGTGCACAAGGACGTCCTTTTGGTTGCACTGTCAGCTTGCAGTCCGAATCCAACATGCTCCAATCAGGCGTGCAGACGATGTCACCGTTTTAAATGTTTGAACCTTTCGTAGGTGCGGTGTGTGAGGAGGAACCAGACGATTTCAACTGCTTCCTTCCCTCACTGCCAAGACCACGACGCTATGCCGTTGAATCTAAAAAAAGGAAAAATTAAAACCTTTTTTAAAAATATAGTTTATTCAACTAATTACCCTTATTTGTTTATCTACATATATGTGTAGCGTATCAGTGCCCAATATTGTGCTCGTAGAATCCATAATATTTCGATTTTTCAAAAAAAAAATTAAAATACAAATTAATTTTTTTCACATTTTTGAAAATTAAAATGTCAAGATTTTTTTCTGTTGACACGAACAGTCAAACTAAAAAGAAACAGAAGAAGATTTTTTGCAATTGTGTAGGTGTTGTCAAAAATGCTGTAAGTGTATTGGAGTTTCCTACAGCATCCCAAAATGTATTCAACAAAGTGTGCTTGACAGTTAAATATTTTCTCTTGTAAGGGGCTATAATGTCAAACGAATATAAACAAATGAATTAATCCTTTATGGTGCACAACATGTAAATTGGGTATCATTTTCTCTTCTTTAATATTAGCAAAAATTTACTCTTATACCATCCGCGATTTTTGTAAAAAATGTTTGGTTACAGTTTTCTTACCTTAGCTTACAAAACAATTGAATTCCAACCGCTCTTCACTGTCACCGAAGTATTTTTCACTACCAATAAAATACTTCTAAATTTGCTACCGAATATTCTTTCGTATTGCTTATTTGAATTAAAGGTAAAATATAAATATTGAAAATTTAAAAAAAAGTTAATTTACAAATTTTTTCCTAAAAGTTTATAAACGGAAAAAAAAATTGCAACTGGGTTAAAATATTTTTCTGTTTGACATTATACCCTGGTTCCGATTGAGAGCAACGTCAAATTCAAGCACACTTTGTTGAATACGTTTTGCAGCATCCCACCCAAAATGTATTCAACAAAGTGTGCTTGACAGTTAAATATTTTCTCTTGTAAGGGGCTATAATTTCAAACGAATATAAACAAATGAATTAATCCTTTATGGTGCACCACATGTAAATTGGGTATCATTTTCTCTTCTTTAATATTAGCAAAAATTTACTCTTATACCATCCGCGATTTTTGTAAAAAATGTTTGGTTACAGTTTTCTTACCTTAGCTTACAAAACAATTGAATTCCAACCGTTCTTCACTGGCACCGAAGTATTTTTCACTACCAATAAAATACTTCTAAATTTGCTACCAAATATTCTTTCGTATTGCTTATTTGAATTAAAGGTAAAATATAAATATTGAAAATTTAAAACAAAAGTTAATTTACAAATTTTTTCCTAAAAGTTTATAAACGGAAAAAAAAATTGCAACTGGGTTAAAATATTTTTCTGTTTGACATTATACCCTGGTTCCGATTGAGAGCAACGTCAAATTCAAGCACACTTTGTTGAATACGTTTTGATCCCACCCGACCAACGCTCACGAAAATGCCTAAGTTTTCAAAGCTTTAGCAATAATTTTCCTGGCAATTCTATCGAGAATGGGTTCAGCAAAACTATCGTAAAAGTATTACCGTTCGCCCAGTTTGTGGCAGCAGAGCTCACTTTCTCGATATCAGATTTTGTTACATTTGCCGTTTCGTTTTCGTGGCGTAAATGGATTGCTAAGGGAGTGCCACGAAATCCCCAAAAAAAAAAACCCCAAACACAAAATCCCCCAAAAAAAAAAATACCCAAAAACATAATCCCCAAAAACAAGATCCCCAAATTCAAAATCCCCAAAATCAAAATCCCCAAAATCAAAATCCCCAAAATGAAAATCCCCAAACACAAAATCCCAGTGCTATGATAAACATCATTGCCGTGTAAAAAATAGCAATATCTCTTTCCTATATGAGCTTTCGTTCACATTTATGTACATATATTCACCTTTTGGCAATACACATTTTTACTTATCCATATATAGGACTGCTAGTCCCCAGTCGGGACTTTTGTAGCTAGCCTTACAAAAAACTAACTGGAAGCCAATTTATACAGATTGGTTTATAGCTAGCCCTAAAGTCATGCAGAAATCAAACAGTACGGATACCCATTTCTGCCCGTGTTTCAATTTTTCGAACCTGACTTTTAGTTAACCACAAAGTCATGCACAAACCAACCAATTGATTTTTAGTTGATCATAAAGTCATGCAGAAGTCAACCAGTTGAAAAAAAAAAATTATTGCTTTTCACTAATTTTTTTAGGCTGACTTTTACCTAACTACAAAGTCATGTAGAAGAAAAATATTCAATAATAAATTGTATTACTTTTTCTACATTTTTCTGAGCTGACTTTTAGATAACCATGAAGTAATGTAGAAAGCAATCAGCTTATACTTTGCTTTATTTTGTTCGTTAGCTTGGAGAACTTTCAATTGCGTTAATTTTCAAAAATTTTCATAAAAACAAAACATCCACAACGTTTTGTATTTTAAAAATCACATGTGTACATTTATTATAAGGCGAATTAAAGATAAATAAAGAACAAAAGGTATCTGTGTGGCTGTCAGTGCCATAGAGCAACGAGGCGTAAACTTATGCCTAAATCAGGCCTCGGCAGCTAGTGGGACAATTGGCCGAAAAGCTGAGAACGGAATTCACACAGGTTATACCGCTTTTTGCTTGGCCTCTCGAACAATTCAACTGTTGCTGCGCTTGTGAGAGCGCTGTGATAATTCTGACCAATAACGTCGTTCTCGTTCAAACAACGACTCAACAACATCCGTTGATTGGTACGGTGACCGCTCTTTCAATTCTGCCGGGCCCTGGCCTAAATACAACGGACACCTTTGCTGACAAATCTTATTTGATGGCCCTTAAGGACAACACCTTTAGAGAGCTGCATGCATTTGTGCTGGAATGTAATTTGAATAGGAAAAATAATATTATATACTATTTTATACAATGTACTTATTAAAAGAAAAATAAATATTGTATAGTGCATTTAAAAAAGTATACATGCTTTTTAAGATTTATTTGAAGTGGAAATAAAATCTGTCAAATGCAGCCAAAATAGGTGCTACCATAAGCTAACCTAAAATAATCGACTTAAAGTCCTCTTTAAATAGCCAATTACAAACAATCTTTAAGAAGTGACCTAAAAGTTAGCTCAATATAGTTAATATTAATCTGCCTTAAACAAATTGACTTTTAGTTAGCTGCGAGTCATGCAGAAATAAGCACTACTGACTACCTCCTAGGCCATCGCCATGTAAAAATAGTCAGTCTGCTCCATACAAAGTAGTCAGCTTTTCAAACAGTATTGGGTGCAAAGTAGTCAACTTAAAATGCATTAATGGTTAGCAGAGTTCCCGACTGGGTCGCTATAACTCGAACAAGCTAACAACGAAGCTGATACAAAAAGAGAAACGAAAATTAAGACAAACGCGAAGTTTCAAGTGTACTTATGTTTGCTCATATTGCGCATTTCGCAGCATATTTTAACATGTGGAAGTAGCGCAGTTGCTAGGCACACCGACTAGCACGCAGAGGGCTGGGAGTTCAAGTACAGGTTGGGGTAATTTTTTATTTCTAACTTTTTGTTTTTAAGTTCCTAAGTATTTTTCGAAAACTTTAGCCACTCAGCTATTGCCTCATATAAAATTCAATGGCAAAATATCCAATACAATGGCAGCAGACCCAATAGATGGAAATCATTGATTTCAGCTGCAGATAACATAACATCTATTCAGGAAAACAATATGGTTATATGTAAATTGTAAAAAACGTGTACCGTTAAGTTATCAGCAATGTATATGTATGTATGTGTTCGGATAAAATTGACATTGACATATGTATCTTATAAAAGTAATTAAGTGTTTGTAAAATTAAAAAATTGTTTCTGATATTTATCTGAAAAACAAAGAAGTTTGTATTTATTTGTATGATTTACTTGTAAATTACAGTAATTCAGAAATTCCCGAATAGCATAGAATTCAAATTATGTTTAAAATCGCTACGATTGTATTTATACTATCGATAAATGACAACAAAGAAGCTTGTATTTACTTATATAATATATTGTACGTACATAAGTATTTGTTAATTCGTTATAAATGAAATTTCTTCTGTTTTATTGAAATATATCTAACATAAAATGGGGATTTCGTGTTGGGGATTTTGATTTTGGGGATTATGAGTTTGGGGATTTTAATTTCGGGGATTCTGATTTTGGGGATTTTGATTTTGGGGATTTTGATTTGGGGATTTTGTTTTGGGGATTTTGATTTTGGGGATAACGTGGTAGACCCGGATTGCTAACGGATCTGGTTTCGGTACGTTAACACTATCCAGCAAGTACGCAAACAGTACCAAATACGATCCTTTTTTTTTTTGGTAAAGTCCACAGATCTGGCATGATCTGTTTAAGCGGCGCGCTAAGAACGACGCCCAACGAAGCTCTTCAGGCCATTCTAGGCATTTTGCCACTCGTTCTGGAAGCGTACCGGGCAGCAGCGGCTCTGTGTCTAAGGGAAACGTCTGACTGGGGCGCAACCACAACTGGACACTCCAGTATTCTGGGATCTTACAATTTTCTCCCTCTGAGCCCAGATTGGTGTGCCCTGCTACTAATGGCGGCACTCAGCAATCTTGGATAAGACTTGAATTTTTTTAACGGTCATGTATTTTTATTAAATTTGGTAGTATGGCTCACAACGACTAAACAAAAATACCTATATAACAATTTTTCGAAATTCGAATTATTTTCAAAGTTATAGCTATCAACACTTTTCGAAATTCCTCACTTTTTGATTATTTTTTCACGATTGGTCAATTTTTTTAAATATATATAAAAGATAGTATCTTCTACCAAACGACGATTCTAATTTTTGCAAAAATTTTTTTTTGCAAACATTACTCGCAATTTTTAACTTCTCCATCGTGGTCAGATGGCGCTTTTGTATGATGTTGTTGGACTTTCCATTAGTAACTATGTATTAGCAAAAAAAAATTTTTTTGGCACTTTAAGGTAGCGGAAGTTATTTAAATTTTTTGTTAATTAAAAATTGACAAATCTCTGACTGTTCAATCAACAGTGGAGTGCAGTTACTTCAATAAAAAATTCCATTGAGATAATCAAAAATTTGGTCAATTCAACAGAATTTGGTCAACTTCAGGATAACAGTAGGCGATTGTTGATTTTACCAGTGCCATTTTTTCGGTAGTTTGGCATTGATTAGTTTAAAGATAACCAGGGCCTGGATTCTCTAAGGTCCAATTTCACATTGCCAGAGTAACTTACGTTCCACAGATTTTCAACTTTCATATTGAGTTAACCAAAGGTTAACTAACCAACGTTGGTGGTTTAACCTCTGGTCAGATATCAGAAGACTGTCTACCAACAGTTTATACAGAAAAAATTCAGTTAAATAACTTAAATAAAATTGCGAATGCATAGTTAACTCTGGAACTTAAGTTAACCTGTCACTGTGAAATTGGGCCTAACAGTGAGTTTTGAAATTTCCACTTTTTCACCATTTAAAATATGTGTATGGGAAAAAAGTGTACATTCAAAACTCACAGTTAGAGAATCCAGGGCCAGAAATTAACTGGTATGAATACACCCCAAAATGTATAGTCAATGACTACAATGTTTGCTGAGTAGTTTGGCATTGACTGGTTTAAAGCTAATCAACAATGAACTGGTATGTATGTATGTTAGGGTGGGGCAAAAACTTTTACCACAGTATTTGAAGAAAATTTAACGCTCTACAAAAAAAGATCCTAGAAACTTTTCATTACATTACAAAGTTTTTCGAGGTCGAAAATTCACTAATTTCTGAAACACATACGGCGAAAAGTTGTGTAGCTCAAAATCAGTAAAATATTATTATGAACTAAAATTTAACGCTCCACAAAAAAGATCTTTTGTACTTTTTTTTCGTTAATCCAGATATTTGACTACCAAAAACATAATACTTCAAAACGCCATTAAAATGCTTAGTTTCGTTCTGATTGCCGGGGTTCTAGTTTACAGTAACAACAACAAGTCTAAATATATTTCTTTCGGAAGTGTTCCTAGATAAGATTTGAATGTATTTCCCACAACCAGGGCAATTCTAAATAATTTTTCACCGCGAACCGTTTCACCTTTTAATAAACCTATTCTTGCTCACAAATTATATGAAAGTGAGAAAATCCGCACATTCAAAAATTATTTAAAACTGACCTGAATAACGCCTTCCCGAGATTCCAGGCACATGCGAGGGTACATAAAGCAGCAAACGTAGGTACATGCATCCATACATAAACTCGTTCACAGTTGAGTGTATGCCTGTATATTTGGGCATTTTTGTACTGAAACTTTGTGTTTGAATCGATGAAAAAAGTTTATTTCACATTTTTTGTAGGACGTAAGATTTGCTATCTAAATAACTCAAGCTCATTTAATAATATTTTACTGTTTTTGAGCTACACAACTTTTTACAAAACTCTATGGGTTTCAGAAACTAGTAAATTTTCGACCTCGAAAAACTTTGTAATGGTCACAGTGGCTTTTTTGTAGAGCATTCAATTCCCCGCAAATACTGCGGTAAAAGTTGGCTGTATGATTTTTGGGTGAGAACATATATTTATTTGCATAGAAGCCTTTTCACGAAAACAAAAAGCGGTGATGAGGCACGCTTCCCCATTAGTCAATGAACTAGTATGTTTACTGAGTACCTAGTTTTTGACTTTGGCTGCAGGGAAATTACAAAAAGACGCCCACGTGCAAAATATGAGTCAGATCAGTGGCGTGCCTTCCATATAAGCCAAAAAGCCCGGCTTGCCTAGCTAATCTCCTATAAGCTTCAAAATGTATCGTAACAATTTTTGTTTTATCGTTTACATTTGGTTTCTTAAAGGATAACTGGTTTTTATTTCCCTGCCTGCCACCTACTACCTAATCGCTGTTAATAGCATAGAAATATACCTACAGCTTTTCCTGCCACCGGTCGGCTGATAGCTCATTTACATAAAATTATTTCAGTGCGTGATGGCCATCTCTCACTTACTTACTTAAAACAGCCTTAAACCGCCTAGGCAATGATGGCCATCTCGCTTTTACTTATTGGCTTTTACCGGGCTTTCAAAACTAGTACGAATCTGTGTGCTGAAGCAATTGTTTTTTTTTTTTAATTTGGAAGTATTTTTATATGAAACTTTGAAGCCAGCTTCTGACTGGTGTTGCCATAAGCGAAAACGAAAATGAAATTTGTTTATGTATGTATCTACAATTTTAACGTGCAAAGCGCTCTACTCAAAAATTATTGGCGCATATTCTAAAGTAGAAAAAAAGAATTCAATAGTGGTAGGTGCTGTAATTTTTTTTTATTTGCTAGGCACTATAAAGTATAAAAAAGGTGTTTAAGGTTTCTTAGCTTCTGTAATGTACCTAAATTGGAAATAGTGCGAATAAAACTTTTCCCTTGGGTTGGAAAAGGTTAAAAAAATCTGCAAACAATAACGTGCCTATTAGCGGAACCTAAAAGTTTAAGTTTTTCCCGTCTGCAAAAGTCGATAAATATCCTGAACTCTTCTTTGTCTGAAATGTTCTCTGGCAGCAGTATGTGCTTTCGTTGGGGTTGTAAAGACTGGGGCTTGCCTTGATTGATACACGTAGGCACGCCACTGAGTCAGATATCTTCAAAACTGCGGGACTAGTTTGAGTTACGTGCCATACGAAAACTAACACTTTCAATTTCTTTTACGAAAACTAACACTTGAAATTCAGTAAGAAAACTAACACTTTCATTTAGTATCTGACGAAAAATAACACTTTTAGGTAGTATGTACATTAGGGTGATTCAAATAAAAAAAACTTGGTTATTTCTTCGGTCTTACCCCCTGAAACTTTAGGTATTGACGAGAAAATAAGCCTTGCAAAAAATTAGTGCTCTAACTTAACCCTTAGGGGTGGCTATTTTTTTTCGTCCTTTCCCATACATTTTGTATGGGGAAAATGGTATTTTTTTCAAAGTGAATTTTCTTTCAATTGTTGAAACTTTTTTGAAAATATTTTTACATACTCTTAAAGTTGAAGCTTTGAAGCTTCCAAAATGGTAAGCCATGTGCGAATATCTTAACTATTAAAATAATTAGAGCCTCTTAAAGTTTACTAAATTTTATACGTGTTACTGTGTATGTGTGTGCTATAGTACAAAACTCAGCCATTTTCAAATGGCTGTAATTATCTTAGTAGTTAAGATAATTGCACATGGCTTACCATTTTGGACTTTAAGAGTATGTAAAAATATTTTCAAAAATTGAAAGAAAATTCACTTTGAAAAAAATACCATTTTTCCCCATACAAAATGTATGGGAAAGGGCGAAAAAAAATAGCCACCCCTAAGGGTTAAGTTAGAGCGCTAATTTTTTGCAAGGCTTATTTTCTCATCAATACCTAACTTTTTAGGGGGTAAGACCTAGTCGACATTTTTTTTGAATCACCCTAATGTACATTTTCTTCAGAGAAAAAATGAAAGTGTTACTTTTCGACAGACACAAAATAAAAGTGTTATGTAGTTTTCGTCCGACACAAATTGAAAGTGCTAGTTTTCGACACACACAAAATACACCAGAGAGCCTCTAGAGTTTTTCTGAATGTGTTATGAATCTCTTGGAAGTTAATAGCATAGCTGGGGAACTTCGATTATAATTAGAAATCATTACGATTAGAAAAATTAAGTAATCTAATCATTCGATTTTTTTTTTATTCTTTATATTTTGATTACTAATTTATTAGATTAGAGCTAATCAAAAAACTAATGGCGATTCGCGACGATTAGCATATCTAATCGAAATTAATCAAAAAAAAAAAAAATAAATTCGATTTCTCGATTAGCTTTGATTAAATTTGATTAGATCAATTGTTTTGAAATATTTTTTTTTTTGTCATTTAATTCATAAATTAACAAACTTTAAATAGCTTTTATTCAAAATTTCATCGTAAACATAAACACTAAATACTAGGCTATATATATAAAATTCAAATTATGTACCTATATATGGACACACTTGGCTCATAAACGAATAAGCCGATCGTAACAAAATTGAAAATTGTACACACGCACTGGATATCTTGCAGGGATGGTCACATGCTAAAAAATATTTTGATATATATAGGGGGCGTGGCACCTCCCATACAAATAGAATTTTTCATTGTCCGTATCTCTGGAAGTATTCGGGTTAGGAAGTATTTAGGTTTGACCACTGAAATTTTGTGAGGAGTTATATAAGATCAATCCCTGCCATCTCCAAAAAAAAACTGGGGATAACGAAAAAGGGGGCGTGGTTCCTCCTATACGAAGGATATTGGGATATGGATAAAATAGATATAGGGATCGGGATAGAGAAACATGCAGGGAAATAAATTTGTGGTAGGACAACGTCTTCCGGGTCAGCTAGTTAAAGTATACAAATTAAAGCGTCATTCTGCAAAAAAAATATTTTTTTTTATGCAACAACTTTTCTAGCGGTGCTTTGGGGAAAACAATACAGTTATTGCACCGACAAATTGCAATGCTTAGAAAGCGAAGGCAGAACAGGCAGAGGTATTGTACAGTGGTGTAGCTATGAACAACGACTTAATGCAATATTATGAAATATCCAAAAATATTTATATCATGTAAATAAATTTAGTATACAAAAATAAATAAATTCTTTGTTTACAAAAATATTACAAAACAGTTGATCTAATCAAATCTAATCAAAACTAGTCAAGAAATCGAATCGATTTTTTTTATAATTAAGCAATTAGGATTAAAAAAAAAGTTTCTAATCCGATTAGTAATCATTATGATTACTAATCATTATTCCCCAGCTATGGTTAACAAGCACGATTGCCCCATTCAAAAATGGATATCTGTGTAACCTTAACGATAAGTGAATTTGGGTTTTTTTCTGGTAAGAGATTTCATAATCTCGATATTTTTCACAAAATAAATTTTCAACCCATTTGGCGAATCTTTTCATCCATCCCCGGCGGACAACACTGACTGGACTATATATGTACATATTACACAACAGCTAATATGGTATATTTTATTAGACGCAACCGTATTTATTGGCCATGATGGTATCCCAACAAACATCATTAAACTATGTCTCAAACCTTTGAATCTTTACAGTTCTCAAGTTGATATCCAACCCTCGAGAAATTTTGAGAACTTAATAGTTTTTATGAGATATTATGTAACTGTTTGTTGGGACTAGAAAGACAACATAAGGTCTTGCAAGCGATTAAGGGTTGTAACTTAAATGGACTTAGACTTAATGTTAGTAATTTGTGATAAAAATTTGTGCTCTTTATAAATATATACAAATGTATGTTTGTAATGTTTTGACTTTATAGTGATTTTTTTTATTTTTATATGTGTATGAAGTGCAAGTACACACATACATATGAACAGATATGCCTGTTTAAAACCGTAAATTTACATAAGCACGTCGCATATTTGTATGAGGTGCGAATACATCCTGCTATTCATGCTTCGAAATACAGGTTTATTCATAAGCAACCCTGCATGCTCTAATTTTTTTAAGTTATTGAGCAGCTGCCACGTCGAGCAGTCAAGGTTGAAGGGACCTTTTGGGCTAGCAGTGTGTAAATATTTTGAGGCATATTGTGTGTTTAATATTTTCATAAACCAATTCTAAGGGACATTGTTACTGTACATGTGAAGCATTTTGTCTAATTTTTTAATTCACCGGTTATGCAAAACCGTAAATGTTTTAAGGGGTACCACAGTACATTTTAAGAATGCTTTACTAATTTTTATTAACAATGAAACTAATAGTCAGACATTTATACTGATTTATTTATTTAATTCACCCGAAAGAGAAATTCAAAATATGCCTTAATATAAGTTTAGTCTAACGATAGGGTAACGAGATACTGTACAAAAAATGTTTAACCCATTTTATAAAAAAACAAGGCGAAATTTTACTAGGTGATAACACGGCGTTGCTGTATAGGTACACACACACACTTCCTATGTTTTGATAGCAAGATTTCCTTTTTTCGTGAGATTTTTAGCATTGTATACCTTACATAGTAGCGCCACTCACAGCTGATCGCAAAAACACACTAATACACACACACAATATATTCCCCATAAGCACAGAAAAATATATTCTCAAACGTTTGGTAAATAATTAGGGTCAAATTTTAGAAAAATGTACCACGATTTGGACAAAATTTATTTTGGGGAATGGTAGAGGGGGTCGTATGTATCAAAACTGTGAAGGTAGAAAATGTCGGACATTTATATTATAACTTTTATATTTAATTGTACCTCAAGTTAATACTCATTTAGCAAAAATGATGATCTGCTACTGGTAGTTTATCATTAAATCGAAAAACTATTAATATTAAGCTTTCAAAAAGTGAGAATTTGACGTTGAAGGTTTCATCTCAAATGCGTCTCAAGTTGATATCAAACAAAATGGTATATTAGGTCCCACACAATTCCTTCATTCCATTTCATTTGGAGTCACTCAGCCAGTGCCTCCCACTCAAATTCGTAAGAAGAAGAAAATAAGCTGCCAAACTAGTAAGGGTTAACAATGATTTTTAGTTAGGTATCTCGATTAGCGCGCCACTAAGCAAATTATATTTTCACAACAGGAAGTTAGTTAACTCGAACTCGAGTTTCCCAATTTTCTAAAAATCTCGATCAGTTGTCGATGTTGTAATTATGATGGACAGCCCCACCTAAGCGTGAACTTTTCCTTAACCTAAATTGACATCGATGTCTTCTAACTGAAATCCTAGGAAACGAGGAGTAGCATTAGGGTGAGATCAGAGTGAATTGGGTCTTGGAAGATTAGGCTACGAAGAGCAGCTGAGTAAATGATTGGTATCGTGTGGGGGCGAGTCGCATGCCAGACATTCATTCGGCAAGTCGGGGTTCAGTCTGGATAAGTATACGTAAAAAATGTTTGGTGTCAAAACAACATTTTAAGATGTTGCTGTATATATAAACTGAATACCTTAACACTTCAGGAGTCTAATACTGAGTTTTCCTAACAAAAAAAAATATATTTTCAGAGTTCTTATACGTATGTATGTAGGTATACTGTTTCACAGAGATCTTATATTGCCTTCACCGTGTTGTTCTAAATGATGGCGGCGGGCCGCTTCTAGGAATTACACCACACTTTCTCACGTTGCACTGTCTAAGGCCCGGTTTTTCATTGCAGGTTTAAACCACAGACAAAGTTGACTAGAGTTTGTCCCATACAAATTGGCCGCTTAAACTTAGTTTAAACTAGCACTGAAGTTTAAACTTGCACTGAAAACCCGGGCCTAAGTGTAGCAAAAGATTTGGTACCAAAATTGGAGTTAGTTCTATTCCAAAAGGTGTAGATTTTGGACGGCCAAAATCGCCTAGGCGGCTAGATGGCTATTTCAAGTAAGTAAGTAGATTTTGCACTTCGTTTTTTTGCATGTAGGAGTTCAACCTGCTACAATATCCAGAACGTAGTTTAGCCAGAGTAACCCTTGTCTCTCGGGGGAGCTGACGTTTCTCCTGAGCAAACAAAGGGTGCTGGTATTTGCAATACGGCTTTCATAGGACGGAACTCGACAAAGGAAACTACCGATACCGTATGGATATGTAAGAGGGTCTGCTTGTGAACCTTTGGATATTACTAGGTGCCGGATCTCATCATAGTGCTTACGTAGATGCGTCTTTATGGACCTAGGAGGCCATGCTAACTCAAGCAGTTGTCTGTACGGATGCTGAGGCAGTATTTCATTATGCCCACTTTCTGTGTTAAATGATGAATAGGTGCCATAATGAGACATCCAGCAGATGTTCTGAGTATGTTGTTTTGACAGTCTTGCAACTAATTCAAATAAGTGTTAGCAAGCCCCGGAGACCATATCAGCAACGCGTAGTTCAGGATCGGCTGACCAATTGCCTTGTAAGTTGCCATCAAAGTTTTTTTATCTTTGCCCCAAGTGCTGCCAGCTATCTAGGATTTTGTTTCGGGTTTGTCAATTGTTTCGCCGAGGACTTTGTCGGTGACAATGTTAGGTCTCGAACGCTAATAATTCCTCAAGAGTGCGACACCTAGCGGAAATTTGTTATTCATTGTTACTAATTTTTAATAAAAAAAAGTATAATCTTATTCGGAAGGTACTCAAAAATCGATCTCAAGATTCTCCCCGTTTTCAAAGAATGTTGAATATCTCAAAAAATTAAATTGTCATCGGGCTCTAAAAAATATGCTAATTTTCTAGGTCACAGGGATACCAGTCAACCGCAGGTTTCCTAATTTCAAAATCGATCTCAAGATTCTCCCCGTTTTCAAAGAATGTTGAATATCTCAAAAAATTAAATTGTCATCGAGCTCTAAAAAATATGCTAATTTTCTAGGTCACAGGGATACCAATCAACCGCAGGTTTCCTAAATTCAAATAGTTCGATCCTATCAGAATTTTTCATTGTCACAGGGTTCTGAACTGTGTGAAAAGTTTCGAGTCTCTAGCTTGGTGGGAAGTTACTCAAAAGTCGATCGCAAGATTCATTTATCTCTATCAGGGCGGCACCTGCTGGAACTTCGTTTTCTGCGGATGATATTGTCATTCAGTATTGAACGATGTGCTGAAAACTAGACCTTAGGTAACCGCCCCTGCAGCTAGGGAAATTACTCAATATCGATCTAAAGATGTCCCCCTAGGTTAGGTTAGGTTCAAGTGGCTGCCGCAGAGGCACACTTAGGCCAGTTATGAAAGGCCCGTTGTGATACCACCAACACTAGCAAACTCAGTCCCGGGACCCGGCCATATGGAACATCCCTGAGTTATTGGGATTTCCCACATAGCAGAATCCCGGGACTGACACTCCTAAACCGACACCGTTACTCCTCCTCGAACCACTTAGATGACTTTATGAAGGCCATCAAGTCCTTTATGTCCAGTTCCGCGATCTGGCTTAGGCTATCCAGGAAGGAAACTCCTAAAAAGCGCGTTCTCGCGCCGCTTAAAGCCGGGCAGTTGCAGATGAGGTGCTTCACCGATTCCTCTTCCTCATCATCTTTGCAGCTCCTACAGCATCGTCGGTAGGGCACACCTAGCCTTTCTGCGTGCCTACCAATAAGGCAGTGCCCAGTTAGAACACCTATTAATATGGAGATTTCTCTCCATCTTAGGGCGTGAATGCCTCTAGATCTTTTATGATCCCATTTTGGCCAGGTTTGTTTGGATGTTCGGCATCCTGGGGATTGTTGCCACCTTTCGTTGGCTTGACGGATGGGTACTTCTTCAGCATTAGCTTGCATGTGGAAAACGGCATACCTAAGCGCTCTTTATCCCGAAGAACCTGCTTGGTCGTACCCTGCCTGGCAAGTTCGTCTGTCTTACAGTTTACCTCAATGTCCCTGTGTCCCGGGTTCGATGTGAGGTTCACGCGGTTCTGTTGGGCCATCTCTTGAAGAGATCGACGACAGCTGAGATCAGTTCAGAGTTGAACGAATAAGAGCCACGAGCTTTGATGCCGCCTGGCTGTCGCTGAAAATAACGATGTCCTCGCCGATAGCGCGTTTACTTATCCAAATCGCGGCATCCAAGATTGCTGAGACTTCAGCCTGGAAGACGCTGCAGTGATCAGGTAGTCTGAAGGAGAGCTCAAGTTCCAGATCCCTTGAATAAACCCCTCCTTCAACTCTGCCCTCTAGCTTCGAGCCTTCAGTGTAAATAGAAATGCCGCCATTAGTAGCGGGGCAGCGATCCATCCTCTCCCATTCTTCCCTGCTGGGAATGTTTGTTTCGAAACAGCTAACTCCGACTGTTGTGGCCGCACATCGATCTGTGCTCAGAGCGAGAAAACTGTAAGATCCCAGAATACTGGAGTGTCCAGTTGTGCTTGCGCCCCAGCCAGACGTTTCCGTTAGGCGCAGAGACGCTGCTGCCTGGTACGCTTCCACATCGAGTGGCAGAGTGCCTAGAATGGCCTGAAGAGCTTCGTTGGACGTTGTTCTTAGCGCGCCGCTTATACAGATCATGCCAGATCTATGGACTTTACCTAACAGATTCCGGTTTGTGGCCTTGCTCAGCGCAGAGGTTCCATAGAAGCGGGGAGATAACTCCACCCTGAGGCGTTCCAGTTGTGACATAGCGTGATAAATCAACCGTGCCAAGTGATGAAGATATTTTCCTCCCCCGTAGTAGTTGATCGATTAGTCCAGTTAGGGATCTGGTTATGCCCAGATTAGTAAGAGCGGTGTTAATAATCTCCGGACTTATATTGTTAAAAGCCCCTTCAATGTCAAGGTAGGCCACGAGACAGTAATCCTTTTCACGCAACGATTTTTCAATGATAGAGACTAGGCTGTGAGCGCTGTTTCTGTTGATTTACCCTTGGTGTAAGCATGCTGATAGCTGGAGATAAGGTTGCTATCAATAGTAGTGGAGAGGTAGTCGCTGATTATCCTCTCGAAAGTTTTGAGTGCAAAGGACGAGAGGCTGATGGGTCTGTAGTCCTTTGGATCGTAGTGGGAGGCCTTCCCAGCCTTAAACCAAGTACTATCATCAAAGCCGTGGAATTTCGCCAGCAACATGCAATTGGCTTGTCGTGAAATGTTGCTAGCTATTTTCATTTGTTTATTTCATTTATTCTTTGTTTATTTATCCCTCTTCTGTTATTTTTCCATTTTCAAGGGTCAGTGTTAACAAATGTCACTTTTCGCACTGTTTTAAATGACATGGACAATTAAAAAAGTCGTGAAAAATGTTGCTAATGCCATATTGCGCAAAATTTTCAGGTCGTGAACTCAGTACTACTTTGCCGTGAAGTACAAGTGAAATTTCACGGCTATTTCAAGACAAGAAATTATGTATGGATTTTGCCAGCTGTTTCACGTGAAACGCGAAGTTAGTACCTGGCTTTAGGAATAAACACTACCGTGGCGTGTCTCCAGGAGCACGGAATGTAGTTGAGAGCCAGGCAGGCTATATAGAGAAATACTAGCCATTTGGCTGATGTCTCCAGCGTGTTAATGAGTTGCGCGGGGATATTCCCGTCCGGGCCGGCAGCCTTAAACGGTTCAAAGCTCTTAACTGCCCGTGATTGGTATATTCACAGCCAGGCTTGTAGCAGGTGCTGACGGTGCATTATGCAAGTTACCCGGAAAATGAGTGTTCAAGAGCAGCTCAAGGGTTTCCTCTTCCGTGCTGGTCCAGGATCCGTCAGGCTTCTGCAAATAGCTAATGGCTGTTTGAGTTTTCGAGAGAACTCGTCTAAGTCTCGCTGTATCGTCGACCTTTTCGACCGTTGTGCAGAAATTCATTCACGCAGTTCTCTTTGCCTGTCTCAGGGCTTTTTTGTAGGCCCTTTGTTTAACTTTGGGTGACATGTAACAAGGTCAATGGAAATAGTGTCAATTGACATTATTTCGCACCCCAATAGTGTCAATTGACACTATTTCCATTTTCGAAATGGAAATAAGGTGAGTTGACTTAACTTCTCTTTGTTATGTTTATTGACGTTATTTCCTAATTGAAATGGAAATAGCAAGCTAAATTTGATACAATTCCCGTTGTCCGATTTATCTGAAATTCTGCACCCATGTATAACCCCGATGACAATGCAATATTATAAAAAAAAAATTTCGATAGGTGGCGCGTGGGTGGCTATATTTTCAAAATTCGCATTTATGGTCCGATTTAGCTGAAATTCATAATTGGTAGTAATACACATGAAAAGAAATATTTTTGTAAAAAAAATTCCGCTAGGTGGGGCTGAGATATGTAGCGGTAATAAAAACTCAAAATCGTAATTATGGACCGATTTGGCTGATATTTTACGTGTGTGTTACTTAATTAATTTCTAAATGTTAAAAAAAAAATTGGACCCGCTAGGTGGCGCGTGAGTCGCTTTATTTGAGAATTACGAAGGTCTGTTTTCAGTGTCAATTAATTCGTTTTTCAACGAACTTCCCGTTGAGGTAGGACCTTGAAATTTTCATCATCGCTTAGTTTTATACCCCAATGCACTATAACTATAACTAAACAGTAAAAAATAAATTGACTGTAAAGGAATATAACACTTTATAAGTTCATTGTAACCTTTAAAGATAATTTGGCTTCTTCGTCTGCCACAAAATAATTCCATATTGTACATAATTATATATTTCTAACATTAAAACTTTACACCTAAATTATTAAATCTTCCAGTATATATCACATTCCTAATATTATTAATAATAAAAGCGTGTTAAATTTTGATGGTATAATTAAGAACATTTAGGACCTTCTTTTCTATTTGATGGTATTATTAAGAACATTCAGGACCTTCTTTTCTTGCTATCGAAATTCAACACGCTTTTATTATTAATAAAATTAGATTAGTGATATATACTGGAAGATTTAATAATTTAGGTGTAAAGTTTCAATGTTAGAAATATATAATTATGTACAATATGGAATTATTTTGTGGCAGACGAAGAAGCCAAATTATCTTTAAAGGTTACAATGAACTTATAAAGTGTTATATTCCTTTACAGTCAATTTATTTTTTACTTTTTAGTTAATTTTATAAACCAATAATAAAAGCTTATTTTTAAAAAAGTTTTTTTTCTTTAATTTTTTTAATATGATTTCAATTTAAAATAGTCACCGGTACAATTTTTTTAATTTTAAATTTTTATTTAATAATCTGATATAAATCAAGCGATATTTAATTATAAATTGAATTTTTTCTTTAAAATTTATTTTAAAAAGCGGCGCAGGCAAATATTTGAAATTAAAAAACCGCACGATTTTTAATTCAAAATTTTTAAATTTTTTAGTATGATATTATTTTAAAATATTTAATGGCTTGACTTTGAAATTTATTTTAAAAAGCGCCGCAGTCAAAAATTTGGTATGATATGATTTTAAAATATTTAATGGCTTGACTTTGAAATTTATTTTAAAAAGCGCCGCAGTCAAAAATTTGGTATGATATGATTTTAAAATATTTCATGGCATGACTTACAAATTTACTTAAATAAGAGCAGCATGAATTAAAATGAATTAAATTAGTTTAGTCAAAAGTGAATCAAAAAAGTCCAAAATGTCGTTAAAGTACTCTTTTATAGAAGGGCTTAGGAAAAATTCTCCGCGGTTCCGCAACGCGGTGCGTCCCGCGGATAACCGCCGGGGATGAGCGCGGGCGCGGGACGGCATGATACCGACGTAGTGAAAAATTAGAAGCGACGCTTTTTGTAAATCACACTTAAACATCACGTGATGTTTAGTTGACATGTCGTAAGCAATGTTGACGCTATTTCCATTTCAATTACGAAATAAAATCAATACTATATTGCCAAATAGCTGTTGACTTTACTTCTCTTTACAATGCGAAATAATGTCAATTGACACTATTTCCATTGACCTTGTTACCTGTCACCTTAACTTTGTATTCGAGCCATTGAGGTTCCGTGTCGAGGTGTTTAGCTTTATTAAACTGCTTCCTGCAGGTTTTACGGAGCGAGTCCAGGTCGTAGGTCCACCAATGTGGCCTATGTTTACCGTGTGGATTTGGCACTGTACAAGCTTGTTCTAGGGCATTTGAGAAGGCCGTGGTGTAAGTCGTTACCAGGTCCTCCAGCTCCTCAACCGATGGACCGACGCCATCGTCCGGCTGGTGCTGCTGACTGTTAAACTGGCAGCGGTGATGTCACCATTGGTATAGTTAGGTAGCAGATAGGTGTTGTGGTCAGACTTAACCAAAATACAGGTTCTGACTTTGCCCTCCTCGCTTGCTCGAATGAGCTTGAAACCCTTACCCACAGATCCTCGAGCTGTTGACCCAGGGTTCTGGGATGAGGACCACATCCACGGCGCCTTTAGAAAGACGACTACTTAAAGCAGCCGAGGCTACTTAAGATTTGTGCAGGTTTATCTGAAGCAACACCAACATGAGAGCGATCAGACTTCCCTGACGTCCCCATATCGTCGAGGTCTGCCCTGTCCCGAAGGCTGTCTCTCAACGACGAGTTCAGAGCAACTGCGCGATTTGGCGTAGCGGGAGCCCTGCTGTCTGAGGCTTCAGAGATATTGCGCTCAGGATGTGCTTCTACCACCGTGACGTCGAGGCCTTCCCCGTCCAGCAGGCTGTCTTCCATCTCCGAGTTGGCGGATAACATGCTTTCCGCGTCGGACTCCTCGGTTTCCACTTGCGGTACTTCGATTTCCGAGTCTCCCGGAGCAGCCGCGATGGCAGCGCGCTGTGCATCGCCACGGTATTCGTGGATGACGATCTGGCCTACACTGTAGTGCACTAGCCCATTACACCTTTTAAGGGGCTCCTTATTCATAGTGAAGACCACTTGTATATCAGGCCCTACCGCATCCCCGACCAGAGTGACACTCTAGTCCTGCGTAGGGAGGGACAGATCCATTATCCGCAGCATCGTGAGAATTCTCTCAGGCTCTGCAGGGATGGCAGGAATCCATCTCGATTTTTGCACCTTAGTAGACTTCACCCAGTCTTGCAGCTGCTGCCTTGTACAGTGCAACAGTTCTTGCGTCATCGCACGCGACAAGTTTGATCTGTCCCTGGTGCCAGCCCGCATCCGCGACCGCCGCCGAACCACTTGGAGACGCCAAATAAACGTCGATGACCGCGTTTCCGAGTGCATTCCGGACGTGCCGCCACCAGGGCCGTCGACAGGATTTCCGGGCCCGGGGGGATCGAAATTTCCGGGCCCCCCATATGAAGTATTTTTTTTTTAGTGAACTCATTTTTTATTTAAAAGTAATACATGTATACAAGAAGGTTTTATACATATGTGGCTAAACTTATAAATTAACTTTTCTTGATTTTTTGGCGGCGAAATTCCGAATTAAAGCATTGTAGTCTAGTTGCCTTGCTAAACGAGATTCTATACAAAGAGTAGCTAGCCCAGAAACACGATCTTGTGCAGAGCACGAGCGCTGAAAGTTCTTTATCCTCGCAAGAACACTAAATGAGCGCTCAGCACCAGCAACTGTGACAGGTATTGCGCAAAATAAACGCAGCGCGATACAAATATTTGGAAAAAGCGTTTGTAAATCCTGAGAAAAAATTGCATTCAACAAATTGAATGGTGTAAGGGCTATTTCAAAATTAGTTTCGTATATGTGTTTCAAATGGATTATTTCATCTTCTAAACCCTTTTTAACGTCAAATTCATGTACTTTCACAAAAATCGTAGCATAATTTCGAAGTTCGTCTTCTTCCATCGTTGGGAATTGCCATAAAAAAGCAAATGTCGTATTCAGCTTTTTCATGCCTGAAATCACTGAATCCACTATGACTAAAAATGTGTTCCTTTTGAAATCAGTTATGGCATCTCGTTGATGTTCATCTGAAGATATTCGGAGTCTGTTCTTTCTGGTTAAAGGGAAGGATGTTGAAACATCTAATCCGCTGGCTATGTTCTCACATTCACGCAAAATGCTGTCCCATTGGTTACGAATGACTTGTAAATCTGAGAGTAAGCTGTCAAGATTTTTTACTTCAATATCGACAGTGACTTCTGTGCCTTGTAGAATAACGCTTCTTTCATTGATGGAGCTCAAAATCTTGCACCAAATCGACGACATGAGGATACACTCAAACTTGGTTATGTACATTAGGACTCCGTTTATATCACTCCTAGTTTCTGTAGTCAAATCGAATTTAGTTAATTCTTCTAGAGCGTTTTGCAATCCTTTGAGATGTTTTGCAAAGGCGTCGATTCTTGCAGACCATCTTGTGTCTGAGAGTGTGTGAAGTGAACCTGGTACATGTTTTTTGAGAATTTCCCAACGTTTTGCACTACTGCTGAATATGTTAAAACACTTTTGAACCACTCCGAAAAAGGTGATTGAGGCTGTACAACATTCTGCAGCTACGACACCGCACAAGTTCAGACTGTGAGCGGCGCAGGGCGAATAAACGGCTTTCGGATTTTTCTTGATAATATGACTTTGTGCACCATTAATTTCACCTTTCATGTTACTACCGTTGTCATATCCCTGCGCACAACATTCTTTCAAAGGAATGTTATATTTTTCCAGAGTATCACAAATCAAATTGGCGATTTCTGCTCCAGTTTTTTTAGTGTAATCGACGAAACACAGAAATCGTTCTTCGATAGTAAAAGTCTTTTTCAAAGAGTTAAAATTAAGGTATCGCAAAACAAAAGTGTTTTCCTCGTCATTACTCGTATCGGTCGTAGCATCGACGATAATAGAAAAGTATTTGGCCTTCTTTCTTTCTTCTAATATTACTGAAATTACGTGTTGAGCACAAATATCTATGAACTCATTCTGAATAGATGCAGAAAGATAATGCACTTGGAGACGTTTGTGTTCTTGTTGAGCGAATCTAACTTTTTCCAAATGGTCGCGAAGTATTGGATCGTAATAGCTGATGTGCTCCAGGATACCCAAAAAATTACTGTTGTTTGGTTCTCCTACAAGATTGCTTCCACCTCTCAAAGCTAATCCTCTTTCACCAAGGAAAATAATGGTGTGCAGAATCCGCTGTAAGATTTCTTGCCATTTTTTAGTTTTGCTGATAATATGCTCATCAAGAAGTGTATCAAGTGAGCTGTCATTCTGGATACGACGTTGCGTTGAGCGCCATTGAAGGAAGCACTGAACGTGATCGGGGTTTCTTTCGTGTCCTGGCAGTTTGTCATACAATTTTTTCCATGATTGATGTTTAGAATATCCTTCTGGACTACAAAGCTTAGAACTATTTAGCTTATTAGTATTTAGTAATCGACAAGGTAAACAGTAAAATGCATCCATGCTGCTACTCCATACCAACCAATCGCGATTGACGATTTCACCATTAGGGAAGGTTATGTATAGGAGCGAGAGCGGAAATGGCTCATTTAATCGATCACGTGGAAAAAAAGCAGGCATTTTCGCGTGACCACGACGAACGACTTCGTTTACTATATCGGGCGGCACAATCTCGGGTTTTAAGGTTCCAATATCGTAATCGTAGAGATAGTGTTGATCGTTTTGTGATGCGTCTGGTGAATTTGTTTTTATAGCCTTATCTTCTCCGTCAGAAATTGGCTCTTTTTCAATTATTTCTGTAGAACAGTCTTTAGAGTTAATGGGTTTTTCGGGATTCTCAGTTTTTCTCATAGCTTCAGTTATATTTCCCGAAGAATCGGAAGCGCTTATATTAACACTGGAACTGGCTGTAGAAGTCATAAGCTGCAAATCTCTCTCAGGTGTTTGATCGTGGCTAATATCAGTAGTATTATTCTGTGTTTCGTCGATTTTCCCGGCATTTGAGTTGCCGAAACTAAATCCAAAAGGGGTTTTTTGTTTTTTTGCCATTTCTTTTTCATTTTTTTTCTTCTGTTCTCGTTCTTTTCGCTTTTGAGCTCCAGATTTGTGGCGATACATTATGAGTTCAGACTGAAAATGTTAGTTAATTTAACAAACAATCAATAAATACAGTATAATGTGGGTTTGAGCCTAAATTTTAAATTTTTTTGTACTACATACATGACCAAACCAAATATGGTTTCAAATTTAAACTAGACCAGTTTTCAAGAAAATTCGTTAAGTGAATAGGGTTTAAATTTTAAACCAGTAATTTTTCAACAATTTTTTAAAGAAAAAATAATATTTTGTCCGTTGGCTGGGACTCGAACCAAGACTCCCCGCAGCATGCCGGTCTGCTCTACCACTGAGCTACATCGCACACATAAATTTTGTGGGCAAAATTCAATCTTGAATAAGCTTTCAAAAATAAATGAAAACAAAACAAAAATTTTAAACAAAAAAGTTTTAATTTTAAACCGAAAAGTTTTAATTTTAAACCGAAAAAATAAATAAAAAAATTAAAATATTGCAAAAAAAGAAAAAAATCGCTTAAACTTTAGACGGGCTTAAAATTTAGGCTCATTTTTTTAACCGTGTAGTTGGCCACTCATATTTACTTCATACTTCAAAAAATTATTTCTGTCATAATAAGTATAAAGAATAACGATACTAAAAAATGATTTCTATAATTATGGAGATATTGCAAAATCAATTAATAAATTTGTAGAAAAGTGGGCGGTGTCACGGTATATAAAATTTTCATTTGACAATTTCTGAATGTATTTAGATATACATATGTAAGCTTTAATAAAGATTTGCACAATTAAAGAAAATTAAGCTGGGTGGGGCACTTACCTGGTTTATAAATAAATCAATTAAAAATAATTTCACTTTCACTTTCTGCTTAAGTTCTGTCTTCACTCACTAAAAACACACTAATTACTCCACTTGCAGCATACTGAGCTGATAAACACACTCAATTAATTTTCCTTAAAAAATCAAATTTCCAAGGAAATCTAAGTTTGAATTCTAAACTATCAAAAATATGATGCTGAAATATCACGGAATTTATGTACACGGTTGCCAAAGGCCTAAAAGAGAAGATTACCAAGCTGTTGAAAAAAAACCCAAAAAATTACCAAGATGTTCAAAACGCAGGTTCATTGTGTTAACAAAGAAAATAACAATTTAAAAAATATATTTTACTTCGTATGCTTCACATATCAGCTTTTAACTTTAATTCAACGATATCGGCATTACAACATAAAATAACTTTTTTCAAATTATAAACACATCTGCACAATGAAAACTGTTAAATAATTGGAGACACTTCTTTCTAGCGTCACATATTTTTCTGTCAAAATACAAAATTATATGCCCTTTTTATTCAAAGCCGTCTCATACTTGCTACGAAAAAGTTTCAATGCAAGAGCAAAAACAAACTTGACAAGCGAGTAAAATTCTTAGCAATCATATGCAAAGATTCTTAACTCGAAGCGACTTATTCTTAATGAATTTCAAAAAACTCCATATTTTCAAATAAGGGTTTTTGGTTCGTTAAGGATACATTTGTAGTTCAGCTTTATGGTATTGATAGTATGAAATTCAAAATTATTTCGTAACCTAGTTTTAAATAAGCTTAGTTCGAAAAATTTCCGTTCCGCAGTAGCTGAGCTGTGTGAAAAGATTATTAAATAAACGACAAAAAAAAACCACCTACTTTGGGACTTAATTACAGAATTTGGCAACAGTGTGCGATTTGATTCGAAATAACGACGAAGCTAGTTTGTGCACTTTTTATCTTGTTTATCTTATTTTATCTGTTTAGTTTATATATTTACCGGAAACAAAGTAAAAAAAAGCGTAGACACAAACTACGGTCGGAAACTCGGATAGATTGTATGGTTGCTATTGGAATAAGAAGTCATTGTATGGTGAGAATATTCAAATATTGCGTGGTGAAATTGCGATTTATAGGGCAAGCATGAACGAATATGGGACAAGTGTTGTACAAAAATAATCGAATTATGCGGCGCTGTTAATTTTTTCCGAGTTATTCAAATTCCCGGGCCCCTAAAAAATGCCGGGCCTGGGGGGTTTCCCCCCTGTCCTCCCCCCTCTTGGCGGCCCTGGCCGCCACTGGTCCTTGGGGATGGCCAAACGGTCGTTGCCTCGGTCAAGAATGCTTATAAGGATCCTGTCCTTGGCTACATTGGCAAAGCTTGGTTTGCCCGGCGGGGAGAAGTCTCTTGGGAGTCCGGACCCGTAGTTTCCATCGCGGTCGCTCCATTTGCTGACAGCCCATTCACTGCTTCTCTTTCGTTTGGATCTCTGTGGCCAGGTCGTGAGACCACAGGCGTTGAGAGCTCAGCATGCGCCGTTGTCCGCTTAGCTGCGTAGGCAGCCGCACTGGTGCTGGCTCCCATCAAGTCAATCTTACTTGAAGATTTATAGGTTGACCGACCCGTAGTTGCCATCGCTGTCAGTCCCCCGGTTGATTTTGTAGTGGAGGTTGTCCTCCGACGCTATGCTTTCGTTTGATCCAACATAGCTCTCCTCTGCTGAGGAGTGAACGTAGTTGTTGGTTGTTTACAGTTTTGTTTCGATACCACTTAAGGGTGGTCTTCTATGACACATGTGAAAAGATCCGCTCTTAAAGAGCAGCCAAAGTTGGACCAACCCGATTAAACATGTGAAAGCGTAGTAAGAACTATGAAAATACCTCAGCCTTGAGGTGTCAGGCTGAAGTATTTTCCATTGGATGAAGTCTAAAAATACCTGATACTACTTGGAGATAGTGTTCCACGACACATGTGTAAAGATCTGCCTTTCAAAAACAGCCAAAGTTGGACAAACTCGCTTAAACATGTGAAAGTGCAGTAAGAATTATAAAAATTCTTCAGTTTTGAGGTGTCTGGCTGAAGTTTTTTGCATGGGGCGAAGTCAAAAAGTACCTGATATCACTTAAGGGTAGTCTTCTATGACACATGTGAAATTATCTGCCCTTTAAAAGCAGCCAAAGTTAGACCAACGCGGTTAAACATGTGAATTCGCAGCAAGAATTATGAAATTTCCTCAGCGTTGAGGTGTCTGGCTGAAGTTTCTGTCATGGGGCGAAGTCTAAAAATGCCTGATATTAGTTAACAGTAGTGTTATGCGATACATGTGTAACGATCCGCCATTTAAAATCAGCCAAAGTTGGGTAAGCCCATTTGACCATGTGAAAGCATATTAAAAATGATGAAAAGTCCCCGTGCTTTGGGTTGTCTGGCTTAAGTTTTTTCATGGAATGAAGTGCGGAAATGCCTGATACTGTTTAAAGGTAGTGTTATACGACACATGTGTAAAGATCCGCCGTTTAAACGTGGCCAAAGTTGGAGAAACCTGCTGAAACAAGTGAAATCTCTGTACAAATTAGTGAAAGTCCCGAGCTTTGAGGTGTCTGGCTGAAGTTTTTGCCATAGCGCGAAGTCTAGAAATGACTGAAACTACTTAAGGCTAGTATCCTACGAAACATCTGAAAAGATCCGTTGTTTAGAAGTTGTAAAAGTGGGACAAAGAAGAGAAAGCAAATTAATAGGAAAATAAAATTAAAGAAAAAAAACTTTTTTAAAAATAAGCTTTTATTATTGGTTTATAAAATTAACTAAAAAGTAATAAAATTAAAGAAAAAACACTTTTTTAAAAATAAGCTTTTATTATTGGTTTATAAAATTAACTAAACAGTAAAAAATAAATTGACTGTAAAGGAATATAACACTTTATAAGTTCATTGTAACCTTTAAAGATAATTTGGCTTCTTCGTCTGCCACAAAATAATTCCATATTGTACATAATTATATATTTCTAACATTAAAACTTTACACCTAAATTATTAAATCTTCCAGTATATATCACATTCCTAATTTTATTAATAATAAAAGCGTGTTAAATTTCGATAGCAAGAAAAGAAGGTCCTGAATGTTCTTAATAATACCATCAAATAGAAAAGACGGTCCTAAATGTTCTTAATTATTATAGTGCATTGGGGTATAAAACTAAGCGATGATGAAAATTTCAAGGTCCTACCTCAACGGGAAGTTCGTTGAAAAACGAATTAATCGACACTGAAAACAGACCTTCGTAATTCTCAAATAAAGCGACTCACGCGCCACCTAGCGGGTCCAATTTTTTTTTAACATTTAGAAATTAATTAAGTAACACACACGTAAAATATCAGCCAAATCGGTCCATAATTACGATTTTGAGTTTTTATTACCGCTATCTCAGCCCCACCTAGCGGAATTTTTTTTTACAAAAATATTTCTTTTCATGTGTATTACTACCAATTACGAATTTCAGCTAAATCGGGCCATAAATGCGAATTTTGAAAATATAGCGACCCACGCGCCACCTATCGAAATTTTTTTTTTATAATATTGCATTGTCATCGGGGTTATACATGGGTGGAGAATTTCAGATCAATCGGACACCGGGAATTGTATCAAATTTAGCTTGCAAGATTTGATTACAGACAGCCGTCAGGTGAAACTAAATAAAAGCTTATAAATAAAATTTTGATGGTATAATTAAGAACATTTAGGACCTTCTTTTCTACTTGATGGTATAATTAAGAACATTCAGGATCTTCTTTTCTTGCTATCGAAATTTAACACGCTTTTATTATTAATAAAATTAGCAATGTGATATATACTGGTAGATTTAATAATTTAGGTGTAAAGTTTTAATGTTAGAAATATATAATTATGTACAATATGGAATTATTTTGTGGCAGACGAAGAAGCCAAATTATCTTTAAACGTTACAATGAACTTATAAAGTGTTATATTCCTTTACAGTGAATTTATTTTTTACTTTTTAGTTAATTTTATAAACCAATAATAAAAGCTTATTTTTAAAAAAGTTTTTTTTCTTTAATTTTATTTTTTACTTTTTAGTTCAGTTTATCAACAAGAAATATACCTATAAGCTTGTGCTTAGAACATCTTTTTTCTTGAATTTATTTTAAATATAAAATATTGTTTAAATTAGTTATGCAATCTTTACTTAGTTATTTTAACATTCCTCATCCGATCCATTTCTTTTAATGCATCAACATTACACGGCTTCTTTGAAGTCAACTTTGAACAGTCAAGTTCTTCGATTCGATGGACCACCTACTCCAACCTTCGCTTTGTTTCTGCTACTCCATGGAGTACCTACCGTCAGAGTACTTTGCAATGTACTCCAATGTTGTTACTTCTTGGAGTATGTACTGTCAAAGAGATAGTGTCGTGATTTTCGTCGATAAGGCAGGAGCAATGATCGGCTTTCAAAAAGCTGAAGGTGGTCCGATGAGGTATACAAAGGATTAGTATTGGAGTACTCTAATATCAAACAATTGGAACACATAATCCAACGATATTTGCAGGGCCCTGCAAAAATCGAGAGTACCCTTTTTCCTATCCAAAGAATACTCCAATTGGAGCATCAGAGTACTCCAAATGTAATCCTTTTTCATATAAAAATTGTGCTCCAATTAACATTGCGATGTCCTAGGACTGGACCACCTACTCCAACCTTCGCTTTGTTTCTGCTACTCCATGGAGTACCTACCGTCAGAGTACTTTGCAATGTACTCCAATGTTGTTACTTCTTGGAGTATATACTGTCAAAGAGATAGTGTCGTGATTTTCGTCGATAAGGCAGGGGCAATGATCGGCTTTCAAAAAGCTGAAGGTGGTCCGATGAGGTATACAAAGGATTAGTATTGGAGTACTCTAATATCAAACAATTGGAACACATAATCCAACGATTTTTGCAGGGTCCTTCAAAAATCGAGAGTACCCTATTTCCTATTCAAAGAATACTCCAATTGGAGCATCAGAGTACTTTAAATGTAATCCTTTTTCATATAAAAATTGTGCTCCAATTAACATTGCGATGCCCTAGGACTGGACCACCTACTCCAACCTTCGCTTTGTTTCTGCTACTCCATGGAGTACCTACCGTCAGAGTACTTTGCAATGTACTCCAATGTTGTTACTTCTTGGAGTATATACTGTCAAAGAGCTAGTGTCGTGATTTTCGTCGATAAGGCAGGAGCAATGATCGGCTTTCAAAAAGCTGAAGGTGGTCCGATGAGGTATACAAAGGATTAGTATTGGAGTACTCTAATATCAAACAATTGGAACACATAATCCAACGATTTTTGCAGGGCCCTGCAAAAATGGAGAGTACCCTATTTCCTATCCAAAGAATACTCCAATTGGAGTATCAGTGTACTCCAAATGTAATACTTTTTCATATAAAAATTGTGCTCCAATTAACATTGCGATGTCCTAGGACTGGACCACCTACTCCAACCTTCGCTTTGTTTCTGCTACTCAATGGAGTACCTACTGTCAGAGTACTTTGCAATGTACTCCAATGTTGTCACTCCTTGGAGTATATATTGTCAGAGCGATAGTGTCGTGATTTTCGTCGATAAGGCAGGAGCAATGATCGGCTTTCAAAAAGCTAAAGGAAGTACTCCAATAGTAATCCTTTGTCTACATAATCGGACCACCTTCAGCTTTTTGAAAGCCGATCATTGCTCCTGCCTTATCGACGAAAATCACGACACTATCGCTCTGACAATATATACTCCAAGGAGTGACAACATTGGAGTACATTGCAAAGTACTCTGACAGTAGGTACTCCATTGAGTAGCAGAAACAAAGCGAAGGTTGGAGTAGGTGGTCCAGTCCTAGGACATCGCAATGTTAATTGGAGCACAATTTTTATATGAAAAAGTATTACATTTGGAGTACTCTGATGCTCCAATTGGAGTATTCTTTGGATAGGAAATAGGGTACTCTCGATTTTTGCAGGTCCAATAATAAAAGCTTATTATTGGAGTACTCCAATATTAGAAAATTGGAACACATAATGCAACGATTTTTGCAGGGTTATTGCGGCAACAGAGAACGTAGAAAATATTTTGTATAAGTAAATTTTGACGTATGGAAAAAGCACGTGCAAAAGGAAATATTCTGTGAATAAATATTCAGTCGACGTGGTTTTCAGCATTTATATTGCTTTATTTTGGTGTTCTCTTATAGCGGCGTCACAATCAATGTTTGCCGCAGCATTATGTATTGACAGATGAGTTGAACGTGGGTATATAGGTAGAGAACGACACATCGCGCATCACGAGCGACATCTGACATGCAAAAGTTGGCAACTTTCAACTTTGTATGCATGAAAAGCATAAGAAGAAGCATTTTACACTTGGCTCTCATATAGTTGATTGTGCCGCTGTTGCTGTGACGCATAAGTTTGCGTTAAATGCATGTACATGCGAAACTTGGATGTCACGCGGCTATTATATTTAAGTGTTTAGATTTGATTACAGACAGCCGTCAGGTGAAACTAAATAAAAGCTTATAAAAAAGTTTTTTTTTCTTTAATTTTATTTCTCATATTACATTAACACTTAATTCTAGCACTTGAATCACGCGAATGAAAACACAATCAGTAAAATCTAATAAATTAATTAGAACTGCGTTTCAATAATAATTAGCTGTTTCCTTTTTTCTTCAATTTAATAATTCAAAATCAGCAGAGCCAACTTTTTATGCATAATTGCTCAAAAGAGTGAAGGAATTAGCCGAATGTTGTATTCTTCAGCGCCATCTGCACATCAATATACATATAATGCTTAGTGCCATCTGCATATCAATAGACAATGCTCATAAGAGTAAAGGAATTCACCGCGTGGTAAGTAAAGGTACTTTTGGAATACACCACGCGCCGAATTCCAATCTTCTTTCTATGGCAATAGGGAAAAACGACTAAACTTGGGTGATGATTGGATTTTTGCAAATAAAGCAATATTTTAGATTTTTTTTTTTTTGTATAATGCATTGTCAGTAATACCTGATAGATGGTGAAAATTTCAAAACCCCAGCTCAACGGGGAGTTAGTTCAAAATCGAAGGCAAAATCTCTGTAAATTAAATTTTTCAAATATCTCTACCCATGCGCCACCTATCGGAATTATTTTTTTATTATAGTGCATTGGGGTATAAAACTAAACGATGATGAAAATTTCAAGATCCTACCTCAACGGGAAGTTCGTTGAAAAACGAATTAATCGACACTGAAAACAGACCTTCGTAATTCTCAAATAAAGCGACTCACGCGCCACCTAGCGGGTCCAATTTTTTTTTAACATTTAGAAATTAATTAAGTAACACACACGTAAAATATCAGCCAAATCGGTCCATAATTACGATTTTGAGTTTTTATTACCGCTATCTCAGCCCCACCTAGCGGAATTTTTTTTTTTCAAAAATATTTCTTTTCATGGTAGTAATACATGTTACGAATTTCAGATAAATCGGACCATAAATGCGAATTTTGAAAATATAGCGACCCGCGCGCCACCCATCGAAATTTTTTTTTTTATAATATTGCATTGTCATCGGGGTTATACATGGGTGCAGAATTTCAGATCAATCGGACACCGGGAAGTGTATCAAATTTAGCTTGCAAGATTTGTTAACAGACAGCCGTCAGGTGAAACTAAATAAAAGCTTATAATAATAAAAGTTCCCGAACTTTGAAGTGTCTGGCTGAAGTTTTTGCCATGGGATGATGTCTGGAAATGCTTGATTCTACTTAAAGATAGCATTCTACGACACATGTGTGAAGATCTGCTATTTAAAAGTAGTCAAAGTTTGTCAAATCCACTTAAACATGTGAAAGCGCAGTAAGAATTAGTGAAATTTCCCGAGTTTTGAGGTGTCTGGCTGAAGTTTTTGCCATGGGACGAGGTCTAAAAATTACTGAAACTACTTAAGGGTAGTATCCTACGACACATGTGAAAAGATCCATCATTTAAAACTAGTAAAAGTGGGACAAACAAGAGAAAGCAAATTAATAGGCCCTTGTCATAGGTACAGCTTTAAAACTTTCACATTCTTTCTAGATTTGGGGAGGACAATCGATCGGTATTGGTTTCATCCATTATAAAATAAGTGACGCTTTTAGGCTCTGGGATCTTGGTCTATAATGCTAAAGGAGCACACACTCCGTCAAGTCAACGGAAGATGGCTACAATCCCCATGGTGCGGGATATCTAAACAAATCTGACCAAAATGGGATCATAAAAGATCTAGAGACACGCCCTAAGAATGAGAGAAATCTGCATATTAAAAGGTGTTTTAACCGGGCACTGCCTTATTGGTTTGCACGCAGAAAGGCTGGGTTGCCCTACCGACAATGATGTAGGATTCGCAAAGATGATGAGGGAGTTCTCTTTCTGGATAGCCTACGCCAGGTCGCGGAGCTGCGCATTAAGGACTTATTGGCCTTCATCAAGTCATCTAAATGGTTCGAAGAGGAGTAACGGTATCGCTTTATGAGTATTAGCCCCGGGATTCTGCTATGTGGAGTATCCCGACAACTAAGAGATTTTCCATATGGCCGAGTCCCGGGATTGACTTTCCTAGTGTAGTGGTATCACAACGGGCTTTTCAAAACTGGCGTAAGGGTGCCTCTGCAGCAGCCTCTTTAGCTGAACCTAACGTTATTCCCGATGATGCTTCAATTGTCCCTTTCACACCTGGACGGACAGATGTCCTTTGATTCCTTACGTGTTTGATCGGGTAAGTTTACTTTCAACACTTATAAGTAGGATACAAAATTCAAATTACTTTTACCAACTATGACCGGCGGGCTACACCTTTTCCAGGATTTTTTAGCCTCTTTAACTGAACATAACGTTATTCCCGATGATGCTTCAATTGTCCCTTTCACACCTTACGTGTTTGATCGGGTAAGTTTACTTTCAACGCTTATAAGTAGGATACAAAATTCAAATTACTTTTACCAACTATGCCCGGCGGGCTACACCATTTCCAGGATTTTAGAAAGCGTCAATGGGATTTTAGAAGGTGTCAATTGGATTTTAGAATTGTCAATTGGATTTTAGAAAGCGTCAGTTGGATTCCAGAGTTGTCAATTGAATTTTAGAGAGCGGCAGTTCAATTTCAGAATTGTCAATTGGATTTTAGAAAACCCAAAAAATTTTAAAAATTTTGCTTTTTAAAATCCAATTGACTGTACGTTACACTTTCCAAAGGGCGTACATTGGATTTCAGAAAGCGTCAATTGGATTGAAGAAAACATAAATTCAAGTTGTTTCTCAGTATTCTAATTGACTCTTTCTAAAATCCAATTAACCCTTTCTAAAATCCTATTGACAATTTTAAAATCCAATTGCCAAATCTAAAATCCAATTAACCCTTTCTAAAATCCTATTGACAATTTTAAAATCCAATTGCCAAATCTAAAATCCAATTAACGCTTTCTAATATCCAAGTTGAAACTGTGTAGTTGGGATCAAGTTATTCCGAAAAAGGCCTCAAATTTTACGGGTTGAGATAGTTAGTATCAACCCGGTGTGACACCTCAGATCCCGAGGGTTCCTTATGATACATTTACACTGCACCAAATGCGTCGCTTTGGCGAAGTTATTTCGAGAATGTTTGTCCGCAGAATGAATTTGTTTGCCAAATTAGACGAATTTAATTTAATTTGAACTAATTTGGTGATCTGCGGATGAACGGTCTCGAAAAAACTTTGCCAAAAGTGACGCATTTGGTGCAGTGTAAACGTAGCTTTGCAAACGAACCGTTTCTGTTTCGTCTCGTTAATTCACAAAAGAAACAACTACCAAACCTTTTTATTGAAAAAAGTTAATAAAAAACTGAAAGCTTTTGGCAGGCCGATAGCCCCCTAATTGCCTTTTTATGTAATATAATTATTTATAAAATAATAAATAAATATATATGTATGTACAGGACATTGTACCTTCATACGTTAAGTAAAATATATATATTTTTTACCCTAACCCAAAAAATAGCCAAATATAATTGTTATACGCTCTAATTGACCTGGATCACCACTTCATACAGACTATAAAGGTCATCAAAAGATTAAATGTCATTTCAGGAAGCAGCATCCAATGAAGGGATGAGGTCGATGATCAGGGTTAATGCATGTGCGCAAATGACGTAAATCTACCCCAATATATTTGTTTTTTAGCTTTCACAGGCACCTTTGTTAAGTCCAGATGCTGTAAGGGCTACCTACATGCACATTAGACTGGGCAAAAAAAAATTATTTTTTTTTTTCAAAAATTATACACACAAAAAAATTTTGGAGTCAAAATTGCACTACTTGGCGTTGTTCTATATAAAAACTAAAATAGTGCAAATTTTAACCCCAAGGGGTGCTGAAAAACTACACTAGAAAAGTGCAGGTTTAAGGTTAATTTGGAGTGCCAAGGAACTACACCAAAAGGTTGATTTTTACGCCAATCTTGTGTGGTTTTAATAAATATTGTGTTTTCCAAAAACAATACTTTTCAGTGCGTTTTTATCTCCAAAAACTCCATACGAAGAAAAAAATAAAACCCATTATTTTTTTTAATTTTATTAGTACAACATTGTTTAAAAACACACACAACTCAATATGTGTTATAAATAAATAAATAATATGTAGTATATATATATAATTGGGCGGCTGCCGTGGTGTAGCGGTTAAGTGTTCGGCCTTCTACACCAAAAAGGAATGACTGGCGTGCTTTGATATGCAACGGCCAAAATCGCTTAGGCGGTTAAGCGCCAATAAATTGTCCATGAATCTGAGCCATACATCAGGACAGGTATGATGAGAGACTTATAGAGCGTGATCTTTGTTCTTCGAGAGAGGACTTTACTTCTCAATTGCCTACTCAGTCCAAAGTAGCACTTGTTGGCAAGAGTGATTCTCCGCTGGATTTCTAGACTGATATTATTTTCGGTGTTGATACTGGTTCCCAAATAGACGAAGTCCCTCACAGTTTCAAATTTGTAACTATCAACAGTGACATGGCTGCCAAGGCGCAGGTGCGCCGATTCTTTCTTTGATGACAGCAAATACTTCGTCTTGTCCTCGTTCACGGCAAGACCCACTTTTTTCGCTTCCTTATCCAGTCCAGAGAAGGCAGCGCTTACGGCGCGGTTGTTAAGGCCAATGATATCAATATCATCGGCATACGCCAGCAATTGCACGCGCTTGTAAAAGATTGTACCATTGCGGTTTAGCTCTGCTGCTCGAATTATCTTCTCCAGCATCAGATTGAAGAAATCGCACGAAAGGGAGTCGCCCTGTCTGAAGCCTCGTTTGGTTTCAAATGGCTCAGAGAGGTCCTTCCCGATTCTGACGGAGCTGTTGGTATTGCTCAACGTCATTTGGCAAAGCCGTATAAGCTTTGCAGGGAAGTCAAATTCAGACATGGCGGCATACAGGCAACTCCTTTTTGCGCTGTCAAAAGCGGCTTTGAAATCGACAAAGAGATGGTGTGTGTCGATTCTTTTATCATGGGTCTTCTCCAGGATTTGGCGTATCGTGAAAATCTGGTAGATGGTAGACTTACCAGGCCTAAAGCCACACTGATAAGGTCCAATCAGTTTGTCTACGATGGGCTTCAGCCTTTCACACAACACGCTAGAAAGATCCTTATATGCGATATTAAGAAGACTGATTCCGCGGTAGTTGGTGCGGTTAGCGGGATCGCCTTTCTTGTGGATTGGGCAAAGCACACTTAAATTCCAATCCGGAGGCATGCATTCGTCTGACCATATTCTGCATAAGAGCTGATGCATGCTTTTTACCAGCTCTTCGCCTCCGTGTTTGAACAGCTCGGCGGGTAGTCCGTCTTTTCCAGGCGCTTTGTTGTTTTTGAGCCGGGATATAGCTATCCTCACTTCATCATAGTCAGGTGGTGGGACGACTTTTCCATCGTCAGGGATTGGGGTATCGGGTTCGACGTCTCCCTCACAATTTAGCAGTGAGGAGAAGTGCTCCCTCCATAATTTAAGTACACTTTGTACGTCGGTTACCAGGTCGCCATTATTGTCCATACAGGAGCTTGCCTCGGCCTTAAAACCTTCCGTCATCCGCCGGATCTTTTCATAGAATTTTCGGGCATCATTCCTGTCAGCCAGCATCTCAAGCTCCTCACACTCACGCCTTTCGGCCTCACTTTTCTTTTTTCTGAAAAGTCGTCTCTCTTCCTTCTTTGCCTCACGATATTGTTGCCATACACTGCGGGTTGCGCCCGTTCGCAACGTCTCCTTGTAGGCAGCGTCCTTTTTGTCCGAGGCTGTGGTGCATTCCTCATCGTACCAGTTGTTCCTGCGGGCTCGCTGAAACCCAATAGTGGCTTCAGCGGCGGTACGTAATGAGTGAGAGACATGCTTCCATTGCTCGGTTACATCGTTAGGTCGAGGATTGCTCTCCGATAGCAGGTGTGGAGAAATTATCAGCTGTCTGTGTCACGCGCAACTTCTCGACGTCAAACTTTCCTTCCGTTACTGTGCGTACTTTCTTCGCTGCACAGAGGCGTGTGCGTATCTTGGTTGCAACAAGATAATGGTACGAGTCGATATTGGGACCGCGTAGGGTACGCACGTCTAGAACGGTGGAGCTATGTCTGCCGTCGATAATGACATGATCAATCTGGTTTCTTGTTCTTTGATCAGGGGACAGCCAGGTGGCATGGTGTATTCGCTTATGCTGGAACCTGGTACTACTGATGACCATATTGCGGGAAGCGGCGAAGTCAATCGACCTAGTGCCGTTGGGGGATGATATATCGTGGAGACTGAATTTTCCAACTGTAGGACCAAAGACTCCTTCCTTGCCCACCTTGGCATTAAAGTCGCCGAGCACGATTTTGATATCATGCTGGGGGCAGCGATCATAAGTCTGTTCAAGTTTATCGTAGAAGGAGTCCTTCTCTGCGTCGTCCGTCTCCTCAGTCGGCGCATAGGCGCAGATAAATGTTATGTTGAAAAACCTCGCCTTGATGCGGATCGCAGCGAGACGCTCGTCCACAGGAGTGAACGCTAATACTTGGCGGCGAAGTCTCTTTCCCACCACGAATCCTACACCACGCGCTTTGCCGCGTGTCTGGCCACTGTAGTATACGTCACAAGGACCGATGGTCGTCTTTCCTTGCCCCGTCCATCGCATTTCCTGCAGGGCGGTGATGTCAGCCTTTGCGTTCGCGAGAACATCAACCAGTCGGCAGCGGTACGCTCCCTAGAAAGGGTCCGGACATTCCACGTACATGCCCTAATATCCTTCTCGTAGTCCATAATTCGTTTTGCCGGGTCGTCAACATTAAAGGGGGTTCTCATCCGAGGCTTTGTACTTTTTATTTTCATTGGAATTACGTTTTTTACGTGGCGGGTCCCAAACCCAGCGCACAACCCGTTTCGGGGGTTTTTTTTTTAGAATATTTACACATTTATATAGCGAGCCGCTTGCTTCAAGACAGACGCCCGCTTGCAGCCGCACCTCATGGTGAACAGACGCTGCACAAAAGGCCTCGGTGAGCCCTTAAACCAAATATCTCAGAGTGGCCCCACCGGGGCTCCCTCTCTTTCTGCCGCGAGCCTAGATAGCTCACGTTGCCCAGAGTGTACGAACGAGGACGCAAGAGTCGGGATTGGGCAAGGCCACACAGCAACCACGCCCCAATACACTCCTAGTATTCTAGCCTAAAAAATAAGCATGTTTTTTCGATTTCCCATTTTTTCTTTCAAAAATAGTCAAAAATTGAAATACCCCAGTATAAAAAAGATAGATACAGATTCTTAAAGGAAATTGAGTGAGCCACAAAAAAGGCCAAACAACTTTTTTCTGTAAAGTTACTCTTTCAAAACTTATTTAGTATTAAATAAAAAAAAAAAACATATTTCTGTCATTTTTTGGTGTTTTTGATCAAATTTTTTAAATTTTGTTTATTAAATTTTGTTTATTGATAGCGACGACGTTAATTTTATAGCTCAAACAGAATCAGTCCGCCAATACATCCGTCAGTTGCGTGACGTACGTTAATGTTAGAGCAAATTCTATTTTGACGTGGCAACACTGGTGTGATTAAGTGAAGTTTGTTTTAAATAGTGCTCCCAGTTACCGTGAAAATTCAAAGTTTGTCGCAAACGAGTCGCAGCCGGGACTATTGGAGTTTCATTTTGGGAATGAGAATCCGTAGGAAAATCATTGAAAATTAATATCAAAATTACAAGGTAATATTGTTGTTGCAATAAAAAAGTCATCAATCTACATATATGAGCTCGCTGCAAGATACACGCAAAGAAGTCAATTAGTTGCTACTACAAAGTAATGGTTTGAACCTAAGCTTACTCGCTGCAAAAGCTGCACAGTACAAATCTGTTCTCACAGAAAGCGCTACAAATATATATTTAATAATTCGCATTGCATACTTTTAGGCAGCTCACTAAAAAAAAAAAAAAAATGAGCTATAATAATCAAGGCACGCCTACTAATCTGCCCTCCGTAGCAAAAACAACGCAAATGTCAATCAATGCAAAACGCCCCTGCTCCGAAATATCGCCAGATGCGAATGCAGTTGCACCAAGTGGAAACTCTGAGGTTTTGGAACTTATGGCAAAAATGCATGCCGACTTTAATAGAAACATGTCGGATCTATCCACAAGAATGGTTACCATGGATGGCAAACTTGAAAATGTTGCAACGAAAGATAATTTAGTTGTATTAACTGCAGAGCTACGCACTGTTAAAGCAGAAATATGCAAACTAGAAGAAGAAAACTTAGAGCTCAAAAATGCACTTGTTAAAGTATCCACTGAACAAGAGGCAGATAGAAAAAAACTTAGATACCTAGAAGAACAGTCGAAGAAAAAGGCCCTAATTTTTAGAAACATTCCTGCTATGGATTCGATCAAGGAAGCTGTTCAGTCTGTATGTAAAGAAAATTTAAAAATGAGAAACCGTATTGAGGTTGCAGGAACTAGATGGTTGGCCGAAAAAAAACTCAAAAATTACCGTAGCGGCGGAATTTGCAACAGAGGAAGCAGCAACAGAAATTTTAATGCACACCAAAAATCTGACAGGCACGGCGATTTCGATCTTTAGAGACCTAACTAAAGGAAAACAGCAGCATAAAAAAATATGTTGCAACTCAAAAAACGTTTGGTGTCACTCAAAACCGGCATCCCTGTACTAGTACGTGATCACAAACTTAGGATCAACAATCATGAGCAACGTCTTGTCTGTGGCAAAGCCGATGGTCTCGCTGAGTTAAAGAAGATTTATGGCGATAAAATTGACTCAGCCTTCCTAGATTATAAGCAACTTTTGAGTGCGAACACAAAAAACTAAGTAGTTTAAGTAGTAAAAATGTTGTAGTAGCGTTGTACTGTAATGTAAAGGTCCTGGCATATAATGTGGCTGGTTTAAGAACAAAATTATCTAACTACGATTTTACAAATCGTCGGCTGAATGGAAGATCGCCCTATTTCAAAAAAGTTTTGAAAAACGCCCTATTTCAGAATTTTTTCAACAACGCCCTATTTCAGAATTTGTTTGAAGAACGCCCTATTTCAAATTTTTTTTCAAAAACGCCCTATTTCAGAATTTGTTTGAAGAACGCCCTATTTCAGAATTTGGTTCAAAAACGCCCTATCTCAGAATTCGTTTGAAGAACGCCCTATCTGAGAATTTTTTTCAAAAACGCCCTATTTCAGAAGCCCATTTAGAAAAGCTATAACTCAAAAGTATTTACTATTTTAAATTTCTTTGGATGAGTTTATTAATTTATTAAATCATTGAATTATAAAATTCATGATAAGCTTCAGGAATTACTAGTTTTGTACACATTTCCTGCATCCAACTCCAGCCGACTATTATATAGTTGGGTGAGAGGATATTGTTTTAATACTGATTTTTTTGTGGGAATTAATATAGGTATTGCTTCTTCACCATACTCGTATTGAATAAAGGCTTTATTTTCTGCGGGAAGCACTGCGATTTCCCTCAAATTCATGATTTTTATTGATTTCCAGTTTTCGTCGTTTGCCAAAGGGCGAAAATCAAAAATTTCATTTTGTTGAACTTCGTGGACAATATACTTTGGTTCATTTTTTTTTGGCGTTTTGCATGACCTCAACCCATTGCTGCTGCGTAAATATATTCTGATTTTGGATTGAATTTTCTATGCATGCATGTATAGAATCCCCTTCATTATAGGTGTGGCCCTTTTCCAGGTATCTACAATGCAAGCAAAATGTTCAAATGCAATAACAATAATAAGATCCTGAACAGCCTCATTGTCTCCATCCGAGAACGTTGTTAAAAAATTAAAAAGTTCACATGATCTTCACTTTGTAGCAGATTTAGGTCGATAAATCTAAAAACCGAAGTACATTATACTTCTATGCAAGTAAAAAGTAATTTCTAAAATGCATATTTACACTCCTTCATAGCCTTTTAAATTATAAAACCTTTATTCGAGTTAAAGGTTTTCTAAAAGCACATTTGAAATAGGGCGTTCTTTGAACGAATTCTGAGATAGGGCGTTTTTGAAACAAATTCTGAAAAAGGGCTTTCTTCAAACAAATTCTGAAATAGGGCGTTTTTGAAAAAAAATTGAAATAGGGCGTTTTTGAATCAAATTCTTGAGATGCGGCGTTGTTGAAAAAAAATCTGAAATAGGGCGTTTTTGAAACAAATTCTGAAATAGGGCGTTCTTCAAAACTTTTTTGAAATAGGGCGATCTTCCATTCAGCCGACGAAATTATATTAAAACTTTCGAGGTATTTTTGTTGTATGAAACATTTTTAGAAGAGCGATTGGATAGCGTTGAAAATATTTTCAAAGATTATTTGTTATTTTGGGTTTATGCGACAAGAAATTATGTGAGGGGAAGGGCTAGCGGTGGAGCTCTGTTTGGAATTAAAAATGTGTTAACAGAAATTGGTCAGTTCAGTTTGTAATGAAAGGAGATATTTGTGTAATTGAATTGAGTCTTTATCGGGAACTAATTTATATCGTACCGGTTTATTTAAATTGTAATAGATGGGAAAGTGACTTTAATGCGCTGTATGAGACTATCCTTGAGTTGGACTTTGAAAACATTATGGTTTTGGGTGATTTTAATGCGAGATGTGGAGAAGAACAGCTTTTTAGTTGTGGCCCAACATTAGCAACTTCCTCTATTTCATTGGAAAGGGTTTCAAGGGATAAACATGTTGATGCAAACGGTAAAAAATTGGCTGAATTCTGTAGCTCGTTTTCGTTAAATGCATTAAACGGTCGCGCGATTGGTGATAAAGAAGGAGATCTCACATTTATAAGAGGAACTGCCTGTTCAGTGATCGACTACTGTTTAATCAGTGAAAATTTGGTACCATTAATAGATTCCTTCAAGGTTGATCATATGTTATACTCTGATCTGAGTACTATGGCTCAACCAAATGTAAACGCAAACATTATGAACCCACTCCCTAAGCTTAAATGGTATGATAAACATACGGTGAAATACAAGGATTACCTAAATCAAATAATAGGTTTAAGCAATAGAAGCAGTTACGCACTGAATGATCTAGTAGATTGTGTAAGAAAGGCAGCGGAACACTGTGAGAACAAAAAAGTGTGTGCAAAGAGTGTGCATCCCTGGTTTGATTATGTGTGCAAAAAAGCTAGAAGGACATCCTTCTCAGCCCTACGTAAAGCTAAAAGACTTGGTACGCAAGAAGGTTTGAGAGACTATCAAAATCTTAATAAAGAATTTAAAGAAATTTGCAAACGCAAAAAACATATATATTTTAAAAATATGGCCACGAAACTTTGCGATATTAAAGATAGTATGGAATATTGGGGGTTTGTGAAAAAGCTAAATGGTTCTGGGTTCGCGAAAAGCGCACAGTTAGACGCGGAAAGTTTGGGAGCAAGAAATTAAAGAATATTTAAATGGTAAAAAGTGCATAACATTGAACCAATACGTTAAATCAGCGTTAAAATATAGGAAGCAAATTTTGGAGGAGGAATTCTTAATCTCATATTTAAGGAATACTTTAGTATATACTGTTCAGAACTTATAAACTGACGGCACTAAGCCAAAGTTTATTTTTTTTTTACATTTTATATTGTAATCAACTTTGTAAACAAAGATGCTATTTAATAAAACATATTACTACTACTACTACTACTACTACTTTGCTGTCAGTTGTTTCAACATACTGACGGACTGATTCCGCTGAACGCTTTATAGATCAAACAGAATCGTTCCGCCAGTACGTCAGTTGCGTTACGTACGTCATTTTAGAGCAAATTCTATTTCGTCGTATCTGGCGTTACGCATACAAACACCTGCAGTCTACTCTGCTGTCAGTTGTTTCAACGTATTGACCGACTGATTCTGCTGAAAGCTTTAGGCGCTCATTTGTTGGAGATATTTGCACGTGCCTTATGCAAACTTAGAACAATTAGAGGTGGCGCGTGCATGATTTTTGCAACACGACACGGCACGTTCACGAAACAGACGCACGGGGAAAAATTGCTAAAACACTGCACACACTAACACGAACAAAAAAATAAAACTGCCCCTCAAACATTCTGGGAGTGCTCATAATTTAGGAGTCCGATATGAGTCCTAAATATTAGAAAAATATGAGCCTCCGAAATAAGATCATATAGGAGTCCTTTATGACTCCGATTTAATGAAATTATGAGCCATATGCTGGAATTGTTCATTTAACAAAGCAATTTTGGAACAAATTTTCATATTTTGTCTGTGAAAATTTTTTTATTTCAAATAAATATTCAATTACATCGCGTGCAGACTGTTCCTGGCAATTTTTCTTGCTGTCCTGTTGGCGCTCTTCTAGCGGATTCCCTGATAAGTATACCTTCCTTTAAGTGTTTCTCTTTTTTCATTGTACCATATATATTTAAAGGAATTTCCCCACATACATCTCCTGCGAGCCCCGGCAGATGGTGGGACAGTTGTCCGAAAATATGAAAACCAAATTCAAACAGATTTTTACGCTTTTTGCTTGGCCTTTCGAACAGTAAAATTGTCGCTGCGCTTGGAAGACGCTATGAACGCACTGGCCAATCAATAGATGTTGTTTCTTACGTTCAGTCGCTCACTTGCAAGCAACGACTCAATAAAATACGCTATTGCCTCGGTTTTTGCCAGTGAGCGGGTGAGCAAAAACAGACAACATAATTGTATTAGTTCGACGATCGCTCTTTCCCCAATGCACCCTCACTTTCAATTCGGCCGGTCCCTGATCTAATGCCAAAGGTTCATCATGTATGCTTCCCCAATTCCAGTGTCCCCCTTTCAATGCCGAAAATGCGCCATTTAGGAACCCAAAAATTGCAGTAGGTATATGGCTTTTTTAAGAGTCATAAATGCATCCGAAAAGCTCCATAAAGGAGTCATATTTGACTCCTATTTAGGCTCTATATGAGCCCTTTCTGAGGCAAATAAGAGTCATAAATGACTCCTATTCAGGCTCATTCAATATATGAAATTTAGCTCATATCGGACGACCATCGCAGGAAGGGAAATACGCTCATTTCGGACTCATAAATGAGCTCATAAAGAGCGTAAACGCTCCTATTTAAGACTCCTTTCTGAATCAAATATGACTCCGATTGTTTGCTGGGTGTATTTTATGGTTTTTATTTTATTTTTGTATATATTTGTAAATGTACTTAGTACATGGTGTGTACTTACAGCCTAACCTAATATAAACGCACGGACTGCGTTTTCTGTCAAAAATGTCTCATGCATATACAACTTGTATGGGATCAACCGAATTTGATCGCACTGCGTAAAAACCTAACTTGATTTCCAATTTTCGTTCTGCGTGACATTTCGATTTGACGTTTGTACACAGGCAACGATACAAACGCACGCACATTTAATATTTATTTTTTCAAAACTCCCTATATCAAAATTTGTTTAAATAACACTCTTTTTAATACTTTTTTCCAGCAACGCTCTATCTAAGAATTTGATTCAAGAACAACCTATCTGGGATGTATTTTTTAAGTATTTATGTACATACACACATGAATAAAAAACTCTAGGCAAAACGATTATATTGATAAAATAAAACAAAATCTGTATCTTTGTATTTAATCAAGTGTTAAACTGAAGTTTTGGATGGATTGAAGTGGAATTAGGATACATACTTATAAAAAAATACAGTTTACAAAAAATAAAAGTGCGCCAGTTTAGTACAAAATGTGAAAAAAGTTGGTCGTGTTTTTTCGTGCGTGTTTTTTTTTTGGGGTTTCGGGCTCAGCACGATCACGACACGAAATTGCATTTTCAAACACGAGCACATGGACACCGCGTGCGTGTTTCGTGTCACGAGTCGTGACTCACGACCAAAAACACGCACGACGCCCACCTCTAGTAGTGGTGTAAGAGTAGGTCGCCTTCCCGTTGGTGCACCCTGGGTAACGCTAAATGACCTACATGGCCTAAACGGCTAGTTTATTGTATTGCCGGTTCTACGAGAACGGTACGAGTAGGTACTTGTGCTGTACCCAACGTGCCAAAACGACCCGAACCGTTTTCTTATATCGACCCGGCCAAGAGCAATACACTCGGGGTGACCCTGTCTGACATTTAGGCAGGGCTACACCTCGTTACAACAACAACAACAGTAGCAATTAACATTTATACGAATCCAAAATTGGAGTTGAGTTATTATTCAAGTACCTGGGTGACCGAGCTTGCTCGGTGCTATCAATTTAGTGCTAACTTTACTTACCAAACTTGTGAGGATGTGTTACACTGTCCTTTAGATGTGGGCAAATTATTAAAATTTTGTAATTTTCGTAGCCGTAATGGACTTTTTGCGGACAACCCTACTTGAAAATATTTTAGTTGGTATGTCAGCAAAAATACCTTTCATTTGATACCCATATTGGCATATCTAGCTCCATAAATAAAAAAATTAAATAGGTGGCAACCCTGTAATACAAATATACTGCGATAAGGCGACAACCCTAGATGGCAACTGTACTTAGAAATATTTTAGTTGATATGTCGCCGGAAATACCTCTAATTTTATACCGATATTCGCATATTTTACTCAATATTAAAAAAAAAAAAGAGATAGGTTGCCACCCTTAAAAGCCCTCCAAGTGGCAACACCTAAGTGGATAGTCTTAGAATCAGGGATGCTATCACTGTGCCAAATTTCATCCAAATCGGTCAAGCGGTTCTCGATATAGTACCGGATATAGAAATATAGTGCGGGCAACCCTAGGTGACAAACCTACTTGGAAGTATTTTAGTTGATATGTCGCCGAAAATACCTATCATATGATACCCATATTGTCATATCTTGCTCCATAATTAAAAAGAATGGGATAGGTGGCAACCCTGTAAACTACTCCAAATGTCAACCCTAAAGTAGATAGCCTTGGAATCCTTCATACTGTCACCATACCAAATTTCATCCAAATCGGTCAACCGGTTCTCGAGATAGTACTGCGGTAAGGTGGCAACCCTAGGTCGCAACCCTACTTGAAAATACTTAAGTTGGTATCTCGCCGAAAGTACCTTTCATATGATACCCATATTGGCATATCTTGCTCCATAATTAAAAAAATGGGATAGGTGGCAACCCTGTAAACCGCCTCAAGTGGCAACCCTAAAGTGCATAGTCTTAAAATCGATCATACTATCACCATTCCAAATTTCAGCCAATTCGGTCAAGCGATTCTCGAGATAGTAACGGATATACAAATATATTGTGGTAAGGTGGCAACCCTAGGTGGCAACCCTACTTGAAAATATTTTAGTTGGTATCTCGCCGAAAATACCTTTCATATGATACCCATATTGGCATATCTTGCTCCATAATTTAAAAAAAGGGATAGGTTTCAACCCTGTAAACCGCCCCAAGTGGCAACCCTAAAGTGGGTAGTCTTAAAATCGATCATACTATCACCATGCCAAATTTCAGCCAATTTGGTCAAGCGATTCTAGAGATAGTACCGGATATACAAATATATTGTGGTAAGGTGGCAACCCTAGGTGGCAACTCTACTTGAAAATATTTTAGTTGGTATCTCGCCGAAAATACCTTTCATATGATACCCATATTGGCATATCTTGCTCCATAATTAAAAAAAAATGGGATAGGTGGCAACCCTGTAAACCGCCCCAAGTGGCAACCCTAAAGTGGGTAGTCTTAGAATCCATCATACTATCTTTGTGCCAAATTTCATCCCAATCGGTCAAGCGGTTCTCGAGATAGTCCGAACATACAAATATACAAAAATACAAATATACAAATATACAAGATTAACTCGTTTAAAGATATTAGATAACAATAAATTTTAATTTGTATGCAGTTATTCCATAATAAAAAAATAAACCCTCGAGATGACCTAAAAATATACCCATATGTGTAACCAGTGCGCGGGACTTCCTCGGGGACTCCATAGGGGTCCTCCCGGGTTCATTTGGGGTCGTTCCGGTGTCTTTTAGGGGACTCTCTCGGGGTCGTTTGGAGCCCATTTCGGTATGGTTTTGGTAACTTCTTCGGGGTCTTTCAGGGATTTTTTCGGGGACTCCCTCGGGGTCCCTTTGGGTCCTCCCACGGTCATTTGGGGGTCCAGGAGGGCCCCGAGGGAGTCCCCAAAACGCCAAATGACGCCAAGAGAGTCCCCAAAAAGATCTCGGAATGACCTCGAGGGAGTCCTCAAAACCATACCGGAATGAGTTCCAAATGACCCCTGGGGATTGTCCAAAAACATCCCGAAATTACCCCAGGAGGACCCCGAGTTGCTGCCCAAAAACATTCCGGAGTATCAAAAACCATCCCGAAATGACCCCAGGAGGATACCGAAATAACCACAAAAGAGCCAAATAATAATAAGAGCCTTTTTAACCAATACTAACTACCATCCCTGACGAACCCGAGAGAATTCTCGGGATGCTACGGCTAATGAATCCGTCCCTGCCAACGCATGACTGGAGTGTCAATCTGGTCGGGGATGCGGTAGGGCCCGACAGACAGGTGGTGTTCACCATGAATAAAGAGTCAATCGAGCCCCTCAAAAGGTGCAATGGCCTAGTACACTACAGCGTAGGCCAGATCGTTATCCACGTATATCGTGGTGATGCTCATCGCGCTGCCTTCTCGGCTGCTCCGGGGGAACCGGAAAACGAATTACCAGAAGAGGAAGCGGAGGATTCCGATGCGGAAAGCATGTTATCCGCCACGTCCCTTGGCGATAGTGCTGTGAACAACTCGGAGATGGAGGACAGCCTACAGGACGAGGAAGCCCTCGACGTCACGGTGGTAGCAGCCAACGCTGAGCGATTAACATCTAACGCTACAGACAGCAAGACTCCTGCAACGCCATATCGGGCAGTTAATCGGAACAACTCGTCGTTGATAGGCAACCTCCGGGATGGGGCAAACCTCGACGATATGGGGACGGCAGGGAAGTCTGTGCGCTCTCATGTTGGTGGTGCTTCAGATTAATCTGCACAAATCTAAAGTAGCTTCGGCTGCTTTAAGTAGTCGTCTTTCTAAAGGCGACGTGGATGTGGTCCTCATCCAAGAACCCTGGGTCAATAGCTCGAGAATCTGCGGATTGGGGACTAAGGGCTTCAAGCTCATTCGAGCCAGCGAGGAGAGCAAAGTCAGAACGTGTATTTTGGTCAAGTCTGAGTTGAACTCCTTTCTCCTACCTAACTACACCAATGGTGATATTACCGCTATCAGTCTAACGGTCGACAGCACCCGCCTGACGGTGGCGTCGGTCTATATGCCCTACGACGCCGAAGAACCCCCACCACAAATGGAGGTGAAAGACCTGGTGTCAAATTTCTGCACGGGTAATCTTATTATTGGAGCAGACGCTAATGCTCACCATGTCCAATGGGGGAGCTCCGACATCAATGCCAGGGGCGAGTCTCTGTTTGATTACCTCTTAACAACCAACCTGGTTATTTGCAACGTGGGTAATGAGCCTACTTTTATCACTAAGACCCGCAGGGAGGTCATAGACCTCACTCTCTGTAGTGAAGGCGCTTATGAGTGGGTCAGAAAATGGCGGGTTCTGGAAGAACATTCTTTCTCCGACCACCGTTACATAGAAATGGTTTTAGACTTTATTGTAGAACAACCAATCATGAAGCGCAATCCACGTAACACTGATTGGCAGTTACACAATGAAATATTAGACAGAGACCTCCCAGTACTGCCCTCACAAGCCCCCTCATCAGTAGAGGAGCTGGAGGATCTTGTTACTACATTTACATCGGCGCTCTCAAATGCTCTAGGACAGGCTTGTCCAGTGCCAAAACCACGCGGTAAACACAGGCCACATTGGTGGTCCTACGATTTGGACTCGCTCCGAATATCATGCCGGAAACAATTTAACAAGGCCAAGAGCTTCGGCTCTGAGCCTCATTGGCACGAATATAAAGCTAAACTAAGGGCCTACAAAAAAGCTCTGAGACAGGCGAAGAGAACCTCGTGGAGAAATTTCTGCACTGGCGTCGAAAAGGTCGACGACACAGCGAGACTTAGACGAGTCCTCTCGAAAAGTCAAACAACCATCAGCTATTTGCGAAAGCCTGACGGATCCTGGACCAGCACGGAAGAGGAAACCCTTGAGCTGCTCTTGAATACACATTTTCCGGGGAATCTGCATGATGCACCACTAGCACCTGCAACAAACCTGGCAGTAAATATACCCATCACTGAGGAAAGAGTAAGGTGGGCAGTTAAGAGCTTTGAACCGTATAAGGCTGCCGGGCCGGACGGGATTATCCCCGCGCAGCTTATAAACACGTTGGAGACATCAGCTAAATGGCTGGTATTTCTCTTCACAGCCTGCCTGGCTCTCAACCACATTCCGGGCTCCTGGAGAAGCGCCACGGTAGTGTTTATCCCTAAGGCGGGGAAGGCATCCCACTACGAGCCAAAAGACTACAGACCGATCAGTCTCTCGTCCTTTGTACTAAAAACCTTTGAGAGGATATTAAGCGACTACCTCTTAACGACTATTGATAGCAACCTTATCTCTAGCTATCAGCATGCATACACCAAGGGTAAATCAACAGAAACCGCTCTGCACAGCCTAGTGTCTGTCATTGAGAAATCGCTGTGTGAAAAGGACTACTGTCTCGTGGCCCTCCTAGACATTGAGGGGGCTTTCAACAATATAAGCCCGGAGGCTATCAACTCCGCTCTAACTAATCTGGGCGTAGATAGACCTCTAACTGGTTTAATTGACCAACTTTTAATGGGAAGGAAAATAGCTTCTTCACTTGGTACGGTTGAGTTATCACGCTATGTCACAAGGGGAACACCCCAGGGTGATGTTCTTTTCACGGCAGAGTTGGAGGAGGCGTTTATTCAAGGGATTTGGACCTTGAGCTCTCCTTCAGACTACCTGATCATTGTAGCGTCTTCCAGGCGGAAGTCTCGGCAATCCTGGACGCCGCGGCCTGGTTAAGCAAACGTGTTATCGGAGAAGATATCGCTATTTTCAGCGATAGCCAAGCGGCCATCAAATCCCTTGGCTCATACACGTTCAACTCTGAACTGACGCTCAGCTGTCGTCGATCTCTTCAGGAGATGGCCCAACAGAACCGCGTAAGCCTCATATGGGTCCCGGGACATAGGGACATTGAGGGAAACTGTAAGGCAGACGAGCTTGCCAGGCAGGGCACGACCAAGCAGGTTCTTCAGGATAAAGAGCGCTTAGGTATGCCGTTTGCCACATGCAAACTAATGCTGAAGGAGCACACACTCCGTCAAGCCAACGAAAGATGGCTGCAATCCCCAGGGTGTCGCATATCGAAACAAACCTGGCCAAAATGGGATCTTAAAAGGTCTAGACGCATTTATGCCCTAACTAGGAGGGAAATCTGCATATTGATAGGGGTATTAACCGGTCACTGCCTCATTGGTAGGCATGCAGAAAGGCTAGGTGTGCCCTACCGACGATGCTGCAGGAGTTGCAAAGATGATGAGGAGGAGGAAACAGTGGATCACCTCATCTGCAACTGTCCGGCTTTAAGCGGCGCGAGAACGCGCTTTTTGGGAGTTCCGTTCCTGGATAGCCTAAGCCAGATCGCGGAACTGGACATAAAGGACTTGATGGGCTTCATAAAGTCATCTAAGTGGTTCGAGGAGGAGTAACGGTGTCGGTTTAGGAGTGTCAGTCCCGGGATTCTGCTATGTGGAAAATCCCAACAACTCAGGGATTTTCCATATGGCTAGGTCCCGGGACTGACTTTCCTTGTGTTGGTGGTATCACAACGGGCCTTTCAAAACTGGCCTAAGTGTGCCTCTGTGGCAGCCACTTGAACCTAACCTAACCTAACCTAACTTCTTGTTTATTCAAAAAAAGTAAAGATAAAAAAGAAGCAGTTGAAAGAGAAAAAGAGAAGCAACTGTCTTCTTCTGCATCAGCACCATACAATTGGTATACTAGTTAGTGTAGCCACGAACATTTTTTTTCGTACTAAAAATCGTACCAAAATGCCTTTGAAAGTACCAAAATATTTTTTTTAGAAATAAAAGACAAATGGGCAAATCCGCCGTAGTGTTACATTTTTGGATACTCGGATGCTACACATGGGTTAATAAATTAAAGCCGGTAAAAAGCATATGGATATTTAGTTTGACGTATTCACTATCACCTCTGAAAATATGGATGGAAAAAATGTAGACAAAAAGTTTTTTCAGAACTTTGAAGAGTGAAAAACGTCGATTTTTCCGTTTTTTTTCAAGTGATACTCGTTTTTTTTTTTGGTATTTGTTCTATAAAATTTTGAGGCATTAATGTATCGCTTTGAAATTTTAACTGGGTGTAGTTTTTGAGACGGAGATTCTAAAAATGTAAGCGGGGTTAATGTGCTACTCCAATATTTAAAGTTATCATCAATGAAAGTAGCGATACTCTATTTTTGGCCTTTTTCAATATTTGTGAATTTGTGCTTATAAGTTTTTGAGGCAACACAGTATTAAAATTTTGGTTATACGCGATGATAGCCTATTATACAGCAAAACTTTCGGTGGTTTTGAATTTGATGTGCTCTCTGCAGTTTTGAAGTTAGAGGCAGAAATGTCAAGGTACTTTGCTGCGTAATTTTTTTTCGGTAGCATGTTTTTTTGTTGGCACAGCTACAGTGTTACTTTTATTACATGTTACTCTTTTGTAATTTGTTGTCCCACACTACAGTAGTATAAAACCAAATGCCTCATTTTGAAAGATTAACATAACGAAAGTTATTGAAATTTGTACAAGGGCGCAAATATGGGAAATTTTCGAGATATATAAGAAACCGTAAAAAAATTTGGAAAAATATATCTAATTACTTCCAAACTAATTTTTATTCAAACGTTAGTGAAATGAAACACAAATTAAGTATAATAATTAAAAAAAAAAAAAAAAACATGCAAGTATACATATCATCATTATTTCTCTGTAATAGCCTTAAAGTTAAAGCTTTCATAATGGTCCCTTTAGTGAAGAGACTTAAAGTTCTCCTGTTCGTTAAATAAAATTTAACGAAAAGCTGGAGAACAGAGGTCAGATAAATATATGTATTACGTCCGACTATCTCATAACTGTAATTGAGCCAAAAACAGGAAAAAAAAATTAACATTTGCATGATTTCCGGATTTGTCACTTTAGCAGGGAGGGCATAGTCGGCGTTTTAAGGTTTATGTTGAAAATATCAATGCGAGTCTGTATTGCTGACATAAACTTTACGTATATTTACACTTTGCCTATATGGATACTTTTGTATGGGAAATGTATGGGAAAAAGTGAGATTTTTTTCAAAGTGTTTTTTCTCATAATATTTTAAATTTTTGTGTGTGTTACTGTGTATGTGTGTGCCACAGTACAAAAATCTTTCATTTTTATCTCTCCTTTTTTGAAAAACATTTCAAATATTATGAGATAAATCACTTTGAAAAAAATCCTATTTTTTCCCATACCTTTTTCATAAAAAAGGGCGAAAAAATAGCCTATATAGGGCGAAAAAATAGCCTATGGATTAAGTTACGGCGCTAACTTTTTGCTTGGCTTATTTTCTCATCGATACCTAACTTTTTAGGGCCTAAGAACAAGTCGACCTTTTTTGAATCACCTGAGAAAAATCACTTTAAAAAAAAAACCTATTCTTTCCCATACATTTTAACTAAAAAAGGGCGAAAAAAAAATAATAAGGGTTAAGTTACAGCGCCTAACTTTTTAGAGCCTAAGAACAAGTCGACATTTTTTCAATCACCCTAGTGTACATGTTTCTTTGCTAGTAAAAAATGTGGATACATTTTTGTCAGGATGGATACACTTTTGGATACAAAAAAATTGAGCTTTTGGCAACGCTGTTGATAACATTGAATCCAATATTCCCTCTGCATTGAAGCCAATTCCAAACACCCAAAAAAATTTTCAAATAACATGGTCAAGTGAAAATATGGATAAAATTTTTTTGAACCAACTGTCATGCTCCTATTGCATATCAGGTAGCTTTCATCACCAGCCTTGTACACATTTCTCTTTAGAACCAGGGAGTTGGAGTTTTGGTAACTTAGCTACTATAAGAAAAATTGGCAAAAATATTAATAAAAAAGTTTATGCTAGTAAAAAGAAGAAATAATATTTATATTGTAGTAATGTTAAAAGTAGGTATTAAAAATACAGACGTAATTGCAGAATTCGTAGCAGCGTTTATTTTTTTTTTTATTTCGTTAATACTATACATTTTCGACTGTAGACAAAGCACTTTTTGATAAAGTTGTCAACATTTTCCTTTATGCAAAATGTAATTTCATACAATATTTAAAATAAACATTCAAAAAGATATTGTGGTAGTCATTAAGTGTATATAATAAATGTATGTATTTATCTTACTTGTTACTTCAATATAATGTAGATTTTCGAATACATAACACATCGTTTTATTTTTCCACACTACTTTTACCCATGAAGTCGAAACCACCTCGCTTCTACGTCTATTTGATACCCTTATTGTTTAGACAAGTTTTGTGGGTCCCTGGGTCCAAATATCGGAATACACCTCCGAAGAAGTAGAAATATCGATATGAGAACCATAGTACGTCAAAGCTCTCTTCAGTACCTTTCGTTTGATAGCCATATTGCAGGTAGAAAGATTTTTTACACGGTTTCATATTTTTGAGGATATCTCGAAAACCGTGTTTCGGGTATCAAAAAAAAGTTTATTACGTCACAGCCCTCTTCAGTACCTTTCGTTTGATACCCATATTGCAGGTAGAAAGATTTTTTACCCGGTTTCATATTTTTGAGGATATCTCGAAAACCGGGTTTCGGGTATCAAAAAAAGTTTACCCAAATATACTTTACATAAATATCTACATGCTGCTAAACTTTTAACATAATCGGCGAAGAAGTGCTCAAATTAGCACAAATATTTAACGGTTTTTCGGGTTTTACTTTCATCGATATATCCGAAACCGGTTTTCGGATATCGACAATTTTTTCCCAAATCATTCTCCGTTTATTTGTCAGTACGCTGGTAAAATTTCAAGATGATTGGTAGGAAACTGTTAAAATGAATGCATAACCAACTTGGCACTAAAAAATATTTGACGGTTTTTCGGCTATATATTTTTAACGAAAAATAAAGCTAAATAAGCTTCTTATATCTCCACACGCTGCTAAAATTTCAACAAAATCGGTGCAGTAGTGTTTAAATAAATGTATATTAAACACTGCGACTTGAATTTATATATATTATCTCCGATCTATTGACTATATCTTTTTGAGGCATTATGTAAGACGAATTACGCCGATAAATTTAAGCTCCTCTTTATCTACCAATGTACCAGAAAAAAAGTTAATCTTGTGCTTCGATGTTTTAAAAATTTTTTTTTTGGCAAAAATGTAACACTACGGCGGATTTGCCCAAATGCTTTTGTTCATTTTATTTATTCGCTTTCAATAGCAAACCAGAGGCTTTAAACATGAATTTACATCACTATTTGTACTACAAATGTATATATGTATATTAGAGTGGGCGACCAGCCCTAACCGCAATTTTGGTGTAACCAACAAAATTTGGAAAATCGGTTTTTTGGCGTAGTTTTGCTTATTTTAAACCATCTCACAAAATATTATAACTATATTAAGTACCATTTCAAAAATAAAGCCAAAGCAATTTTGATGTAACCAACTTTTTGCCTTAAAATTTTAAAAAATTTGAAACTAAAAAACCTTTTCCTGTAAAATTTTATTTTTGTTGGTTACAACAAAATGGCTGTTAGGGCTCGAAACTATGTGCATCTGAGGGTTTATAGGTTCTGGAATGCTTTTTTCTTTTGACGTCCGCCAGAGGGTGCTTCCGTCCATTTTTGGGATTTTAACACCTTTTTTCCGAAAATCAACAACAATGTTCCGAAAATCTATGAAATTTGACTTTCCTATAATGCAATATCTTTTTTTAAGTAGACTAACACCCTGATTCTGCGTTCTTGATGAAATACACAGTGCAACAAAATTGACCAAAGTTAAAATACCTGGGAAGTAATATCATTTTTCTGGTAGATATCGGTGAATTAAGAAGAACTGCGTACAAGAAATTTGCCGGACACCTCCAAGATCTTGAGTTAGGGGCCAAAAACCGGGTTTTCATACCTTCGAACACTTATGAGCCTATAAAAAAAAAAAAAAAGTGACTTCATAATTTTAATAATTTAACATTATTTTTATACTTTCGTTTTTTAACTTTTTGAACTCAGATTATTAGGAAATGAATGCCCTAAATGGGATTAAAAAAATTAAGACCATAGGACAGTTGAGTAAGGCTCTATGATTTTTTCATTTCATACCATGCCATACGGCATAGATTTTACCCAACGGAAGTAAACATTTTATTTGATGAAATAAAGTCTGCATTAATTTTTTATAATTTCTCTAACAATAAGGTCTATCAGCTATTCCGGCGGAGCTCCAGTCGGAAATAATTCGGGAGAGTCGATAGGGGTTGCATCGACCTCGTCGAAATCCACCCCCAAATTCTGATGAATCTATTATCTCTTCCTCCGTCGTTGTTGTTGTGGCAGTACTTCGCCCTGCCTAGTCGGAAGATCAACTTATAAAAAGTTACTTGGCCTGCCAACAGGGTTGTACTAATGTTGACAGTGCTTTGCCGGATATGGATCCTGTACATTCCGGTGAATAACACCTCGTGGTACTAGCCCGAATGCATTGGAATGATTTCGTTGACCCCGTAGCCGGGGTTCAAGTGGCCTCTTACGACCGGCTTACCTACCTCGGGCATATTGTAAACCCCTTACTCGTAGGGGTATCTCTTCCTCCGTCGGTAGCTCCACGCTGAAGTCGGCAGAGGTTTCTTACGTATATAGCTTTACTGGTTAAAAGGTGATCAGAAATGAACTAGTATGAATACACTACAAAATGTATAATCAGTGAACTATATTGTTTGCTGAGTAGCTCGACATTGACTGGTTTAAAGGTGATCAGAAGTGAATTAGTATGAATACACCACAAAATGTATAGTCAATTAACTATATTGCTTGCTGAGTAGTTTGGCATTGACTGGTTTAACGCAAATCAGCAATGAACTGTGGCTACGCCACAAAATGTATAGTTAATGAACTAGAATTTTCGCTGAGTAGTTTGGCATTGACTGGTTTTAAAACTAATCAACCATGAACTGGTATGCATATGCCACAAAATGGTTAGTCAATGAACTAGTATGTTTGCTGAGTAGTTAAGAAAAAATTAATACCGAAAATGTATTTCTTGATCCCAAAAACCCCCAGATGCACATAGAGAATGATTTTTGTTAGTTTTCAACACAGCTTTTTAACCAGTGAATCACTTTTTGAAGAAAAAAAAAAAATTGATCGAAAAAACTGCTAGCTCGAAAATCATGTTAGACCTATTGTTTCTTGGACAAAAATGCTTGAAATGGTCCAAATAACCATAATTGCCCTGGGCCCCTGTGAATTTTTTTGGGTCCATACAAATCGACCCGCCCTAATATATGTATATGTATGTAAATTTTTGAGAAACAAATTTACAACTTAAAACTTAAAAACACATGGTCGTTTGTATACTCGAGATCAAGTAGGTACTTATGGTGATTTCGTTTCAACGCCCTTGCACGGTGTACATCATTGCGAATAACAATAACATGGCGGTCTCTCCTATCTTCTAGCGAATGATAGAAAGAGATAGGAAGATGGAAAGAGATGATACAAAAGAGGAAATCAAAAACAAAGTGCCAAATTTATTTACAATGAAGCTATTCACAATGATTTTCACCGGGCAAGGGCACTTTTTTTTGTTGAAACGAAATCAGCATTAGATTTACCTACACTCAAAAAAGAGTTTCCTTATTTCAAGGAAAATTTCCCTTATTTGGCTCCAAAGACATTGCTTCCTTAATTTCACCCATTAACGCCGGGGTACAGAAACCGTGGACCGATTGTCCTGATTTTTCATGCACCAGTTACTTTTGGCCTCTAGATGCAAAAAATTATAAAAAAAAAGAATTTTTTTTATGCCACGCCCATATCCCAACCTGTACTTCAAAAAGTACAGACGGTGTTAGTACCCAGTAAAAAGAAGAGTCTAACTTTAATACCATTTTGGTGTTTATATATAACAACGCCGAAAAGTATTAAATTAATACCATGTTCGGTCTAATTAAGACAGAGAGGAATTCAGTCGAAGATTCTTTCAGGCAAAAAAAGTTTTTACCCAGTTTTATTTTATAGCCTTCACCGAGAGTCGAACTCACAAGTTATTGAATGCTGAACGGAGATGTCTACTATCAAGCCATCGAGTCTTAAAATAATACTAATTAGTATCAAAACTCAAATTTCTCATCTCATCTCATTTCTCAATTTAATTCCAAAAAGGTTTCATTTCAATAGCGCCTGGCATTAAAAGTAAACTTTCATTTTTTACGGTGTATGTACACTCTTCCATATCAGTTAGGGGGTCCTCAGGGGGAGTGATGATTAAATCTGAATTCGTACCATCATTTCTTTCGTAATTATCACATAACAGAGCATTAACTGCTTCTTGGAGACCTCTGAAGTTGCTTTTCGCACGGACATTTCTAATTTCGGTAGAAAAAAGAAAAAATGTTTACTGTATACGCCAGCTGTACTTTTTAAGATACAACAAATTTTGGAGAGTAAAAAATAAATAAAAGTGAACTTACCACAAAAATCTTGTTTGTAGTATCCTCAATAATGCCTTTCTATACACGATTTTAATAAATAAAGATATTTAATTAGTCACAGTTTACTTTTTTAACACTTCACAGACAGCTATTAAAAGATCAAAATTTTTTAACTGACTGACTTCACAGTAAAAAATGAAATTTTACTTTTAATACCAGTCGCTATTGATATTAAGCCTTTTTGGAATTAAACTTGAGTTTTAATACTAAGTAGTATTAGTTTAAGACTCTGAAAAATTTTTAATTCCAAATAATTTTAAAATAATACCAACATAATACTAAAGCGCTCTCTCTATAGCGCTCTCTCTCATTATAATGTTTTAAGTACTTTTGGTTTAAGAACAAAGCCGGAAAAGTATTAAATTAATTACTTTTTAGCATTAAATTAAGTCCGGTGGTTTGTTCTTCAGAGCACGCGGTTCGTCGCTATCATTTAGAAGAAAGCTGCAATTAGACGCTGTCAAACATACGTACTCGATGGCTTGATAGTAGACATCTCCGTTCAGCATTCAATAAATTGTGAGTTCGACTCTCGGTGAAGGCAATATAATAAAACTGTGTAAATTTTTTTTTTGTCTGAGAGAAACTTCGACTGAATTCCTCTCTCTCTTTTAATTAGACCGAACATGGTATTAATTTAATACTTTTCGGCGTTGTTATATATAAACACCAAAATGGTATTAAAGTTAGACTTTTCTTTTTACTGTGTAGTATCATTGAGAGTATACCTTATGAAATTGGATAAAATCGCCCTCCAACCCCGCCCACTTTCAAGTACATTCAGCCGCCGACCTTTTCCTTGTATGTGCAAAAAAACCGCATTTTAGTTTTCAGATATGTTATATATGGGCATTTCCTAGTGTTGCGGACGTTACGTTTGAACGATTTTTTTGAGTAAGAAGTATCGTGAAAACTGGAGCCATTATATTATTTATGGACGTATTTTAGGAACTGCTGTTAAAGTATGTTGTAGACGATAGCATAGTATGATGTCGCTGTCATAGCCACCTAAACTGCGTTGCGGACGTTACTCAAAACGGAAGTAGTGTTAAGGCAACTAGGTAAATTAGCAATTTACTTCCAATTTCGAAGTATTAAGAATTTTTTAATTATTAAATCTTCCAGTATATATCACATTCCTAATTTTATTAATAATAAAAGCGTGTTAAATTTCGATAGCAAGAAAAGAAGGTCCTGAATGTTCTTAATTATACCATCAAAATTTAACACGCTTTTATTATTAATAAAATTAGGAATGTGATATATACTGGAAGATTTAATAATTAGGTGTAAAGTTTTAATGTTAGAAATATATAATTATGTACAATATGGAATTATTTTGTGGCAGACGAAGAAGCCAAATTATCTTTAAAGGTTAAATGAACTTATAAAGTGTTATATTCCTTTACAGTCAATTTATTTTTTACTTTTTAGTTAATTTTATAAACCAATAATAAAAGCTTATTTTAAAAATAGTTTTTTTTTCTTTAATTTTATTACTTTTTATGAAAATGTGTTTTTTGAGAAAAATTTACCTACGCGCTGCAGGAACCAGACAAGCCGACATATGTTTCGATGATACTGGAGTTACATCTCTTCAAGGACTTTTCTTCCCGGCATTGTGAGAGTCGAACTCACAACACTGTAGTGACTTGTATGCTAGAAGGTCTAGCACCTTAGGCCACTACCCAGCTTGAAGGTAAACCCTTCTCAGTGTCCATTTATGCATATATTTATACTTCCATATAGAACATTTCTTTAATTTCAATGCTAACTTATATGAAAGATTTGCGAATTTTTACGACTTGGTGTGAAACCTATGAAAGAACTTCCATTCTTAATTAAGCACGAATATTTTTCCACTTTTTAGTTAATTTTATAAACCAATAATAAAAGCTTATTTTTAAAAAAGTTTTTTTTCTTTAATTTTTTAAGTGTTTAGATTTGATTACAGACAGCCGTCAGGTGAAACTAAATAAAAGCTTATAAAAAGGGGGTTATCAGAAAGGGGGCGTGGCACCTCCCATACAAACTAAATTTTTCAAGCAGAATATCTGTGAAAGGGTTCAAGTTAGAGACCTGAAAATTGGTATATACCTGTATGATATCAAAAGCATTCTCACACATAAAAAGGAGGGTTATCAGAAATAGGGCGTGGCATCTCCCATACAAACTTAAATTTTTAAGCAGAATATCTGTGAAAGGGTCTAAGGTAAGAACCTGGAACTCGCTATAGAGCTAAAGGATATCAAGACCCTAATTAGGGGTTATGTGAAAAGGGGGCGTGGCACCTCCCACACAAACTCAATTTCTTGAGGTTGAATGTCTCTAAATGGGGTTAAGGTAGGGGGCTGAAAAATTAGGATAGAGATATAAGTAATAAAGTATAATGGCCGAACATGAATTAAATGATGAAAAAAAAAAAACAAAGAACAACTTTCATTTCTCTTTTTCTTTCACCCAGCGAAGCGGGGGAGGGTCCGCTAGTTGAATATAAAATTGGTCAATTCTGGGAACATTAGCTCGCCCAATCCATTTTTCAAACTCCCGACATTTTGCCAAAAAGAATTAATATCCGAATTGGATTTCAAATTATGGTCACTCAACTTAAGTGAAGTCCACTGGGTAATGATTTTATCGTTTTGAAATTTTAAAATTAAGTGAAATATACAGCTATCTTTGTCAGACAACACTTCCACAGGTGTTATAATTTTTAGCAACTGGAGATCTTTTCTACTACAATCGAACCGCATTTTGATTTGATCTAAAAGCTCTATATAAAATTTTAAAATATTTAGGCAATTCACAAGATCTCTTATAGCTTATTGCACTATTTCGATAACACAGCTCTTGTGAGCACTATAACTAGTTGAATAGTCGTATCCATGATACAATAACATGGTAATGGCAGGATACCACTACTGCGTTTCTGTAACTCAATTCGATCGATCGTCTCGACTGAAATAGTCGATTTGACGTCACACAAATTTTTTTTTGACAAATTTTTATTATTTTTTTCAATTTTGAATCGAGTCGAGTGTGACGACATTAAAATCGAGAATTTTTGTCGATTTTTTACAGAAACGGGGTACAATTGATTTGTAATTTTTTTCGCCGTGATGGACATAATTGTCGAAATGTGTTTTGGAAATTGCTTGTCAAAAAACGTGAGTTGCATTGGCGTACTCAGTAAAATATGTGGGGGGGTTTCTGTTTTCCAAATATATGTAAAAATTTAGTTCACATATGTATGTATTTGCAATTTCCCTGAATTTGTTTGCAGATAAAATAAATAAAGGGGTACATGGCAATGTAAATTTAGAATTTTTCGAAAGAAATGTATTAAAATGGTAAGTCCGTTTTTCCTTTAGAAAATTGCTGACTGTAATTTTGCATTCTCTTCTGACTTGAATTGTGTAAACTGAGCCACCTACAATTTTTTTTACGGCCATGTATTTTAATGAAAGTTGGTAGTATGGCTCACAACGATTAAAAAAATACATATATAACAATTTTTCGAAATTCGAATTATTTTCAAAGTTATAGCTATCAGCACTTTTCGAAATTCCTTACTTTTTGATGATTTTCTCATGATTGGGCAAACCGATTTTGCTAATTTTTTAAATATATATCAAAGATGGCATCTTCTACCAAACAACTATTCAAATTTTTGCAAACATTTTTCGCAATTTTCAACTTCTCCATCGTGGTCAGATGGCGCTTTTGTATGATGTTGTTGGGCATTCCATTAGTAACTATTAGCAAAAAAAAAATTGTTTGGCACTTTAAGGGAGCGGAAGTTATTTACATTTTTTACCTTCATAGTACACAGTACGTAGAGAAAAAAAAGTAAAGTCCCAATTACATAAAACTTTGTAGGATCAACTTTCATACAAAGTTTGTGGAAGTAAAGCGAAGCGAAATTTTGGCAAATGCTCAAAGTTTCACAAAGTTTTATGTAATTGGTGCTTTAGGGTTGTATGTTTAGGTAAATTAAGGGTACTTAAGGTTAAGTTAGTCGTTCACTGCGGAGTTCCCGTCCCACATTTGACTTCTGAACGCAGGTGTCTACCATGATGCCATTATGTACTTATGCTTGTCGGCGTCTTACTACAGCTTTGTTCTATGACAGTAATGGCAGTACCTTCGCTGTTGGATTAACTGAAATTCCGTCAGTTTACCAAATTTTGTTAATTAAAAATTAGCAAATCTATGACTGTTCAATCAACAGTTGACTGCAGTTACTTCAACAAAAATTTTGGTTCAAACAACCAAAATTTGGCCAATTCAACAGAATTTGATCAACTTCAGGATAACAGTACGAGATTGTTGATTTTACCAGTGCTATGTTTTTCTGTGTATATACATCAGAAGTATAGCAGTTGACACACTAGTTCATATACATATATTTACCCAAACACGGAAAAGCATCTGTGAATTACAAGAGAAAAAAAGGAGCAAACCAAAAATTTCAAATAATTTTTGCATACTATGTAGTATGAATTGGAATTTTTCTGATTAGTATTTTTTCTAAAACAGATTAGACTTTTTCTGACTACACCTCAGTTTATATTCAGAAAGTTACAATTTATATTCAGAAAATTACAATTCATATTCAGAATTTCATACTAGTATGAACTGGGATTTCTCTGACTAGTATCATTTTGCTCAGCAAATTATAGTTGTATACTAGTATGTTTTCTGATTAGATTGGCATTAATTGGTTTAAGGATTTTCAGCAAATGAACTAGTATGAAAACACCCATAAAATGTATAGTAAACGAGCTAGGTGTCTGCTGAGTAGTTTGGAATTGATTAGTTTAAAGGTAGTCAGAAATTAACTACATGGCTAAAAAGTGAACCTAATATTAGACACGTATAAAGTTTAATCAATTTTTCAAGCTTTTTTGTACAAAATTTCAAACCGTCCAAATACCTACAAAGATTTTCAATTTCTTTTGGTTTCGATTTAAAATCTAAATGAAAAAAGCAGTCTAAATTTTTTATTTTTGGTTTGCTTGAATGTAATTGAATTTTGCCCACAAAAACTTCATGTGCGTCATAGCTCAGCGGTAGAGCAGTCGGCTGTGACTCCTGAGCGTTTTCGTTCGAATCCTGCCAGCTGCACATTTTTTTAGTTTTATTTTATTCTTAAAACTTTTCGGTTTAAAATTAAAACTTTTTGGTTTGAAAATTAAAACTTTTCGTTCTAAAATTCAAACTTTTGGGTTTGAAAATCCAAATTTATTTTGAAAAAGCTTATTCAAGATTGAATTTTGCCAACAACATTTATGTGTGCGATGTACCTCAGTGGTAGAGCAGACGGGCATGATGCGGGGAGTCTTGGTTCGAATTCCAGCCAACGGACAACAAATTTATTTTATCTTTAAAAAATTGTTAAAACATTTCTTGTTTATAAATGAAACCCGATTCATTTAGCCAATTTTCATGAAAACTGGTCTAGATTGAATTTGAATGCAAAAAAGATTAAAATTTAGGTTCAAATTTATAACCGTGTAGTTTGAATACACCATAAAATGTTTTGTCGAAGAACTATAATGTTGCTGAGTATTTTGGCATTGACTGGTTTAAGGCTAATCAGCAATGAACTAGTATGAATTATTATTATTATTATTATTACACAGAGCCAAAAATACCTAATAAAATAGAATACTAGTCATATGATATCTCTATAGATTTTCTTCAAGAAGAAGTTCTTTTTATATTTGAAGAGAAAATCTTATTAATGTTTACAAAGGGAAATCTTGCACAAAACGAACCGATTTCTTAAGGTTCCAAACAAGAAGACATGACATATTAACTGATTTCTGCATAATTGTATGTATTAATAAGATGTTCTTAGGGTTCCTAACAAGAAGATTTGATTTTAATGTTTTCAAAGGGAAATCTTGCAGAAAACTAATTGATTTCTTAGGGTTCCTAATAATAATATTTGACTTATTAATGTTTTCAAAAAGAAATCACATATTATTGAGAAGATGTTCTTTTTAATATTTCAAATAAAAAAAATAAAAATTATATTTCAGAGTTCTTATACTGTCTTCGAGAATTCAGTTTTCAGATTATCAGTTACGATTCAATTTTAGATTTCTCTTGTATTACCTACCTTTACCTTCTTATCATCTTATGTTGCCTTTTTATATTGCCTTGAAGCCATCTCACCGCACTCCTCCTCACATTGCGTACCACACTTGGAATATTGCCTCCACCGCGAATAGAACTAACCACATATTGAATGCTGAACACAGGTGCTTACCATCGAGCCATCGGGTACTTGTGCTTCCCAGCGTCTAATTGTAGCTTTTCTCTACATGATATCTGCTGATGATTATGCAAGATTTTCCTTTGAAATCATTAATAAGTCAAATCTTCTTGTTAGGGACCCTAAGAAATCAATTCGTTTTCTGCAAGATTTCCCTTTGAAAACATTAATAAGTTAAATCTTCTTGTTAGGAGCCATACGATGGTTTTTTTTTAATACTGATAAACAGTTATCTGCAAGATTTCTCTTTGAAAACATTAATAAGTAAAATCTTCTTGTTTGGAACCCTAAGAAATCAGTTCGTTTTCTGCAAGATTTCCCTTTGAAAACATTAATAAGTCAAATCTTCTTGTTGGGAACCCTAAGATCATCTTATTAAAATAAGAATTGTTCTCTTTCACCTTTTTTCATATTTTTAAGGAAATGTTGAGAAGATTTTCTAATTGATAACACATATAAAAAGAAATCGCAAAGAAATCGCAAAGAATGCACTAATTAAAATCAAAATAAATCCCTAATTTCTAAAAAATTTATTTAAATTTATATAAAATTTTAATTAACTTGAAAAATTTTAATTAACATATCAATAAGAATTTCCTTATTAAACCAAATAGATTTGCGTATAGTTTTTTTTTTCGTTTCCGTCGTTTCGACTACCCTTGAGCCCAAAAACCGCTCATAAAGACAATCTTATTAATTTTATTACGTATTTTTGGCTCTGTGTATAACGACTTATTACACCGCGACGATTAGTACGATCTATTGTGTGACCTTTCAGCTTATTGCTGTATGCGGAGGCTCTTTATAAATTAGAACACCTCCTCAGGTTTTTATTCCATATCACGAACGGATTGAGAGTGACCCCACCTAGGCAGCAGACTCTCTTTCTTGCTAACGCAATGCATTCGCAGAGTATATGAACCGGCGTTTCATCGTCCAGTTCGCAAAACCGACAAATTCTTGTATCTGACAGATTCAGCTTACTCAGTTGATAACGCAGACCGCAATGTGAGGGTTCTTAGATGCACTCTCATTAGATTAATGAGCCTGGCTGATGCTCTTTGTGAGGGTTCTATAAAGAGTTTGGCCTGCCTCTGTCCTAGGCTGCTAAGCCAATGCTGCCTAAACTGTTTATTTTCCCAGTTGCTTATGGTCTCCTTTACGTGGGCCTTCCACAAAAGGGTTCCGGACCATAAAATGCTGTTAAAGCACCATGTTTTGCCAGGTGATCTGCTTTTTCGTTGCCGTCATGCCCTGGGACCCAACCTAACAAAACTTTGTTTTTGGCTCCCAGATCATTAAGGACTGCGACGCACACATCGACAAGCTTCGAGGCTATAGTGTAAGACTGCAAGGCACGTGGGCGGCCTGACTGTCCGACAAAATGTAGATTCGCCTAGAGGATAGTCTTCTTCGGAGGCATTCTTTGCCACATAATTCTATTGCATGGATTTCCGCTTGAAAGATAGTGGGGTGATTACCCATCGGTACCTATTTTTTGTTATTTGGTCCATAGATACCAGGTCCCGTTTTACCATCTTCCAGCTTCGATCCATCCGTATACCAAATCTCCGAATCGGATTCAGCATAGGTAAGGATTCCATGTGTCGCAATTGTAAAATATTAAGTTTTGGTGAAGCAAGTTTCAATATTTGCACTCGTTCATTTTAATCAAAAGTCCCATAAAATTGCCAGTTTTTTAAATTGACATTAAATACTGCAAAGAATAGATTTAATAAATATGATTACGATAAGTCCGACGCATTATGTTTGTAAGTTAGAAAGTTACACACATTTTTTTGCAGCCCTCTTGCAGTTGCGTCCAGGGCTCCCAACTAACAGTTATCAAGCAAAATTTTAACCAAAAAAAATCATTATGAAGGGATAGTGCTACTGCCATAAGGAGTAGATAGAAACATTTTTTTTAACTATCGTCATCGATCAGTGAAATGATTTTTTTTTTGCATTTTTTTTCGTAAAAGTTAAAAATAAAATTTATTTTTCAATTTTTAAATTTCGATCGGAAAATAAGAGTTATTTTTAAACTTTTTTATTTCGATCGCAAAATAAAAGTTATTTTTCAATTTTTAAATTTCGATCGCAAAATAAAAGTTATTTTTAAACTTTCTTATTTCGATCGCAAAACAGGAGTTATTTTTAAACTTTTTTATATCGATTGCAAAATAAGAGTTATTTTTTATTTTTTTTATTTCGATTGGAAAATAAAAGTTTTTGTTTCGTGAATGTGCTTCTCCCTTTGTTGAGTATAATTAGATCATTAGGGGGTATTACGATCCCAAAATGTACCCAAAAACGCTTTTAAATGATCACAAAATTATCCAAAATTGATCCCAAAGTAGGCCCAAAATTATCCCAAAATTACCCAAAAATGATCTAAAAATTACGAAACAAAAACTTTTATTTTGCGATCGAAATAAAAAAATTGAAAAATAACTCTTATTTCCCGATCAAAATAAAAAAAAATTGAAAAATAACTCTTATTTTGGGATCGAAATTTAAAAATAACTCTTATTTTCCAATCGAAATTTAAAAACTGAAAAATAACTCTTATTTTTCGATCGAAATAAAAAAATTGAAAAATAACTTTTATTTTTCGAACGAAACAAAAAAATTTAATAATAACTCTTATTTTGCGATCGAAATATATAAAAATTAAAAAATAACTGTTATGACCAACTATTATAATAAAAGTAACTGTTATTTGGGAGCCCTTCTTGCGTCGTTCTTGAACTAAATTATTGCCCAAAAATGTATGATCAAGTAATACATATGACTATAATTTTTTTCTTACTTTTCTAAAACCAAACCAATAGAGTTAAATAAACATACTCCATCATATTTAAAGGGAAATCTTCAAAGAAAAGTTTGAAATCAGCGAAAGTCATTTTACTGACAAGGATGCTGGAGCAACAATGACGCAACTTCCATTGGCGTCGTTATTGAACTAAATTATTGCCCAAAAATGTATGATCAGGTAATACATTGTGACGATAATTTTTTTCATTGAAATGTTTATTTTATTTTTAAATCAAATAATCTTATATAATATAGTAGGAACAAAGAAAATGTATACCCATTTTGGTAAATTCACAAGGATTTTGATTTTAAATTGAACTAGAACTAGAAAAATGTGCGAATGCAAGAACGACGCAAGTGGTCTAGCACGCAAACTACTTGTAATACAATTCTAAAATTTATACACAGCAAAGATTAGTACTTTTTAAATCTTTTCTGCACGTTATCTCGAAACTTTAAAATTAACATTTGCGTCGTTATTGAACCAGGGAAGCGATATGTCCTGTCATATTTCCAATTTTTAGATCGGAAATGTTTTGAAGTCTTAATGCAGCAAGTGTGGCCTCCTTCTCTATCAGAATAGGGAAAGCAGGTATTCCCACAAGGGCACGTTCTCATTGCACCTGTTATACCGACACAGGCTAGCCGATGCAGCTTACTTAACTTAGTTGCCGCTGTTCTTTGAGCAGTCTTAGGCCACCAGACTAGAGAAGCGTATGTGACTGTTGGCTTCACAAATGTATTAAATGACCAGTACGCAGTGTTGCCACACGTAGGGTTTTATCCCTATTTGTAGGTGTTTTTGGCTAAAAAATGTGTCCGTAGGGTAAAAGGTCGGCCTTTTCATATTTCACGAAATATAGGGTCTTTTACATGGAAAACATGCAAGGTGCAAACATCCACCGTTTGTTGACAAGCAAAAATTGTTTGCCAACATGCATCCTGTGAGTTTTGTACTATTGCACACACAAACACAGCAACACATACAAAATCTAGCCATTTTTAAATGGCTGTAATTATTTTAATACATAGTTAAGATAATCGCACATGGTTTGACGTTTAAGAAGCTTCAACTTTAAGAATAAGTAAAGGTTTTTTGGAAACAAATTCTAATATTATGACAAAATTCACTTTAAAAATGCCTTTTTCCCCATACAAAGTGTGTTTTTTTTGCAAAGCTTATTTTCTCATCAATTACTAACTTTTTGGGGGGTAATACAAAAAAAAAACAATTTTTTTATTTGAATCATCCGAATATACATTTATGTATAAAAACCTCGTTCAAGTTTTGTAAAGCTAATAAAAGTATCTGAAAAAATACCTATTTCTGATAATTTCTGTATAAGTAGGTATTGTCCTATAAAAAATTTCATTATATAGCTACACGGTTCAACTTTTTTAGCCTACATATATGACTAAACCAAATTTGATTTCAAATTAAATCTAGACCAGTTTCAAGAAAATTGGCGAAATGAATGGGTTTTCAATTTTAAACCAGACATGTTTTAGCAATTTTTTAAGGAAAAAATAATTTAGGAGCTTCCAACAAAAACGCAATAAATTAAAAACCGTCACAACTCAAAATTCGATTAACAATAAAACGCAATAACTCCAACGATTATTATATTTACTAAAGCAGGGGCGCAGCCAGGGGGTTTAGGGGTTTAAACCACCTCTGAGATATAAAACTGTATATGTGAAAACTAGTTTTCATGACATGTTTGCAAAAATTTCGATTGCATGAAATCGAAAAACGTCAATTCCATAACAGGGGCCTAAGCTTTTGGGCCGTTTGCATAAGAGGGGTGTCACACGTTACATTCATATTGACGCGATCCATGGCTGTTACATCCATACACCTAAGATACAGGGTCATAAGTGTGCAAAGATACGAAAAACCGGGTTTGACCCCTAACGCAAGATTTTGAGGGTGTCCGGCAAATTTCTTGTACGCAGTTCTTCTTATCTCATTGAGATCTACCAGAAAAATGCTAGCTTGTCCCAGGTATTTTCTTCGTGTTGCGCAGTGTCATAGATTCAATGACAAATAAAATAAGTAAGGAAAGCTGTCTTCGGCTATGCCGAAGGCTATATACCTTTCATGAATGAGCGTCACGATTTTCACTGTTCGATCCCCAGTACAGCCTGTTTCAATTTAACTATATTTACTATACACATTACACATCTTTGTTATAATTTATCCGAGTTATCGGAACAATCGATTGTACTGGTGTAAGTCATAGTATAGTAGTATACATATTACATATGTAGAAAGTACTAAAGGTGCAATATTTTACGTTCCTAACTTTTTAAATGCGGAAGTATTGGCCAAAAAACCTTATATCGGAACAACCGGTTGTATGGGGCTACATATATGTTATATTTACCCGATCTTCTTGATTTTCCTCTACACACTACATAAATTGAAAGTACTCAAGTTGCAAAATTTTATGTTCCTAACTTTTTAATTGCAGAAGTTTTGGCCAAAAAACCTTATATCTGAACAATCGGTTGTATGGGGGCTATATGTTACATTTGCTCGATCTTGTTGATTTTCACTACATAAATAGAAAGTACTCGATTTGCAAAATTTTACGTTCCTAACTTTTTAATTGCAGAAGTTTTGGTCAAAAAACCTTATATCTGAACAATCGGATGTATGGGGTCTATATGTTACATTTGCCCGATCTTTTTGATTTTCACTAAATACACTACATAAATAGAAAGTACTCGAGATGCAAAATTTTACGTTCCTAACTTTTTAATTGCAGAAGTTTTGGCCAAAAAACCTTATATCTGAACAATCGGTTGTATGGGGGATATATGTTATACTGGTCCGATCTTGCCAGTTCCGACAAATGATTCCTATATTACAAAATGGTGGCCACATACAAAATTTCAGCCAGATATCTCAAAAATTGAGGGACTAGTTTGCGTTCAAACAGACAGACGGACAGACGGACATGGCTAAATCAACTCAGCTTGTCATCCTGATCATTTCGGTATACTTATTGATGGGTCCATCTCTTCTTCTTCTCATACTTACAAACATCGGACCAAAGTTATAATACCATTTCATGTTCATGAAAGGTATAAAAAGAAGGCTGGCCCTTGTTATATATGTCATTATAAAGTAACATTAATTGGCAGGTATGTATGTATATTAGACTGGGCCAAAAATTCCAAATTTGGTTTTTTTTGATATTGATTTTCTTTGTAAGAAAGGTGAAAAAATTTCTGTAATTTTTCAGATTTTTATATTAAAGTCTAGAGGTCTATCATCGCTAGTTAAGATTTTACAGACTTAACCCCCAATTTCGTATAAAAACGACAAATCATTGTTGAAAAACCCCATTTACCTGAACATATTTTTGAAATTGAATTCCCTACAAAAGCTACCTAGACTGAAATTTTCTCAGCATTCCCGATTTTGGTTTGAAAATTTGCGAAACATGAAAAAATTAAGATCGAATAAAGCTAAATACATATTCTTAAGGGAAATTGGATGCTGAATCCGAAAACGATATCATAATTTAACAACGGGCCCGAGGTTCGGCCCTAACCGTGCAAAAAAGTCCAATATTCTTTTGTGAAGGTTAGTGAAGAACTGCGATAGGCTACTTCTGATCACGGATTTGGATTTAGCTCGCCAAAATACATGAAAATTAATGTATTGAGGTCACAGATCCGTCAACTTTTTTATACCTTTCATGAACATGAAATGGTATTATAACTTTGGTCCGATGTTTGTAAGTATGAGAAGAAGAAGAGATGGACCCATCAATAAGTATACCGAAATGATCAGGATGACAAGCTGAGTTGATTTAGCCATGTCCGTCTGTCCGTCTGTCTGTTTGAACGCAAACTATTATAGGAATCATTTGTCGGAACTGACAAGATCAGACCAGTATAACATATAGCCGCCATACAACCGATTGTTCAGATATAAGGTTTTTTGGCCAAAACTTCCGCAATTAAAAAGTTAGGAACGTAAAATTTTGCAACTCGAGTACTTTCTATTTATGTAGTGTGTGTAGTGAAAATCAACGAGATCGGGCAAATGTAACATATAGCCCCGACGCTCTGCGTACTGGGATAAAAGAAAGGCCGCAAGGATCCTTAAAAAATATGAGGGAGCATCGCAGGAGAAGCTGTCGCCGGAAGAAAGGAATATGGTGGAGGAAGCGAAAGCTCTGATACCAAATTTCCAGAGGCCCTATGTGCCTAAGAGGGTGAACGGTAATCCCTTCAAACGCCAGAGATCGGACGGAGAGGTAGACCCCCATCCGAAGCGGCATCAGGTCAACCCCGTAGTGGGAAAACTCAGCTTTGCTGAAGTAACCAAGGACAGATTCCTTATAGGTTTCATTGACCGAGGTAACGACCGTTGGTCCATCCCCAAAGACCAGTGGCTGTATGTCCGGAATGAAATGGGCAGGGCCCTCCTCCACTTAATGCGTGAGTCTCCGGGTAGTCCGCCGCGAGGTACTGACGCGGGCTGGCACCAAGGTCAGATCAAAATATTCGCGTGCGAGGATGCAAGAACTGTCGCACTGTATAAGGCAGCAGTTGCAAGACTGGGTGAAGTCTATCCAGGGACAAGACTAGATGTCGTCGACTGGAAGGACATTCCTACTCGGCCAAGGGCAAGGGCATGGATTCCTGCCGTCCCTGCAGAACCCGAGAATATTCTTGAGATGCTGCAGGTCTGGAATCCGTCTCTCCCGACGCAGGACAGGTGGTTATCACTCTGAATAAGGAGGCGCTCGAGCCCCTTAAACGGTGCAACGGACGAGTGCATTACGGCTTGGGTCAGATCGTGATCCACGTATACCGTGGCGATGCACAGCGCGCTGCTATTCCGGACGCTCCGGAGGACTCGGAGATCGAGGCATCGGAAGGGGAAGCAGAGGAGTCCGACGCGGAAAGTATGTTATCCGCCACGTCAAATTGCGATGGTGCTGCGAACAACTCGGCGATAGAAGAAAGCCTGCTTGACGAAGAAGGCCTCGACGTCACGATCGTGGCTAAACCTGAGCACACTAACGTTGATGCTGCTTCAGACAGCAGGGTTCCCGCCACGCCAAATCGTGCAGGTGCTCTGAACAACTCCTCGTTGAGAGACAGCCCCCGGAACAGGCCAGACCTCGACGACACGCTGGCGGCAGGGAAGTCTGAGCTCTCTCATGTTGGTGGTGCTTCAGATAAATCTGCACAAATCTAAAGCAGCCTCGGCTGTTTTAAGCAGTCGTCTTTCTAAAGGCGACGTAGACGTGGTCCTTATCCAAGAGCCCTGGGTCAATAGCTCTAGGATCTGTGGATTGGGGACTAAGGGGTACAAGCTCATCCAAGCCAATGATGAGGGCAAGGTCAGAACCTGTATTTTGGTAAAGTCTGAGCTAAACACCTTTCTATTACCCAACTACTCAAATGGTGACGTTACAGCTGCCAGCTTAACAGTCGGCAGCACCAGCCTAACGATGGCGTCGGTCTATATGCCCTATGACGCCGAAGAACCTCCTCCACAAAAGGAGGTGAAAGATTTGGTGGATAATTTCTGTACGGGCCATCTTATTATTGGAGCTGACGCTAATGCTCATCACGTCCAGTGGGGAAGCTCCGATATTAACGCTAGGGTCGAGTCTCTGTTTGACTACCTACTAACAACTAACCTGGTGGTTTGTAACGTGGGTAACGAGCCTACTTTTATAACTAAAGCTCGTAGGGAGGTTATAGACCTCACTGTTTGTAGCGAAGGCGCTTATGAGTGGCTCAGAAAATGGCGTGTTCTTGATGAGCATTCATTTTCTGACCATCGGTACATAGAAATTGTGTTAGACTTTATTGTTGAGCAGCCAGTTATGAAACGAAATCCACGCAACACTAACTGGCAGCTACATAACCAAATATTAGCTAGGGACCTACCAGTATTACCTCCACAAGCCCCCTCATCAGTGGGAGAACTGGATGATCTGGTAACGACCTTTACAACGGCGCTCTCAAATGCCCTAGAGCAGGCTTGTCCAGTACCTAAACCACGCGGCAAACATAGACCCCACTGGTGGTCTTACGACCTGGATTCGTTCCGTATATCATGCAGGAAGCAATTTAACAAGGCCAAGAGCATCGGTACGGAGCCTGAATGGCTCGAATATAAAGCTAAACTGAGGTCCTATAAAAAGGCTCTAAGGCAAGCGAAGAGAACTTCGTGGAGAAATTTCTGCACCGGGGTCGAAAAAGTCGATGATACAGCGAGACTTAGACGAGTGCTATCAAAAACTCAAACAGCCATTAGCTATTTACGGAAGCCTGACGGATCTTGGACCAGCACGGAAGGGGAAACCCTGGAGCTGCTCCTGAACACACACTTTCCGGGGAACTTGTATGATGCACCTGTAGCATCTGCAACAAACCTGGCGGTAAACATACCCATTACGGAGGAATGGGTAAGGTGGGCAATCAAAAGCTTTGAGCCGTTCAAGGCAGCTGGGCCAGACGGGATTTTCCCCGCACAACTTATAAACACGCTGGAAATATCAGCTAAATGGCTGGTAGTTCTCTATTCAGCCTGCCTGGCTCTTAATTACATTCCGTGCTCCTGGAGAAGCGCCACGGTAGTCTTTATTCCAAAGGCTGGGAAGGCCTCACACTATGAGCCTAAAGACTACAGACCGATCAGTCTCTCGTCTTTTGCACTTAAAACCTTCGAGAGGATAATTAGCGATTATCTCTCCTCTACTATTGATAGCAACCTTATTTCTAGCTATGAACATGCATACACCAAAGGTAAATCAACGGAAACTGCGCTAGTCTCTATTGTTGAAAAATCATTGCACGAAAAGGAGTACTGTCTCGTGGCCTTTCTGGACATCGAAGGGGCTTTCAACAATATAAGGCCGGAGGCTATTAACACTGCTTTAACAAACCTGGGCATAAATAGGTCTCTTATTGGACTAATTGATCAACTACTAAAGGGAAGGAAAATAGTTTCTTCACTGGGAACAGTTGATCTTTCACGTTATGTCACAAGAGGAACGCCTCAGGGTGGTGTTCTCTCCCCGCTCCTATGGCACCTCACCGTAAACTCGCTGCTACGAGACACAAGGTGGGGGGGCGGGAAGATAGTGGCATATGCAGACGATTTAGCTATTGCATATAGGGGCAAATTCCCACAAACCCTGTGTGACTTGATGCAAGTAGCACTGCGAGAAGTTTCTTCATGGTCCTCTCGCTGCGGACTTAGCATCAACCCGGGAAAGGTGGAGCTTGTCCTTTATACCAGGCGGTACAAGATACCACCGCTGAACCTACCAGAACTAGATGGCGTGCGCCTGAACTTAGCTGACAAAGCCAAATTCCTAGGCACAGTTCTAGATAGAAAGCTTAACTGGAAGGAGAATGTCATCCAGCGCCAGAGGAAAGCGTGCATTGCACTTTACACGTGTAAAAGAGCCATTGGCAAAAAATGGGGGCTCAGCCCCAAAATTTACAGATGGATCTACACTGCGATAATCCAGCCAATTATGCTGTATGGAGTCGTGGTATGGTGGCCTGCGCTAGGAAAGGCAACAAACCTAAATCTGTTAGGAAAAGTCCACAGATCGAGCATGATCTGTATAAGCGGGGCGTTAAGAACAACGCTCAATGAAGCTCTCCAGGACATTCTTGGCTTTTTGCCACTCGATCTGGAAGGGTACCGGGCAGCAGCAGCATCGGCTGTGCGTCTAAGGGAAACGTCCGTCTGGGGTGCAAGCACTATTGGACACTCCTGTATTCTAAGATCTTACAGCTTTCTCCCTCTGAGCACAGATCGGTGTGCGACCACAACAGTCGGAGATTGTTGTTTTAGAATAAACATTCCCAGCAGGGAAGACTGGGAGAACATAGATCGGTGTCCCGCTACTAATGGCGGCACTTTTATATACACCGACGGCTCGAAGTTAGACGGCAGAGTCGGAGGAGGGGTTTACTCAAGGGATTTGGACCTAGAACTCTCCTTTAGACTACCTGATCACAGCAGCGTCTTCCAGGCTGAAGTTTCTGCAATCATGGACGCCGTGACTTGGATAGGTGAACGCACCTTCGGACAGGATATCTGTATTTTCAGCGACAGCCAAGCGGCCATCAAATCCCTTGGCTCTTACTCGTTCAACTCTGAACTGACGCTCAGCTGTCGTCGATCTCTTCAAGAGATGGCCCAACAGAACCGCGTGAACCTCACATGGGTCCCGGGACACAGGGACATTGAGGGAAATTGTAGGGCAGACGAACTTGCCAGGCAGGGCACACCAAGCAGATTCTTCAAGATAAAGAGCGCATAGGTATGCCGTTTGCCACGTGCAAGCTAATGCTGAAGGAGCATACACTCCGCGAAGCCAACGAAAGATGGCTACAAGCCCCAGGGTGCCGGATATCCAAGCAAACCTGGCCAAAATGCGATCTTAAAAGATCTAGACACATATACGCCCTAAAAAGGAAGGAAATCTCCATATTAATAGGTGTTTTAACCGGGCACTGCCTTATTGGTAGGCACGCAGCAAGGCTAGGCGTTCCCTACCGACGATGCTGCAGGAGTTGCAAAGAAGATGAGGAAGAGGAAACGGTGGAGCACCTCATCTGCAACTGCCCGGCTTAAGCGGAGCGAGAAGGCGCTCTCTGGGAGTTCCCTTCCTGGTTAGCTTAAGCCAGGTCGCGTAGCTAGACATAAAGGACTTGATGGCCTTCATCAAGTTATCAAAATGGTTCGAGGAGGGGTAGCGGTGTCGGTTAGGAGTGTCAGTCCCGGGTTTCGGCTATATGGAGAGTCCCGACAGCACTGGGATTTTCCATATGGCCGGGCCCCGGGACTGACTTTCCTAGTGTTTGGTGGTATCACAACGGGCCTTTTATTACTGGCCTAGGTGTGCCTTTGCGGCAGCCACTTCTACCTACCTAACATATAGCCCCCATACACCCGATTGTTCAGATATAAGAATTTTTGGCCAAAACTTCTGCAATTAAAAAGTTAGGAACGTAAAATTTTGCAACTCGAGTACTTTCTATTTATGTAGTGTATATAGTGAAAATCAATGAGATCGGGCAAATGTAACATATAGCCCCCATACAACCGATTGTTCAGATATAAGAATTTTTGGCCAAAACTTCTGCAATTAAAAAGTTAGGAACGTAAAATTTGGAACTCGAGTACTTTCTATTTATGTAGTGTATATAGTTAAAATCAACGAGATCGGGCAAATGTAACATATAGCCCCCATACAACCGATTGTTCAGATATAAGGTTTTTTTGGCCAAAACTTCTGCAATTAAAAAGTTAGGAACGTAAAATTTTGCATTTCGAGTACTTTCTATTTATGTAGTGTATATAGTGAAAATCAAAAAGATCGGGCAAATGTAACATATAGCCCCCATACAACCGATTGTGCAGATATAAGGTTTTTTGACCAAAACTTCCGCAATTAAAAAGTTAGGAACGTAAAATTTTGCAACTCGAGTACTTTCTATTTATGTAGTGTATATAGTGAAAATCAACGAGATCGGGCAAATGTAACATATAGCCCCCATACAACCGATTGTTCAGATATAAGTATTTTTGGCCAAAACTTCTGCAATTAAAAAGTTAGGAACGTAAAATATTGCAACTTGAGTACTTTCAATTTATGTAGTGTGTAGAGGAAAATCAAGAAGATCGGGTAAATATAACATATAGCCCCATACAACCGGTTTTTCCGATATAAGGTTTTTTGGCCAATACTTCCGCATTTAAAAAGTTAGGAACGTAAAACATTGCACCTTTAGTACTTTCTACATATGTAATGTGTATAGTGTAAGTCAGTACAATTGAACATGTATAATATATAGCCTCCATACAATCGATTGTTCCGATAACTCGGATCCTAAGATGTGTAATGTGTATAGTAAATATAGTTAAATTGAAACAGGCTGTACTGGGGATCGAACAGTGAAAATCGTGACGCTTATTCATGAAAGGTATATAGCCTTCGGCACAGCCGAAGACAGCTTTCCTTACTTGGTTTTTTTTTGTGGCTGCGCCATTTGAAGACTGTAGAACTACACCCCCGCAAAGAAAGCCTATATAAAGCAAAAATATGTTTGAACGTATATGAGAAATGTATATTTTTATACCTTTCATGCACATGAAATGGTATTATAACTTTGGTCCGATGTTTGTAAATATGAGAAGAAGAAGAGATAGACCCATCAATAAGTATACCGAAATGATCAGAATGACGAGATGAGTTGATTTAGCCATGTCCGTCTGTCCGTCTGTCCGTCTGTCCGTCTGTCTGTCTGTCTGTCTGTCTGTCTGTCTGTCTGTCTGTTTGAACGCAAACTAGTCCCTCAGTTTTTGAGATATTTGGCTGAAATTTGGTATGCGGCCACCATTTTCCAATATAGGAATCATTTGTCGGAACCAGCAAGATCGGACCAATATAACATATAGCTCCCATACAACCGATTATTCCGATAAACGGATTTTGGGCTATAACTCCTGTAATTAAATACGTAGGAACGTGAAATTTTGTAAGTATTGCTATTTTTATATGTGAAATATCGATGTTGAAATTCATAGAGATGGGATAAATATTTCACATAGCTCCCATACAATCGATTATTCCGATTAACGGATTTTTGGCTATAGCTCCTGTAATTAAACACGTAGGAACGTGAAATTTTGGACGTATTGCTATTTTTATATGTGAAATATCGATGTTGAAAATCATCGAGATTGGATAAATATTTCACATAGCCCCCATACAATCGATTGTTCCGATAAACGGATTTTGGTAGATAACTCCTGTAATTATATAGGTAGGAACGTGAAATTTTGGAAGTATCGCTATTTTTATATGCGAAATATCGATGTTGAAAATCATTGAGATGGCATAAATATTTCTCATAGCTCCCATACAATCGATTATTCCGATAAGCGGATTTTGGGCTATAACTCCTGTAATTAAACACGTAGGAACGTGAAATTTTGTAAGTGTTGCTATTTTTATATGTGAAATATCGATGTTGAAACTCATAGAGATGGGATAAATATGTCACATAGCTCCCATACAATCGATTATTCCGATAAACGGATTTTGGGCTATAACTCCTGTAATTAAACACTTAGGAACGTGAAATTTTGGACGTATTGCTATTTTTATATGTAAAATATCGATGTTGAAAATCATTGAAATGGGATAAATATTTCTCATAGCTCCCATACAATCGATTATTCCGATAAGCGGATTTTGGGCTATAACTCCTGTAATTAAACACGTAGGAACGTGAAATTTTGTAAGTGTTGCTATTTTTATATGTGAAATATCGATGTTGAAACTCATAGAGATGGGATAAATATGTCACATAGCTCCCATACAATCGATTATTCCGATAAACGGATTTTGGGCTATAACTCCTGTAATTAAACACTTAGGAACGTGAAATTTTGGACGTATTGCTATTTTTATATGTGAAATATCGATGTTGAAAATCATCGAGATTGGATAAATATTTCACATAGCCCCCATACAATCGATTGTTCCGATAAACGGATTTTGGTAGATAACTCCTGTAATTATATAGCTAGGAACGTGAAATTTTGGAAGTATCGCTATTTTTATATGTAAAATATCGATGTTGAAAATCATTGAAATGGGATAAATATTTCACATAGCCCCCATACAATCGATTATTCCGATAAGCGGATTTTGGGCTATAAGTCCTGTAATTAAACACATAGGAACGCGAAATTTTGGAAGCATCGCTATTTTTATATGTAAAATATCGATGTTGAAAATCATTGAAATGGGATAAATATTTCACATAGCCCCCATACAATCGATTGTTCAGATAAACGGATTTTGGTAGATAACTTCTGTAATTATATCGGTAGGAACGTGAAATTTCGTAAATGTTGCTATTTTAGAATGTGGAATGTCGATGCTAAAAATCAATGAGATTGAACCAATATAACACATCGTCCCCATATAATCGATAGCTCCGATAATTTCGGTATGAGCTAAAGTTAAATTCACACAGGCTGTACTGGGGATCAAACCGTGAAAATCGTAACGCTTATTCATGAAAGGTATTTAGCCTTCGGCACAGCCGAAGACAGCTTTCCTTACTTGTTTGTTATAATATTGATCATATAATGATAACACAGTACAAAAAAATTTGAATTTTCGTTTGCAACAGAGTCACCATGGTACTTTTCTGAAAGGCGGCATCGCATAGATCATTTTTGCCGAACAAACTTATAGTCCAGCTCGTCTGAGTTTTTTTAATTTGCACTTAAAGGTTAAGGGGCCATATTGGGATTTGTACCATAACCACATAAACTTGAAGAGCCACAGCTGCGGTTTCTAAGGAAAGGTTGTTGACAATAAAAAGACTAACATTTTCCTCCTAGGCATTGTCCCGCTACGATTCATTGTTATGTAATTTTTTCTTGGGTTTTTGTAAAATTTCTCGAAAAAATGTCTCCCATGAGTTCACTGTTAACAATATCTTTACGACACCTTCGGGAAAAATATTCCTCATAAAAAAATAGTTTGTCCAAATAACGAAATTTCCGTCGAGGACTCCTTTAACCATAAACTAGCAAAAACTAGAGTTCATCCAAGAAACAACTAAAAGACATGAGACATTCCATATGAAAAATGATGAATTTTAACTTCCAGGTTTATTATCTGATAGAAACAAGTATACAGCTATAATAGGGTAAGCCTAAAAACGACGTTTTTCAAATTGATGTTACCTTTTCCGGTGAAAATGCAAATTCGAACCACCCTGCTGTGGAGGTGCTCGCAGCAGCGCAGGTATAGCAAACGTCCAATGATGGAACAAAATCCAAACTCCTCGACTCACCTGAGTTGTCCGTAAAAATATGCTATCGAGAGTCGATTAACCCTCCGATGTTCATATGGGTCTGGCCAGACCCATTCGATCTTTAAATGTATGTAGATCTTTTATTTTTAATATCTGAGGCTTCTTAGTCCATGACTTCCTAAAATGTAGTGTGCTAAACACAATGAAGTAGCAAAATTAAGATTTTTGCTATATTTGTTGTAAAAATAATAATTTTAAACTAATTTCGTTTATTAAGCTCACATGGGCCTGTGCAGACCCATATAAGCTTCTCATGTAAATTGGTTAACCGTTAGGTGTAAACAACTAAACTGTTAGCGGAGGCAGTGGCAGAGATAATTTTTTAGTTGAAATTTGACAATTGAAGTGAACACGTGTTTTTTAATTAGGGGGAAGTGTTTTTTTTTTAAATAAAATCATCATCATTCATTTATTGGCGCTTAACCGCCTAAGCGATTTTGGCCGTCGCCTATCAAAGCACGCCAGTCATTCCTTTTTAGCGATAACTGACGCCAATTGGAAACCCCAAGGGAGTTCAAGTCATCCTCCACCTGTTGTTTCCATCTCAGTCGAGGCCTCCCCCTTCCTCTGCTGCCGAATTCGGGTGACGATTGGAAAACCTTCTGGGCTGGAGCTTCTTTGTCCATTCGCATGACGTGACCCAGCCAGCGGAGCCTTTGGGCTTTAATTCGCTGGACTATGGTCAGATCTGCGTAAAGCTCGTACAGCTCATCGTTAAATCTCCTTCGATACTCGCCGTCGGCATCACGGGAAGGACCATAAATCTTCCGGAGAACTTTTCTCTCAAATACTCCAAGGGCCATCTCATCTTCTCTTGACATTGTCCATGAATCTGAGCCATACATCAGGACAGGTATGATGAGAGACTTATAGAGCGCGATCTTTGTTCTTCGAGAGAGGACTTTACTTCTCAATTGCCTACTCAGTCCAAAGTAGCACTTGTTCGCAAGAGTGATTCTCCGTTGGATTTCTAGACTGATATTATTTTCGGTGTTAATGCTGGTTCCCAAATAGACGAAGTCCCTCACAGTTTCAAATTTGTAACTATCAACAGTGACGTGGCTGCCAAGGCGCAGGTGCGCCGATTCTTTCTTTGATGACAGCAAATACTTCGTCTTGTCCTCGTTGACCGCAAGACCCACTTTTTTCGCTTCTTTATCCAGTCCAGAGAAGGCAGCGCTTACGGCGCGGTTGTTAAGGCCAATGATATCAATATCATCGGCATACGCCAGCAATTGCACGCTCTTGTAAAAGATTGTACCATTGCGGTTTAGCTCTGCTGCTCTAATTATCTTCTCCAGCATCAGGTTGAAGAAATCGCACGAAAGGGAGTCGCCCTGTCTGAAGCCTCGTTTGGTTTCAAATGGCTCAGAGAGGTCCTTCCCGACTCTGACGGAGCTGTTAGTATTGCTCAACGTCATTTGGCAAAGCCGTATAAGCTTTGCAGGGAAGTCAAATTCAGACATGGCGGCATACAGGCAACTCCTTTTTGCGCTGTCAAAAGCGGCTTTGAAATCGACAAAGAGATGGTGTGTGTTGATTCTTTTATCATGGGTCTTCTCCAGGATTTGGCGTATCGTGAAAATCTGGTCGATGGTAGACTTACCAGGTCTAAAGCCACACTGATAAGGTCCAATCAGCTTGTCTACGATGGGCTTCAGTCTTTCACACAATACGCTAGAAAGAAACTTATATGCGATATTAAGAAGGCTGATTCCGCGGTAGTTGGTGCGGTTAGCGGGATCGCCTTTCTTGTGGATTGGGCAGAGCACACTTAAATTCCAATCTGGAGGCATGCACTCGTCTGACCATATTCTGCATAAGAGCTGATGCATGCTTTTTACCAGCTCTTCGCCTCCGTGTTTGAACAGCTCGGCGGGTAGTCCGTCTTTTCCAGGCGCTTTGTTGTTTTTGAGCCGGGATATAGCTATCCTCACTTCATCATAGTCAGGTGGTGGGACGACTTTTCCATCGTCAGGGATTGGGGTATCGGGTTCGACGTCTCCCTCGCAATTTAGCAGTGAGGAGAAGTGCTCCCTCCATAATTTAAGTACACTCTGTACGTCGGTTACCAGGTCGCCATTATTGTCCTTACAGGAACTTGCCCCGGCCTTAAAACCTTCCGTCATCCACCGGATCTTTTCATAGAATTTTCGGGCATCATTCCTGTCAGCCAGCATCTCAAGCTCCTCACACTCACGCCTTTCGGCCTCACGTTTCTTTTTTCTGAAAAGGCGTCTCTCTTCCTTCTTTGCCTCACGATAGCGTTGCCATACACTGCGGGTTGCGCCCGTTCGCAACGTCTCCCTGTAGGCAGCGTCCTTTTTGTCCGAGGCAGTGCTGCATTCCTCATCGTACCAGTGGTTTTTGCGGGCTCGCTGGAACCCTATAGTGGCCTCAGCGGCGGTACGTAATGAGTGAGAGATATGCTTCCATTGCTCGGTTGCATCGTTAGGTCGAGGATTGCTCTCCGATAGCAGGTGTGAGAGTCGAGTGGAGAAATTGTCAGCTGTCTGTGTCGTGCGCAGCTTCTCGACGTCAAACTTTCCTTCCGTTACTGTGCGCACTTTCTTTGCTACACAGAGGCGTGTGCGTATCTTGGCTGCAACAAGATAATGGTCCGAGTCGATATTGGGACCACGAAGGGTACGCACGTCCAGAACGGTGGAGCTATGTCTGCCGTCGATCATGACATGATCAATCTGGTTTCTTGTTCTTTGATCAGGAGACAGCCATGTGGCTTGGTGTATTCGTTTATGCTGGAACCTGGTACTACTGATGACCATATTGCGAGCAGCGGCGAAATCAATCAACCTAGTGCCGTTGGGGGATATTATATATCATGGAGACTAAATTTTCCAACTGTTGGACCAAAGACTCCTTCCTTGCCCACCTTCGCATTAAAGTCGCCGAGCACGATTTTGATATCATGTTGGGGGCAGCGATCATAAGTCTGTTCAAGTTTATCGTAGAAGGAGTCCTTCTCTGCGTCGTCCGTCTCCTCAGTCGGCGCATAGGCGCAGATAAATGTTATGTTGAAAAATTTCGCTTTGATGCGGATCGCAGCGAGACGCTCGTCCACGGGGGTGAACGCTAGTACTTGGCGGCGAAGTCTCTTTCCCACCACGAATCCTACACCACGCGCTTTGCCGCGTGTCTGGCCACTGTAGTATACGTCACAAGGTCCGATGGTCGTCTTTCCTTGTCCCGTCCATCGCATTTCCTGCAGGGCGGTGATGTCAGCCTTTGCGTTAACGAGGACATCAACCAGTCGGGCAGCGGTACCGTCCCTTGAAAGGGTCCGGACATTCCCGGTACATGCCCTAATATCCAAATCATTATGCCTTATTCGTTTTGCCGGGTCGTCAACATTAAAGGGGGTTCTCATCCGAGGCTTTAATACATTTTTCATTGGACTAAATTTTTTACGTGGCGGGTCCCAAACCCAGCGCACAACCCGTTTCGGGGTTTTTGGAAAATATTTACACATTTATATAGCGAGCCGCTTGCTTCAAGACAGACGCCCGCTTGCAGCCGCACCACCGGGGCTCCCTCTCTTTCTGCCGCGAGCCTAGGTAGCTCCCGTTGCCCAGAGTGCACGAACGAGGACGCAAGAGTCGGGATTGAGCAAGGTCACTTAAATAAAATGGAACAAGTAAATATGGATGAAGTTGATGTGTTGACGCGTTTGCTTCGTAAGCTAAGTGCAGCAAATGTGAGTCCGGAAGAACGTCAGCGACTTCAGGCACAAATTGAAGAAATTATGGGACAGGAGTCCGATCCATTTGAAACAAGTCGCGACGTAGAAGATGATAAATATTTTCCAGATGAAGATGACTTCGGTGAAGCATCAGATATAGAACAGGAAATCGAGTTGGAGGCTGTTCTGGATGAAAACCATGATGATATTGAGGATTTGTATAGAGAAGCTATCGCCCTTGAGGGTTCAACTACAATAGAATCATGCAGCACATCTATTACCCAGGGCCTTATATACAGGTCGAAAGATGGTAAGATGTGGAATTCAAATCCTCCACCACCTGGAAGGCCTCGTTGTCACAATGTTACAACTTTTGCTCGTAAAGGGCCACTACGAAGAGCGTCACCGAGTCATAAAGCTCTTTTCAAGCTATTGCTGTCTCCTGGAATCGTAAGTATCATTGTGCGGGAAACCAACAGAAAAGCCGTTGAAGCGTTTCGTCTATGGAATGGAAAGCATCCCAGTAATAAACAGCGTTCTTGGGTAATGACTGACGAAGACGAAATGTATGCTTTTTTTGGGATGCTGCTTATTGCTGGTGTATTCCACTCGAATTCTCAGCCAGCGAAAGAATGGTGGGCCAGCTACAATATGCCAATTTATAAGGCCACTATGTCATTGAATCGGTTCAAGAGCTTAACTACTTTCATCCGTTTCGATAACAGTGGTACTCGTGCTGAGAGGTTGAAGCAAAGCAAATCTGCTGCCGTGGACGATGTATGGCTCATGCTGATGGCCAATTTAGAGAAAGCATACACTCCGGTTTGTCATGTAACCGTCGATGAACAGTTATTTCCATATCGTGGGCGCACTCGATTCACCCAATATATTCCGAGTAAGCCGGCAAAATATGGCATGAAAGTGTGGTGGATTTGTGACTCTGTTTCAAACTACCCTTTGAAAGGTATAATTTATACTGGAAAACCACCAGGTGGCCAGCGAGAAACGAATCAAGGTGAACGGGTCGTCATGAAATTGATGGCAAATTATATGGACAGCGGTAGGACTGTTTATGCTGACATTTTTCTTTTCAACATACAACTTGGCAGAAATGTTGATGGATCGTAGAGTGGCTTTTGTCGGTACCGTAAGAAAAAAGAAGACCTTCATTCCGCATGAATTGCTTAACCCGAAGCGTGATGTTAAAAGCACTATATTTTGTTATCACAATAATAATATCGCTCTGTGCTCGTATATGGCAAAGCCAAAAAAGCCAATAATTATGTTATCCACTGCCCATTACCGTCAAAGCACCGATCCATTGAAAGGATTCAAGCCAGATCAAATTTTGGACTACAATAAATTTAAAGCGGGGGTAGATACAATGGATCAAATGTTGACTGACTATTCGTGCAAACGCTCGACAAACCGTTGGCCACTGGCAATGTTTTATAATATGCTTGATGTTGCCGGTTTGGCCTCATTCATCATCTATGACGAGCTGAATCCGGCAAAGCAGAGTGATAAGAGGCGCTCATTTCTCATTAAATTGGCTAGCTAGTTATTCCACATATGACGAAACGGGCGACTAACCCATTAGTATGGAGGTTTGCTCATATAAGAAAAGCAATAATCCGTTCAAATAAATAAATAAAATTATTTTTAAAACCGTATTTCTTACATTATTTTTATGGGTCTGGGCAGACCCTTATGATGCACTTACCGCATCATAAGGCATCGAACATCGGAGGGTTAAGTCTTCTATTTTACTTCACTTTAAACTTTATTTTATTGAAATTAAATAACTGCACTTAAATTTGCTTGTAAAAGGTGTTAGCAAGTAGAGAAGAAAAAAAGAGAAGACAATTAGAATCGTATGATTTTCAGGTTGCCACATAGTTCGAAATGGATCGTGGTGTGATAAATATTTTTTGTACCAATTAATTACCAATATTTTTAGAAGTATTTTAAGTTATTACATTACCATTGCATTAAATTATGATATTTCGAACATACTCCCCGCGTTGCACCAAGAAGTGGGGCAAAAACAATACAGAAAATATATAAGAAAATTACAATATAAACTAAGAGGAAACTTAAGTTGAAGGTTTTTCTTGGTGATGCGTATCATGCTGGTGTTCTTCTAGACTTTCAGAGGTCGGCAATAGTCATAGTTTGTTGATAGGACGATCAACAGTGTTTGTTGCGGTTTTTATGGTAACTACTCTGGTGAAGCCATCGCAACCAGGATGCAATTTGATGACTTTACCTAATGGCCATTTTGATGGGGGATATCTCTCATCGATAATGAAGACTATTGAACCAACTTGAATAGATGATTTAGGCAGTTGCCATATATATCGAGCTTGTAATTGTTGTAAATATTCAGTTTGCCACTTTTCCCAGAACTGTTCAGTTGGCCTTCTTGTTAGTTGCCAGAGGGATAGGCGCGATTGAGGAACGTGAGTCAAGCTCGGCTCAGGTAGGCTTGTGATTGGTCCACCAACGAAAAAGTGGACTGGTGTGAGATAGTTCATGTCGTCAGGATCATCCGTAAGTCTACAAATTGGTCGGGAGTTGAGAACAGCTTGAATCTGTCTCAAGGTGGTTGTAAACTCCTCGTATGCGAACAAGTAACTTTTCATGACGCGCTTAGGGTGTTGTTTCATCGATTTTACGCCGGCTTCCCAGTGCCCTCCGAAGTTTGGAGCAGAGGGAGGATTAAAGTGCAATTGAGTTCCATCTTTTGCCAATAAATGTGCAAGGCGGGACACCTGATTGGATGCAGTAGAAAAAAGTTGCTGTAGCTCTTTGTCGGCGCCAACAAAGTTGGTTCCTTGATCGCTCGTTAGGGTTTTGCATACGCCGTAAATTCCAGCAAACCGTTTGTAGGCAGCTATGAAGGCTTCGGCTGTATAGTCTGTAACTAGCTCCAGATGTATGTACGATGTTGCCGAGCAAATAAAAAGAGCCACGTATGCTTTATACGTTGTACGCGTCCGACCGCGCCGTTCTTTCAAAGTGAATGGACCTGCATAGTCCACTCCTGCGTGCTGGAACAGTCTGGCGCTGGTGACTCTTGATGATGGAAGCTGACCCATTAGCTGCTGCTGACGTTCAGCACGAAATCGGGCGCATGTGACACAGCGGAGTATAGATTGCCGTACGGCTGCGCGACCACCAAGAATCCAGAAACGTTGTCGGAGTAAAGCTAGCGTTGAACTTGTACCTCCGTGCATTGTTCGGTGATGGGTATCCCTGATGATGAGTTTTGATAGATTAGAGTTTCGTGGTAAGATGTATGGATGTTTAGCATCATACGAAATAGTTGAATTATCTAGGCGTCCCCCAACTCGCAGGAAGCCATCGGAGTCAGTAAATGGATTCAAATTGCGGATCGCGTTAATAGTCTTCGGAATTGGTTGTTTGTTTCCAGCTAGCATCTTTAATTCTTCCTTGAAGGCGGTGTTTTGGACGAATTTTATCCAGAACAGGAACGAATCTTGCATTTCTGCGACTGATAGCCATTTTTTATCGTTAACGAGTGGAATTCGGCGAGTGCGATTTGCGAATCGAAAGCACCATGAGGTTACGCGTAATAATTTGTTTAAATCTGAATAGTTGTTGAGTAATGCCGTTTCGAAATCATTCACCGTTGCATGTAATGTGGATTTTGACTTAACTTTTCGTGCCTAAGTTTCGGCTTGTGATGAATGTGCAAGTCTGATTTTTGGCCAAAAGGCGCTGTCTAATTTAAGCCACTGAGGGCCTTGCCACCAGAGCTGATGAGCCTGCAACTGATGAGGTGACATGCCACGTGATGCACAATCGGCGGGATTTTCCTTACCGGGAACGAACCTCCATGTAGCAATTGGAAGTTTTTCCTGGACGAAGCTCACTCGATTCGCAACAAAGTCCTTCCACTTTGAGGGGTGGTTGGTGAGCCAGGTGAGAGTGACTGACGAGTCGGTCCAAAGCCATACAGGGGCAGATGGCAGATTGAGAGTTTGTAGAACGTGATAAGTAAGTAAGCCGAGTGAGCAATACTGCAGCATTGAGTTGTAGACGGGGAATTGAGACTCGGGAAGTGGGAGTGAGTTTAGTTTTTGCTTGAACAAAACTCACCGTAACATTGTCGTCATGGATTACTTTCAGATACACCACCGCACTCATAGCTGCCAACGATGCGTCGGAGAACCCATGAATTTCCACCTTGGCCGTTTTTGTCAGACCCAGATGTCTAGGAATCTTGAAAAGATGGAGATCTTGCAGATTCGACTCGAAAGCTTGCCACGTTTTTTGTAAAGCTTCAGGTAGTGGATGACCCCAGTCAAGCTTTTGAAGCCAGAGAGTTTGCATAAATATTTTTGCAGTAACGATTATCGGCGAAACAAACCCGAGAGGCTCAAACAGTTGAGCGATGCGAGATAAAGCTTTACGTTTTGTGATATTCTTCACTGGATCAAAGTGATTGTAAAAATGAAAGCTGTCGGATTCGGGGTTCCAACTTAAGCCGAGGGTGCGAATGATGCTTGTTGAGTCAAAGTTTATGTTGGATTCAGTAGCCAGAAGATTAGGATCCAAATGTGCGAGGATTTTCGGTTGATTGGTGCTCCACTTTTGAAGGTGGAATTGACCAGCTTGGCAAATTTGTATGACTTGATTGACCAATTCAACGCATTCTTCAATTGTATCAGCTCCGCCGAATTCGTCATCTACGTATCGGCCGACTGATAGCATGGGAACTGCAAGTGGAAATCGCCGACCTTCGTCGATCACGAGCTGCTTAAATGCTCGCAAGGCTAAAAATGGTGCACAAGCTTGACCATAAGTGACAGTGCGAAGATGATATTCAACTAATTTTCCATTCACTAGCCATAGTATTCTTTGTAAATCCCAGTCGTCTTGATGAACTAAGACTCTGCGATACATTTGTTTAACGTCAGCGGAGACGACGTGTTTATAGCGACGGAAGTAGTGTAGAACATCGACCAGGTCGGTTTGAAGTTTTTTGCCAGTGTGGACAATGTCATTAAGTGACTTGCCGCTCATTGTTCGCGCTGAACCGTTGAAAACTACTCGTAGTTTTGTGGTAGTGCTGGAAGGCCGAAGAACGCCATGGTGAGGCAAGTAATATATGTTTGATTTTGGTGCGTAGTCATCAGGGACTTGGGACATGTGCAGATTGCTTTCATAGTCGTTTAGAAATTCGGTATACATTTTTGCGTAGTCAGAATTCGCGTTCAGACGTCGTTTTAGGGAGAAAAGAATACGAATTGCATTAGATCGTGAATCGCCAAGTGCTGACGCAGGTTCTTTTAAGGGGATTCGTACAACATACTGCCCATTTTCGGTGCGAGTGTGTGTCTGCAGAAAGTGATCTTCACAAGCCTTCTCTTCCTGAGTTAGTTTTGAAGTAAGAGTGGGGACCTCCTCCTGGTGCCAAAAACGCCGAATGAGCTGATTGACTTCGTCGTTGTGAGAACAATAGTAGATGCGGGCCGAAGAAACAGAACGATTGTATGCGACTGATCCGGAGAGAACCCAACCAAAAACTGTAGCTTGTGCCATAGGAGTGTTCAATGGACCTTTACGTATGCCATCTTGTAAAATTTCGGAATATACATCAGCGCCTAAAATCATGTCTATTTTACCATTGATTAAAAGTCGGGTCTGCGAGTTGTAGCCCTTGAATATGAGCCCAATCTTTGGATTTGGTTTCGCTGGATGGTAAGAGAGCTGTGAGTTTGGGTAATATGAATGCAGTGACTGTGCACGCATACCGTTTGGTAGCTAACGAGTTTAAATTGACCGATACCACTCCGCGAGTAGTGGATACATGAGAAGCTCCGATGCCAAGAAGACTAACTGCGGCTGATGAACGTTTCAATCGAAGAAGTTGCGGCACGTTCCTCTTGGTGAGCAATCTTTTAGGTTATGAGGGCCTAGGCAGTTGAAACAGAGATGTTTCATTTTCACAAAATCCTTGCGTTCGGAGAGAGATTTCCGCTCAAATGTCGGGCATTGAATGAGTTTATGACTCTCAGAGCATAAAGGACATCGCGATGATGGAGTTGCAGGGGTGGGTTTGGATGTTGTAGTATGACTCTTTGCTTTGAGCGTAGTTTGCGGCTTCACGGTGTCATGACGATCCATTGTTTCAAGTGCAGCTGCTCGAGCTTCGATAAACTTGGTGACCGTGGAAAGGTCGGCTGGGGTTGAAGCTGCACCTTGGTCAAGCGCCCATGCTTGACGAGTTGTTGAGTCAAGGCATCGAGTTAACAAATGAACAATCATGAGATCCCAACTTTCGACTGGAGCACCAAGAGTTTTTAATGCTGACGATGCCTCGGCAATGGTGGATAGCAAACCTGGTAACCCCTTTGCGGATGGTTGCGTAAGTTTTTTCAAAGTGAATAAAGATTCGAGTTGGGTCTCGATCAAAACGCGTTTGTTTTCGTATCGAGAAACTAACTTATTCCATACTGGAACGAAATTATCAGCGGTAATAGCAAAGGTGGCTAGCAGACGTTCAGCTTCTCCAGACAGACTTCGTTTCAAATATTGCAATTTGGTTACGTTATCGAGAACAGTGCTTGATCCAACAAGTGACGTGTACATTAGACTGGGTCGAAAAAAAAAGTTGCTAATGTCCGCCCCTAAATTTAAAGATTATGTTGAGAGGGTTCTGGAAATTTTTTTTTTTTTTTTAACCCTCCGAAATACAGCCGAAATGGTTTTTTCGTTGTAACTTGGTTATTTGACGGCCGATTTTTAAAATTGATATGTCATTATTTTTGTCTTGAGAAGCTTCACTTTTCGTTCTTATGTCTTTTTAAGCTTTGAAGTCGCGTTCGCATGATAAGGGCAGAAACAAAATTTTACCCCCCCTAAAGTATATTTTTTTCCTTACCAAACGAAAGTACTTAAAAATTCAAGAAAATGTTGCCTTCAAACAATATTACTAAAATAATAAACAAAGGAGTTATAGCACTCTTAATATCACAGGTCAACATGAGTTTCAGATGTAAGTATAATAACACAGTACAACAAAAATTGATTTTTTTTATGCAACAGAGTAACCTAAATTTAAGGATTATGTTGAGAGGATTTCGAAATTTTTATTTTATTTTTTTTTTAACCCTTCGAAATACAGCCAAAAAGGTTTTTTCGTTGAAAGTTGGGTATTTGACGGCCGATTTTTAAAATTAACATGTCATCACATTTCCTTTTAAGCTATGAAGTCGTTTACCCATGGTTAGGTACCGGGGCTCTTACTAGCGAGATATTCATCGCATTCACCATTATTTACTGCCAAAACCATATCAAATAAATAACGCTGATCATTGCGTAATTCCCAAGAGCCAATATTTTCAGGAATAACTCCCATAGCAATAGCCTCAAAACCACTTACAACCTGATAAGGAAAATATATGTTTTTGCTTATAACATTAACTATTATAGTGTGGACAACCTACCGGGTATTTGGTGCAAGTCATAATTTCAGACCCCAACACCCCTGGCCAAACACCAGGTCCTTTCTGCTTGCCAATATAATGCGTTAACAACTTGTTTAGAGGCAACTCGTTGAAATGTAACAAACACACATTCCACTGCAAGGGCCTTTGTAAATAACGTTCCATTTGTGCATTTACTCCAATTTTATATCCAGTATTGACAGCTGTACCGTCACAGCTTATAGCTACAAGTTCGTTTAAGCAATATCTTTGCTCATTCAAAAAACGTACGATTGCCTTCTGAATTGCTCCAGTGCTTTCTTTTGGAGATACATACCCGATGAAATTCGATTCCGGCTCCTTCATCGGGGTTATATGCTCCTCTCTGAGAAGCAGTGTTCTCGTTTGACTCCGAACCATTTTTTTCTTTAAAGTAATGAACAGGGCATTCATCATTTGAAAGACATTTTAATACATTATCGCCTTTTGCTGCTGCTTCTGCTTCTGCCCTAAACTTGGAACGCTCTCGTGAAATTTTATTTTTGTCTATTATAAGGTTATCGAAATATCCAATTATTTTATCGTAATTTTTCTTTGAAAAATCTTTCTCTGCTTTCGTGGCAATCACAGCAGGCAAGTCCTTTTAAGCATTGTTGCAAGCAAAGTATCCGTCCTATCCACAGCCATGTAATAATTTTTTAGTGATAAGTCAGTTACAAAGGCCCTTGCAGTGGAATGTGTGTTTGTTACATTTCAACGAGTTGCCTCTAAAAAAGTTGTTAACGCATTATATTGGCAAGCAGAAAGGACCTGGTGTTTGGCCAGGGGTGTTGGGGTCTGAAATTATGACTTGCACCAAATACCCGGTAGGTTGTCCACACTATAATAGTTAATGTTATAAACAAAAACATATATTTTCCTTATCAGGTTGTAAGTGGTTTTGAGGCTATTGCTATGGGAGTTATTCCTGAAAATATTGGCTCGTGGGAATTACGCAATGATCAGCGTTATTTATTTGATATGGTTTTCGCAGTAAATAATGGTGAATGCGATGAATATCTCGCTAGTAAGAGCCCCGGTACCTAACCATGGGTAAACGACTTCATAGCTTAAAAGGAAATGTGATGACATGTTAATTTTAAAAATCGGCCGTCAAATACCCAACTTTCAACGAAAAAACCTTTTCGGCTGTATTTCGAAGGGTTAAAAAAAAAAATAAAATAAAAATTTCGAAATCCTCTCAACATAATCCTTAAATTTAGGGTACTCTGTTGCATAAAAAAAATCAATTTTTGTTATACTGTGTTATTATACTTACATCTGAAACTCATGTTGACCTGTGATATTAAAAGTGCTATAACTCCTTTGTTTATTATTTTAGTAATATAGTTTGAAGGCAACATTTTCTTGAATTTTTAAGTACTTTCGTTTGGTAAGGAAAAAAATATACTTTAGGGGGGGTAAAATTTTGTTTCTGCCCTTATCATGCGAACGCGACTTCTAAGCTTAAAAAGACATAAGAACGAAAAGTGAAGCTTCTCAAGACAAAAATAATGACATATCAATTTTAAAAATCGGCCGTCAAATAACCAAGTTACAACGAAAAAACCATTTCGGCTGTATTTCGGAGGGTTAAAAAAAAAAAAAAATTTCCAGAACCCTCTCAACATAATCTTTAAATTTAGGGGCGGACATTAGCAACTTTTTTTTTTGTATGGGGACCGACCCAGTCTAGTGTACATATCACTAAAAGATCTCCAATTTTGGAAATTACCATCAAAAGTGGGGAGAACAAGCTCTGGCAATCGAGCTCTGGTGGATGAGGCGGCAGGGTCTAAAGAGGTGTCAGCGAGAACAGAACCATCGTGGGGATTAGCTGCGTTGACTTCAGCAAGCTTCTCTAACAAATATACCTTTTGCTGATCATAAGTTTCGTACATGTTTGAAAATGCGTTTGTGGCAATGTAATCATGATCTTTTATAACCTCAAACTTTAGGGTATAGATTGCCTCGTGTTCGCGTTCAATTCTTTCCCAAGTATTTTCTAAGTGATCAAGACGCGACTGAATTTTAATTTTTGTTAGCTCTGCAGCCGACAATTTCGTGATGGGATCAGAGGCGCTTTTTAGCAATTCGAAGCGATTCTGTTGCAATTGAACTTTGGATTCGAGAGTCGTGGCATCGGACATTTTGGTGGGAAATACTTTTTAGACGAGAGTGCGAAAGGAGATTTATGCGAATGGTGATATAAGCCAGATCAGGAGATCCGGCTCGAAGGACCAGTTTGTTCACTGCGTTAGTGAACTTTAATAAAATTGATGTTACCTTTGCCGGGGAAAATGCAAATTCGAACCACCCTGCTGTGGAGGTGCTCGCAGCAGCGCAGGTATAGCAAACGTCCAATGATGGAACAAAATCCAAACTCCTCGACTAACCTGAGTTGTCCGTAAAAATATGCTATCGAATGAAGAGTCGATTAAGTCTTCTATTTTACTCCACTTTAAACTTTATTTTATTGAAATTAAATAACTGCACTTAAATTTGCTTGTAAAAGGTGTTAGGAAGTAGAGAAGAAAAAAAAAGAGAAGACAATTAGAATCGTATGATTTTCAGGTTGCCACATAGTTCGAAATGGATCGTGGTGAAATTAAATTAAAGTGTGACCAGATGATAAATATTTTTTGTACCAATTAATTACCAATATTTTTAGAAGTATTTTAAGTTATTACATTACCATTGCATTAAATTATGATATTTCGAACAGAATGTCTCATGTATTTTAGTTGTTTCTTGGGTGAACTCTACACCTTTTTCAGTTTATATTCAGAAAGTTACACTTGATATTCAGAATTTACAATTAATATTCATAAAATTTCAATTAATATTCAGAATTTCCATTTCATATTCAGAAAATTACAATTCATATTCAGAATTTCCATTTGATATTCAGACAAATACAATTAATATTCAGAAAGTTCAATTTGATACTCAGAAAATTAAAATTAATAATCAGAAAATTACAATTGATATTCAGAAAGTTACACTTCATATTCAGAAATTCTCTTTGTACTCCGCTTTTAAAATTTTTTCATATAAATTTGGATTTCTGAATAACAATTTTAATTTTCTGAATATCAATTGTAATTTTCTGAATATTAATTTAAATTTTCTGAATATCAAATGGAATTTTCTGAAAATCAATTCTAATTTTCTGAATATCAAATGAAATTTCTGAATATTAATTGGAATTTTCTGAATATCAATTGTAAATTCTAAATTTCAATTGTAATTTTCTGAATATAAATTGTAACTTTCTGAATATAAACTGAAAAAGATGTAGTTTTTGCTAGTTTATGGTTAAAGGAGTCCTCGACGGATATATTGTTATATGGTATATAATGATATATGCGATGCCGCCTTTCAGAAAAGTACCATGGTGACTCTGTTACAAAATGGCTGTTGCACAGTGTAATTAATCATGTAGAATATCAATAAACAAAATTTAGAAAAAAAAATTGGATCAAAAACACCAAAAACAGACGGAAATATGATATTTTTTATTTAATACTAAATAAGTTTTGAAAAAGTAACTTTACAAAAAAAAATTTGTTTAACCTTTTTTGTAGCCCACTGAATTTCCTTTAAGAATCTGTATCTATCTTTGTTGTACATGGATATTTGCATTTTTGACAATTTTTGAAAGAAAAATGGGAAATCGAAACCACATGCTAATTTTTGAAGCTAGAATACTAGAAAACGGCTAGTCTGAGAAAATTTTGGTCGATGCAAATTTTGTAGGGAATTCGATTTCCTTAAAAAATATGTTCAGGTAAATGTACGGTGACCATACATTTTTTTTTTAAAAAGTGAAAATTTCGCTACCCGGCTATAAACTATTTGGGGTTACACTCTCAATATTTGGAATAAAAAAGTGTTTCGCTACCTGGCTATAAACTATTTGGGGTAACACTCTCAATATTTGGAATAAAAAAGTGTTTTTCATGGCGTAATCATCTCTTTGCAGTAAAAAATGTTGCCAACGTCTTAGAAACATTGAAATTGCAATCTCAAATAATTTCAACCAAAGTGCATCAATTGAAAGTCATTTTTTTGTGAATAGAATTTCTTGATGGTGAGAGACATTTCCTTGTTAATTCAAAACTTACCATAACTACGGTTGCCGTTTTGGCCGAAATGTACCATTTTTGGTACGAATTTTTTTCCAGATACGGAACTTCCAAACTTGGTACGTTTTTGCATTTTAACGTACTAAATTTTTGATTTCGCTGAAGCACTTGACCGCGTGAAACATAAACTAAATTATTTTTAAAATATTTTGAAAGATTTTAAATTTTTCATAAAGTTTTGAAATTATTGAGCAAACTAACTATATAGAGCTACTTTTTTTTTCCTTAGAAAAAAAAATAGGCAGAACAAGCTCCTTAAAAACAGAACTGTTCTGCCAAAAACAGAACGGATGGTCACCATAGGTAAATGGTGTTTTACAACAATGGTTTGTCGTTTTTATACCAAATATGAGGCAAAGTCTGTAAAACCTAAACTAGCGATGATAGACCTCTAGACTTTAATTTACAAATCTGAAAAAATTATAGTAATTTTTTTTTTCACATTTCTTAAAAAGAAAATCAATATAATTTTTGAAAAAAAAACGAAATTTTTAATTTTTGGCCCAGTCTAATGTATATGTGTATAATTATCTTTTTTAAATGCTTTCTTTACGCTACTCCTGACTGGCGCTATAAAATAATTTTGTAAATAGATGTGCTAGGAAAATATTAAAAAGAAAAAAATTAAAAACCACCCCAAACATTTTCTGCGCTTCTGTACTAAAGTGAAAACTAAACTATATACAGAACTTTTTATTTTGAAATGGCACATAAAAACGTTAAAACACGTAAACTCTATTTTTGGCCGTAGATTATGAGCGTGTCCTCATTTTTTCTATATTAGTTAATTTATGCAAAATATTGCGATTTTTTGCATTATCATTACTTAGTATAAGTAAACTTTCTTAGCGAATGAAAGCATTTTTGGTAAACTGAATTAGACAATAGTATCATCTTGTTTTTCGAATAAATTACTTACAATAACATTATTTTGTGGTCTTTTCCTATATAAATTGCTTTAAAACTTGTATTTTGCTCTGGAACTCTTCAGAAATTTATATATCGTTATCCAAATGACTCCATAAACCCCATTCTCTGATTATCCAAAAACGTTCAAACCAAAACGCAATAACTTCAGTCGCACTCAAACCAAACGCAATAAAAATAAATTTTCACACCAAAACGAAATAAATCCAAACCACTTTCTGATTTAACTTTAAATCTAGTTATCCGATAAACGTAATTCTTTGGGCATATGTTTGTTATAATATAACTGGTATAATGTCATAAATGTTTTTTGAAAATATCTATCCATTTCCCGGCAATCATATTTTCTCGTTTATCTACGAACTTTTTATGTGTAACTTATTGCGTTTTGGTTCGAAGCTCCTCAATTTTTTTGTCGGTTGGCTAGGATTTGAACCAAGACTCCCCGCATCATGCCCGTCTGCTGTACCACTGAGCCATACATAAATGTTGTGGGAAAAATGCAATCTTAAATAAGCTTTCAAAAATAAATGAAAACAAAACAAAAATTGTAGACCGAAAAGGTTTTAATTTTAAACCGAAAGGTTTTAATTTTAAACCGAAAAGTTTTAAAAATAAAATAAAATTAAAAAAAATGTGGCACTTGGTAGGATTCGAACGGAAGCGCTCAGGAGGCACAGCCGACTGCTCTACCGCTGAGCTATGCCGCACATAAAGTTTTTGTGGGCAAAATGCAATAAATTAAATCGAAACCAAAAAATTGAAAATCTTCGTAGGTATTTAGAAGGTTTTAAAATATTCCAAAACAAGTAAGGAAAGCTGTCTTCGGCTGTGCCGAAGGCTATATACCTTTCATGAATAAGCGTCACGATTTTCACTGATCGATCCCCAGTACAGCCTGTGTCAATTTAACTATATTTACTATACACATTACACATCTTTGTTATATTTAAAAAAAACTTACAAAATAATAGGATCCGAGTTATCGGAACAATCGATTCTATGGAGGCTATATATTATACGTGTTCAATTGTACTGACTTACACTATACACATTACATATGTAGAAAGTACTAAAGGTGCAATATTTTATGTTCCTAACTTTTTAAATGCGGAAGTATTGGCCAAAAAACCTTATATCGGAACAACCGGTTGTATGGGGCTATATGTTATATTTACCCGATCTTCTTGATTTTCCTCTACACACTACATAAATTGAAAGTACTCAAGTTGCAAAATTTTATGTTCCTAACTTTTTAATTGCAGAAGTTTTGGCCAAAAAACCGTATATCTGAACAATCGGTTGTATGGGGGCTATATGTTACATTTGCCCGATCTTTTTGATTTTCGCTATATACACTACATAAATAGAAAGTACTCGAGATGCAAAATTTTACGTTCCTAACTTTTTAATTGCAGAAGTTTTGGCCAAGAAACCTTATATCTGAACAATCGGTTGTATGGGGGCTATATGTTACATTTGCCCGATCTTGTTGATTTTCACTATATACACTACATAAATAGAAAGTACTCGAGTTGCAAAATTTTACGGTCCTAACTTTTTAATTGCAGAAGTTTTGGTCAAAAAACCTTATATCTGAACAATCGGTTGTATGGGGGCTATATGTTACATTTTCCCGATCTTGTTGATTTTCACTATATACACTACATAAATAGAAAGTACTCGAGTTGCAAAATTTTACGTTCCTAACTTTTTAATTGCAGAAGTTTTGGCCAAAAATTCTTATATCTGAACAATCGGTTGTATGGGGGCTATATGTTACATTTGCCCGATCTCGTTGATTTTCACTATATACACTACATAAATAGAAATTACTCGAGTTGCAAAATTTTACGTTCCTAACTTTTTAATTGCGGAAGTTTTGGCCAAAAAACCTTATATCTGAACAATCGGTTGTATGGGGGCTATATGTTATACTGGTCCGATCTTGTCAGTTCCGACAAATGATTCCTATATTACAAAATGGTGGCCACATACAAAATTTCAGCCAGATATCTCAAAAATTGAGGGACTAGTTTGCGTTCAAACAGACAGACGGACAGACGGACATGGCTAAATCAACTCATCTCGTCATCCTGATCATTTCGGTATACTTATTGATGGGTCTATCTCTTCTTCTTCTCATATTTACAAACATCGGACCAAAGTTATAATACCATTTCATGTTCATGAAAGGTATAAAAAAGTAAAAAAAATCTCTAAACTTTAGACGGGTTTAAAATTTAGGCTCATATTTTTAACCGTGTATGCGGTTTTAAATATTTCCGCAAGGAAAAAAATGTAGGGATTTTTGTAGGTATTTTTTTTAACCCGTAGGGTAATCTAGGGAGTTTTACTTCATTTGTAGGGATTTTGGAGGAAAAAAATGTGGTATCACTGCCATAAAGTCTAGTGCAGGCGAAAAAGGCCCTCGTTGCTTTATTTATGGTAGCCTGTGTAGAGCAGTCGGCTGTGACTCCTGAGCGCTTCCGTTCGAATCCTGCCAGATGCCAGATTTTTTTAGTTTTATTTTATTTTTAAAACTTTTCGGTTTAAAATTAAAACTTTTTAGTTTGAAAATTAAAATTTTTCGGTTTAAAATTAAAACTTTTTGGTTTAAAACTTTTCGGTCTAAAATTTAAACTTTTGGGTTTGAAAATTCAAATTTATTTTTGAAAGCTTATTCAAGATTGAATTTTGCCAACAAAATTTATGTGTGCGATGTAGCTCAGTGGTAGAGCAGACGGGCATGAAGCGGGGAGTCTTGGTTCGAATTCCCGCCAACGGACAAACAATTTATTTTATCTTTAAAAAATTGTTAAAACATTCCTTGTTTATAATTGAAACCTGATTAATTTAGCCAATTTTCATGAAAACTGTTCTAGATTGAATTTGAATCCAAATTTAGTTTGGTCATATCATCATCATTTATTGGCGCTTAACCGCCTAAGCGATTTTGGCCGTTTCGTATCAAAGCACGCCAGTCATTCCTTTTTAGCGATAACCGACGCCAATTGGAAACCCCAAGGGAGTTCAAGTCATCCTCCACCTGTTGTTTCCATCTCAGTCGAGGCCTCCCCCTTCCTCTGCTGCCGAATTCAGGCGACGATAGGAAAACCTTCTGTGCTGGAGCTTCTTTGTCCATTCGCATAACATGGCCCAGCCAGCGGAGTCTTTGGGCTTTAATTCGCTGGACTATGGTCAGATCTGCGTAGAGCTCGTACAGCTCATCGTTAAATTTCCTTCGATACTCGCCGTTGGCATCACGGGAAGGACCATAAATCTTCCGGAGAACTTTTCTCTCAAATACTCCAAGGGCCATCTCATCTTCTCTTGACATTGTCCATGAATCTGAGCCATATATCAGGACAGGTATGATGAGAGACTTATAGAGCGTGATCTTTGTTCTTCGAGAGAGGACTTTACTTCTCAATTGCCTACTCAGTCCAAAGTAGCACTTGTTGGCAAGAGTGATTCTCCGCTTTGGTCATATATGTAGTCCAAAAAAGTTTAAAATTTAGGTTCAAATTTTTAACCGTGTAGGTATTTTGCTTCCGTCGAAAATCCTATGCGGCTGCCTCCTAGGGACGGCTCTAACATAGAAAGCTTTCTTCGCCTCGTGAAAGGCACGAAGACTGTTGGTTGGTTTGGGTTGATAGATAACCCTTGCACAGTAAAAAATAAAGGTTTACTTTTAATACCAGTCGCAATTGAAATTAAGCCTTTTTGGAATTAAATTTGAGTTTTAATACTAAATAGTATTAATTTAAGACTCTGAAAAATTTTTAATTCCAAATAGCTTTAAAATAATACCAAAATAATACTAAAACGCTCTCTCTATAGCGCTCTCTCTCATTATAATGTTTTAGGTAATATTTGTTTAAAAACCAAGCCGGAAAAGTATTAAATTAATTACTTTTTAGCATTAAATTAAGTCCGGTGGTTTTTTCTTCAGAGCACGCTGTTCGTCATAATCAATCAGAACAAAGCTGCAATCAGACGCTGGCAAACATAGGTGCTCGATGGCTTGATAGTAGACATCTCCGTTGAGCATTCAATAAATTGTGAGTTCGACTCTCGGTGAAGGCAATATAGGTTAGGTTAGGTTCAAGTGGCTGCCGCAGAGGCACACTTAGGCCAGTAGCTAAATCGTCTGCGTATGCCACTATCTTCCCACCCCCCCAGCTTGTGTCACGTAGCAACGAGTTGACTGTGAGGTTCCATAAAAGCGGGGAAAGAACACCACCCTGGGGCGTTCCCTTGTGACATAGCGTGATAACTCAACCGTACCAAGTGAAGAATCTATTTTCCTTCCTCTTAGAAGTTGGTCAATTAAACCAGTTAGAGGTCTATCTACGCCCAGATTAGTTAGAGCGGAGTTGATCGCCTCCGGGCTTATATTGTTGAAAGCCCCCTCAATGTCTAAGAAGGCCACGAGACAGTAGCCCTTTTCACAAAGCGATTTCTCAATGACAGATACTAGGCTGTGCAGAGCAGTTTCTGTTGATTTACTCTTGGTGTATGCATGCTGATAGCTAGAGATAAGGTTGCTATCAATAGTCGTTGAGAGGTAGTCGCTTAGTATCCTCTCAAAGGTTTTGAGTACAAAGGACGAGAGAATGATCGGTCTGTAATCTTTTGGCTCGTAGTGGGATGCCTTCCCAGCCTTAGGGATAAACACTACCGTGGCACTTCTCCAGGAGCCCAGAATGTGGTTGAGAGCCAGGCAGGCTGTGAAGAGAAATACCAGCCATTTAGCTGATGTCTCCAACGTGTTTATAAGTTGCGCGGGGATAATCCCGTCCGGCCCGGCAGCCTTATACGGTTCAAAGCTCTTAACTGCCCACCTTACCCTTTCCTCAGTGATGGGTATATTTACTGCCAGGTTTGTTGCAGGTGCTAGTGGTGCGTCATGCAGATTCCCAGGAAAATGTGTATTCAACAGCAGCTCAAGGGTTTCCTCTTCCGTGCTGGTCCAGGATCCGTCAGGTTTTCGCAAATAGCTGATGGCTGTTTGACTTTTCGAGAGGAATCGTCTAAGTCTCGCTGTGTCGTCGACCTTTTCGACGTCAGTGCAGAAATTTCTCCACGAGGTTCTCTTCTCCTGTCTCTGAGCTTTTTTGTAGGCCCTTAGTTTAGCTTTATATTCGTGCCAATGAGGCTCAGAGCCGAGGCTCTTGGCCTTGTTAAATTGTTTCCGGAATGATTTTCGTAGGACCACCAATGTGGCCTGTGTTTACCGCGTGGTTTTGGCACTGGACAAGCCTGTCCTAGAGCAATTGAGAGCGCCGATGTAAATGTAGTAACAAGATCCTCCAGCTCCTCTACTGATGAGGGGACTTGTGAGGGCAGTACTGGCAGGTCTCTGTCTAATATTTCATTGTGTAACTGCCAATTAGTGTTACGTGGGTTGCGCTTCATGATTGGTTGTTCTACAATAAAGTCTAGAACCATTTCTATGTAACGGTGGTCGGAGAATGAATGTTTTCCAGAACCCGCCATTTCTGACCCACTCATAAGCGCCTTCACTACAGATAGTGAGGTCTATGACCTCCCTGCGGGTCTTAGTGATAAAAGTAGGCTCATTACCCACGTTGCAAATTACCAGGTTAGTTGTTAAGAGGAAATCAAACAGAGACTCGCCCCTGGCATTGATATCGGATCTCCCCCATTGGACATGGTGAGCATTAGCGTCCGCTCCAATAATAAGATTACCCGTGCAGAAATTTGACACCAGATCTTTCACCTCCGTTTGTGGTGGGGGTTCTTCGGCGTCGTAGGGCATATAGACCGACGCCACCGTCAGGCGGGTCCTGTCGACCGTTAGACTGATAGCGGTAATATCACCATTGGTGTAGTTAGGTAGGAGAAAGGAGTTCAACTCAGACTTGACTAAAATACACGTTCTGACTTTGCTCTCCTCGCTGGCTCGAATGAGCTTGAAGCCCTTTGTCCCCAATCCGCAGATTCTCGAGCTATTGACCAAGGGTTCTTGGATGAGGACCACATCCACGTCGCCTTTAGAAAGACGACTACTTAAAGCAGCCGAAGCCACTTTAGATTTGTGCAGATTAATTTGAAGCACTACCAACATGAGAGCGCAGAGACTTCCCTGCCGTCCCCATATCGTCGAGGTTTGCCCCATCCCGGAGGTTGCCTATCAACGACGAGTTGTTCCGATTAACTGCCCGATATGGCGTCGCAGGAGTCCTGCTGCCTGTAGCGTTAGATGTTAATCGCTCAGCGTTGGCTGCTACCACCGTGACGTCGAGGACTTCCTCGTCCTGTAGGCTGTCCTCCATCTCCGAGTTGTTCACAGCACTATCGCCAAGGGACGTGGCGGATAACATGCTTTCCGCATCGGAATCCTCCGCTTCCTCTTCTGGTAATTCGTTTTCCGGTTCCCCCGGAGCAGCCGAGAAGGCAGCGCGCTGAGCATCACCACGATATACGTATATAACGATCTGGCCTACGCTGTAGTGTACTAGGCCATTGCACCTTTTGAGGTACTCGATTGACTCTTTATTCATGAAACACCACCTGTCTTTCGGGCCCTACCGCATCTCCGACCAGATTGACACTCCAGTCATGCGTTGGGAGGGACGGATTCATTAGCCGTAGCATCCCGAGAATTCTCTCGGGTTCGTCAGGGATGGCCGGAATCCACGCCCTTGCCCTTGGGCGAGCTGGAACGTCCTTCCAGTCGACGACCTCTATCTTTGCGCCCTTGTAGACTTCACCCAGTTTAGCAGCTGCTGCCTTGTACAGTGCTACGCTTTTTGCATCCTCGCATGCGAGTAATTTAATCTGACCCTGGTGCCAACCCGCATCCGTTACTCGCGCCGAACTACCCGGAAACTCCGGAGCAACGTTGAGAAGAATGTTGCCGAGTTAATTTCGCACGTAACGACACCGGTCCTTGGGGATGGCCAGACGGTCATTGCCTCGGTCAAGGACGCCTATAAGAATCCTGTCCTTGGTTACCTCAACAAAGCTTAGTTTGCCCGCTCCAGGGGTATTCTGATGTCCGATCTCTGGCGCTTGAAAGGGTTAACTTTTAACCTCTTTGGCATGTAAGAATTTTGGAAATCCGGTATCACAGCTTTTGCTAGCTCTACCGATTTACTGGAATTCGGCGACAGCGATTCCTGCGGTACCCCTTCATACCTCTTCAGGATCTTTGCAGCCAATCTTTTCTCGTGGTATGTAAAGCGGCGGGGAGATGTCTCCCGGGAGTGCGGACCCGTAGTTGCCATCGCGGTCGCTCTCCTTGCCGACACCTCAGTTGCAGCTTCCTTCTCCTTCGAAACTCCGAGGCCAGGTCGTGAGACCGCTGCCACGGACGTAAAGGTACTGGTTTTCATATCAGCGGTTGATGGGAGTTTAGCATCCGCCGTTGTCCGCTTAGCTGCGTTGGCAACCGCACTGGTGCTAGCTCCCATCAAGTCAATCTTACTCGATAGAGGGTTGGTTGACCGACTCGTAGTTGCCAGTGCCGTACGGAGCTATGATCACAAGGGCAGCGTAGCCCTGTGGCTATCGACTTAAGCCCTCCTACCGCGGCAAGGTATCCACCCTTCACGAGGGGAAGGCAATATAATAAAACTGTAATTTTTTTTTTTTTTTTTTTGCCTGAGAGAATCTTCGACTGAATTCCTCTCTCACGAGAAATCAGACCGAACATGGTATTAATTTAATACTTTTTCGGCGTTGTTATATATAAACACCAAAAAGGTATTAAAGTTAGACTTTTATTTTTACTGTGTGGTTAGCACCACTGGAAAAAAAATCTAAATTAATTGTTCAGTGGGTGCCTATTAGGGTTGCCAGATTATGAAGTCGAAAAAGAAGGCCATTTCTATTTCGATAGAAAAAAAGGACGGTTTTTTTTTTGTTAACAATTTATTGTTGCAAATTAACAAAAATCGAACATAAGGGTGCTCTATGTAAGATAGATGCTAAAAATATCATCAATATGATTTAGATTGACAAAACTTAATAAGTTTTTTTTTTCTTCCTAGGTACGCAGTTGTACTTGTTAAAAAAATGACAAAAATTATGGGTTTTTTAATTTTTTTTTTTAATATAGTTATATGTCCTTGAGCACTCTCCTGCGTTGGAATATTACCTAGGTTGAAACTCTCCCAGAATATTTGTTTTGGCGATAGCTAATAATGTAGGGGGTGCCTAGATCTGTAAGCCTAATTTGTTTTTTCGCCTATATAATACGGGCCACCATAATGTATATACAAATATTTCGCACGTATTCATATTTAAATGCAAAGAAACAAAAAATAAATGCATAGATAATACTACACTACTATAATTTTTCATGAAAATATAGATGAAAATAGATTAAAATGTTGCACTTAAAACTTTGTGCGGAATTCCAAAAAAAAATTCGACAAACTCGGCGAATTTCATCAAAAAAGGTTTACGATTTTTTTCGAGTACCTATGCAGTTTTGTAACTTATTTAATTTTAGTATAACTACACCTTTTCAAGACCAAAATGAGAATGTGTAACATTGTATTGAGAAAATGTAAATTGAAATGAGAATGTGTAAATTCAAATTGAGAAATGTAAGTTCAAAATGGGAAAACATAAATCCAAATGAGAAAGTATAAGTTGTTATTGAGAATATATAGGTTCATATTGAGAATATATACATAAGTTCATATTGAGAAGTATAAGGTTTGTTTATTGGGATGCTCTAGCTTGCGCCAGATTGAGATATTTCACAAAATTGTGTTTAACGAACACTTTTTTTGCTCTAGGTTGCTCTATCTTTTGTTTCATGAGTACGCTCAAAACAAAACCAGAGTAATCCAGATCACAAATTTCTGCTCTACCTTTTTTTATGGAGTAAGTTAGAGCAGAGAAGCAATTGTCAGTCAGGAAAAAATAAATTTTTGAAAACTTCACAAGAATTAGCTTGCAAGAAAATCAATGTTTTTGTATACGTGAATTTGCATTAATTTTGAAGATTTAAACAAAAAAAACCAATAAAAAGAAACTATCGAGATTCAAGTGTTTCATGGCATTTCTGCTCTGAGTTGCTCTATTTCTATTTTGACAGCTGCCCTGCTCTGCTCTGCTTTACCCTGCTCTGAACTTTTTTTTGGTCAGTAAACAAACCTATAAACTCATATTGGGAATGCGTAAATTGAAAATGAGAAAAAGTAAGTTCAAATTAAGAAGAGGTAAGTTCAAATTGAGAAAGTGTAAAATCAAAATGAGATAATGTAAAATCAAAATGAGAAGTGTTTTTAACCATATAAAGTTGTGCGTTTTATTTATTAGCGGAAACAGAAGTTTAGAAAACAAGTTTTAAGTGCTACTTTATGCTCCGACGTTCATATCTTTAAGTTCGAGTGCGTCTTTGTGGAAAGTGGTTGTGTGCTGTACGGCCCTGGCACAATCCCCTCCTGTTATGGTCTTCTTGGTATCGTCTATTGCTGACTCCAAATACTGTATCCGCTGCTCGCAAATTCCGGGAGGATGCACATCGGGTACACGCAGACTCGTTTTCACCTCCATTTTTACTTTCGCCCAAATATTCTCGATGGGGTTCAACATAGAATATGGACCCAGGCGCAAAACTGCGGCTTCTCCTGCGGAATGTTCTGCAACCTTCGCTTCTATCGACGAATGGCAAGGGGCATTATCGCACACCACAACCAGGTCGCGCAAGTTGTCGCCCATGTTTTGCCACCGCTCAACCAGCTTTCTAATAAACTCGCCGCATGCTTCGCTGGTGTAGGAACCCCTCCTACGCTCCATTAGAAGAACCCCGGTGGTGGTTATTCCTCCAATGAGATGCACATTTGGACCTCGTGATGCCGGTAATACTTGCACCGCTCTATTGCCAACCCTGGATCTGCTACGAGACATCCTGCAGAAGAGGTTAAAATTTGTCTCGTCTATCCATGTTACTTGTTTTCCTTCTCTAATGGCTTGGTTTAGCTCCCTAACATAGCTTGCTCGTTTCAACTTATTCTCCGTGGTGTTCATGCTAGCAGGAATCGTGTGAACTTGTTTCAAACTAAACATTCTACCTTCGAGAGAATTGCCTATTGTTGTTGTTGAAACTGTTACATTGAACTCGCGACGCACTCTCTCGCTCATTTGTTTTAGGGTTAAAGAACAATCGTTCTCCAACCATAACAAAATTGCATCTACGTGGACGTCGAAGAGCTTTTTATTTCGTACGCCGCCCCTTTGCTGCATTGTTTGCGTGCCACTGCTTATCCAACGATGGGCGGTTTTGTAGTGTACACCTAGCGAGATAGCTAAAGCTACCCAGTCTTCGCCCCGAGATGCAGCGCTCACTAGCCTACCCCTGTCTTGACCTGTATTTTTCTTATAAGTTTTTCGCACACATTCTTCTTTTGCTTTTGAAAAAAAAATAAATATGAATATGCAATTTGAGTTATACATATAACTATTTTTTTGCAAGTATGCTTACCAGTAAAATCTGCCCTGCAGACACGCTCTTGTAACGCATGGAAGAACGACAAATCGCACAATTATCACCGAATTCCATTTTTTAGTATTTAAATACAATCAGCAAAAAAGTTCTCAGATGAATTTGTATACGAAGTGACAGTAAACTCTTTGGGCTAAATCCAAATTAATTTGGCCCACACAAAACGACCCCACACAACCAGATTTCAAACAACAATACAACAGGCGGTCACAACACGCCTCAGCCACATGATCACAACCAACACAACAAGTCCTAGCAACACAACAAGCCTTAGCAACACAACAAACCTCAGCAACACAACAAGTCCCAGCAACACAGCCAACCGATCAACACAACCAAATCAACAAGTTTCAGCAGCATAACGAGCGGTAGCAACACCAAACACGAAAGCTATAAAAGGAGCAACACAACAGCTCAACAGACAGTCAGCACGGAGCTGTGGTCGCGGCCAGAGCTACTAGCAAAGCGCATCTCGATTGCAGTTGATTCTTCTCAGTGCAAGAAAGATTCGCCTCGTAGGAGTGAGTCGTGGGATCGAATGGTGTTATAGTTGATTCTTCTCAGTACAACACCCCTAGAAACCTCGTTCTCCCCGCACCAGCAAAAGCCCGCCGCAGTAACGCACCACCGCGAACAGGTGACGCCCGCTCACCTGCGCCGACGTGAACCGCGCCGCAATAGTAGTGACGCGACCATCCTAGCGCCACGCGCGGCAGTGACAGCGAAGCAGAAGTACGCCAGCGCCACGCGCGGCAGTGACAGCGAAGCAGAAGTACGCCAGCGCCACGCGCGGCAGTGACAGTAAGCAGAGGTACGCCAGCGCCAAGCGCGGCAGTGACAGCGAAGCAGAAGTACGCCAGCGCCACGTCCGGCAGTGACAGCAAGCAGAGGTACGCCAGCGCCACGCGCGGCAGCGATATCGACGCACAACGAAGCCGGGACGCCAGCATAAGGCGCAATAGCAGGGACGCCGACGTAAGTCGTAGCAGAGAGCCGCAGGGCAGAGACGCCGACGTAAGGCGCGGCAGAATACAACGCACGGACATACTAACGGGATCCGCCTAACGGAACACGGCCGGACCGTTAAGTTACACTACCACAGTCGAATATGCAGCATTCAAGCTGTAAATGAAGTACAGTTAATTAATATTATAGGATTAAGAATAAAATTGAATAAAGGTTATATGAAAACGATTTTCGTGGTGTCCCGTATTTACAAATTTATTGTAAGCGAACCCTGGACACGGCGAGTATACCCCAGCAATTAATAAAGAAGCAACGGGGCAACAAGAAAGCTTCGTTACAATTGGCGCCCGAGCAGGGACCCTGCAAATCGTTCAAACGTCAGAAGGAACATTCCTCACTACATATCGGAAATTACAAAATGGCCGAACAGATAGACACCACGTGGCTGGACAACGTTTCGAAGGAGCGGCTGGTATCCATCGCACGGGAATTGGGTATCGAGCAGACAGGTTCCGCCCGGGAAATTCGAAAACGTATTTTAGCGTTGGCATATAAGGCGGCGACGGGCACGGAAATACAGGCGAAATTTGCTTCATTGGAGGTCACCTACCAGGATGCCGTAACCTCCAGTGAGGACGAAAGCGAGACGGGAGGACCAGATCCTCCGGACACAGGCGTAAGTCTAAGCAATGGGCCACTCAAGCAGAACACATCGGCGTTCCTCCCTCGGGATACGCAACCCACACGACATAACCCTGCATCAGGAGTAACATCAGCTAGCACAAGTGCGACGCCACACGTAACCCAAATGCCAACCATAGTATTCGCACCCATCATCGATCAAGTGCGAAAGTGGTCGGTAAAGTACGACGGGGGTAGAGACCCGTTAGCATTCATCGAGCGCCTAGAGGAATTGTCGGAGGTATATTCGCTAAACATGGATCTTCTCCCAAAAACCATGCCCGAGCTACTAGGAGGCACCGCTCTCCAATGGTACCGCAACAACAACGCGCACTGGGGTAGCTGGACGACTTTCAGACAGGATTTCTTGCGGTTTTTCCTACCAGCCAGGTACTTCGAACGTCTCGAGGATGAGATACGGCAGCGAAGGCAGCACGCACGCGAGAAATTCAAGGACTACGTGCTAGCGATGCAGAACTTGATGAGGCACGCCGGGTACAGCGACGAACAACGTTTGGAAAGGATCTTCCGAAATAGCCACCCGGATTACTTACTATATATCAAACGCAAGGATTTTGATAACCTTACAGAGCTCATCACCCTCGTTGAAGAATACGAGTGAATTCACGAGGGTTATCGACGCGCGCCAGAAGGGCCACGCCGAGAAACAGCGAGACACGTCATAGGGGACAAACCGGTAGAGCCACGACCACGACAGGAACAAGCACCTAGCCAGCCGCCGCAGAACGTACAGCGTCACGCATCCCCAGAAACCCGGGCTTTTGACCCAAACAACGTGTGTAGAAGGTGTGGCCAAGAGGAACACTATGCGAGGAGATGTCGAAACCCCCGAAAATGTTTTTGTTGGGAATGCGGGCGGATCATCAGTAGTCATGTACCAGGAACATGGCCGCCTCTACGCCTTAGCTCAACTCGGCAGGGAATCAGCAGAGGCCATCATCGACACAGGTGCCTCCAGAAGCTTCGTCTCAACAGACCCAGCGGAGCGAGTAGTGAATTCTGGGAGCGGAGAGATGGTAAGAGTGGCCATCAAAATAACCATGGCAAACGGAGTTAGCACCACCATTTTTGATGCGGTAAGGACAGAAGTACGCCTCGGGGAGACATCACACCACACAGTACTACACGTCATGCCCGGGAGCCACCATATCATGCGGCGGAGGGCACCTCGTGCTCACCAGACCCCTCACACCGCATACATCACCCCCAGCGACCCGTGACCAACCACGAGAGACGAAACACCATCGGGCTTAAATAACACGAGACATACGAGAATTAACAGAATCAACGGCGCCTCCAACAAGGACGAGGCAGAGCGCATACAAGATTTTCTCGCGAAAGAACTCCAAAAATTCGAGACTATGAGCGGAGTAACGACAGTGGCGGAACACAAGATTATCCTCACCGACGACCGCCCCATCAAACAACGTTACTTCCCACGAAATCCGGCCATGCAGAGCATTATCAACAAGGAAATTGACGAACTCCTCGACAAGGGATTCATCGAGCCATCCTCTAGTCCCCACAGCGCGCCGATTGTGCGTAGATTATCGGCAGCTCAACGCCCGATCAATACCCGACGCATACCCCCTGCCAAGAATACAACACATACTGGACAAGTTACGAAGGGCGAAATACATCAGCAGCCTGGACTTGAGGAATGGCTACTGGCAGGTACCATTGGAACCGCAGAGTCGTCCCTACACGGCCTTCACCGTACCTGGGCGCGGATTATTTCAGTGGCGCGTTATGCCTTTCGGTTTGCATTCCGCACTAGCAACATTCCAGAGGGCACTCGACCAGGTCATTGGGCCAGAAATGGAACCACCTGCCTTCGCGTATCTCGACGACATAATTGTGATAGGCTCCACGTTGGAGGAACACGTACGCAACTTACAGGAGGTCATGCGACGGCTGCAACGTGCCAACCTCAAAATCAACCCGGAGAAATGCGTATTTTTCAAGAAGGAACTCCGGTATCTAGGTCATGTGGTGAGTGATAAGGGAATCCACACAGACCCCGAGAAAGTGGCAGCTATCAAAGAACTGAAGCCACCAACCAACGTGAAAGAAGTTCGCCAATGTCTAGGCATAGCTTCGTGGTATCGCCGCTTCGTGCCCGACTTTGCGACGATAAGCCAGCCCCTCACGGCCCTGCTGAAAAAGGGCAAACACTGGAAATGGGGAGCAAGAAGCCTTCGAGACCATCAAGCAGAAACTCACGGAAGCCCCTATACTGGCATGCCCAGATTTTACAAAGATGTTCACCTTGCAGACGGGCGCCAGCAGTTGCGGCCTGGGAGCAGTACTGACACAGGAGCTGGAAGGTGGAGAGCGCGTTATCGCTTACGCCAGCCGAAAACTCAACAAGGCGGAGGCCAACTATTCGCCCACCGAAAAGGAGTGCCTTGCTATCGTGTAGGGAATACGGAAAATGAGGCCATACTTGGAAGGGTACCGGTTCAAGGTGATAACCGACCATATGTCGCTGAAGTGGCTAAATTCGATAGAAAGCCCCTCCGGACGCATAGCACGTTGGGCATTGGAGCTGCAGCAACACACCTTCGACGTCGAATATAGGAAAGGCAAGCTCAATATGGTAGCGGACGCACTATCTCGACAACCGCTAGAAACCCTGCGATTAACGACGACGACCGAGCCGCAATGCAATGCAAAAAGGGCAACTGTATCGCCATATCCCCTGCCGGTCACACGACGAAGATGCGGTCCCGTGGAAGTTATGTGTACCCACACCGCTCAGACAGCGCGTCCTAAAGGAAAACCACGATATACCCAGCGCTGGACACATGGGCATCCGTCGGACAGTAGCACGAATCGCCAACCGGTATTACTGGCCCGGCATGTTCCGGGATATCACATTAATTTGGCCCACACAAAACGACCCCACACAACCAGATTTCAAACACCAATACAACAGGCGGTCACAACACGCCTCAGCCACATGATCACAACCAACACAACAAGCCTTGGCAACACAACAAACTTCAGCAACACAACCAACACAACAAGTCCCAGCAACACAGCCAACCGATCAACTCAACCAAATCAACAAGTTTCAGCAGCATAACGAGCGGTCGCAACATTCCACAGCAACACAGTAACCATGGCAACGCAGCCATCTGAGCTAGCAACACCAAACACGAAAGCTATAAAAGGAGCAACACAACAGCTCAACAGACAGTCAGCACGGAGCTGTGGTCGCGGCCAGAGCTACTAGCGAAGCGCATCTCGATTGCAGTTGATTCTTCTCAGTGCAAGAAAGATTCGCCTCGTAGGAGTGAGTCGTGGGATCGAATGGTGTTGTAGTTGATTCTTGTCAGTACAACACCCCTATAAACCTCGTTCTCCCCGCACCAGCAAAAGCCCGCCGCAGTAACGCACCACCGCGAACAGGTGACGCCCGTAACCTGCGCCGACGTGAACCGCGCAGCAATAGTAGTGACGCGACCATCCTAGCGCCACGCGCGGCAGTGACAGCGAAGCAGAAGTACGCCAGCGCCACGCGCGGCAGTGACAGTAAGCAGAGGTACGCCAGCGCCAAGCGCGGCAGTGACAGCGAAACAGAAGTACGCCAGCGCCACGCGCGGCAGTGACAGCAAGCAGAGGTAAGCCAGCGCCACGCGCGGCAGCGATATCGACGCACAACGAAGCCGGGACGCCAGCATAAGGCGCAATAGCAGGGACGCCGACGCAAGGCGTTGCAGAGAGCCGCAGGGCAGATACGCCGACGTAAGGCGCGGCAGAGTACAACGCACGGACATACTAACGGGATCCGCCTAACGGAACACGGCTGGACCGTTAAGTTACACACAGTCGAATATACAGCATTCAAGCTATAAATGAAGTACAGTTAATTAATATTATAGGATTAAGAATAAAGTTGAATAAAGGTTATATGAAAACGATTTGCGTGGTGTCCCGTATTTACAAATTTATTGTAAGCGAACCCTGGACACGGCGAGTATACCCCAGCAATTAATAAAAAAGCAACGGGGCAACAAGAAAGCTTCGTTACAGGGCTTTAGTTTTTACTTTTTTTTTCGTTTTTACTGACAAAAAACTGAGTTTCTCATTTTGATTTTACACTTTCTCAATTTGATTTTACCTCTTCTTAATTTGAACTTACTTTTCCTCATTTTGAATTTACGCATTCCCAATATGAATTTATACTTCTCAATATGAACTTATATATTCTCAATATGAACATATATATTCTCAATAAGAACTTATACTTTCTCATTTGGATTTACGTTTTCTCATTTTGAACTTACATTTCCCAATTTGAATTTACACATTCTCATTTCAATTTACATTTTCTCAATACAATGTTACGCTTTCTCATTATAATTTATAAATTCTCATTTTGGTCTTGAAAAGGTGTAGATACAAATCTCAAGCCCCTAGCAAAAAAAAAACGGAAAAAGAAGGACAAAAGTTAAAAAGAAGGACATTTCTACACTTTTTTATTTTGGTAGGACAGGGTAGGACATTGCAATAAAAAGAAGGACATGTCCTTCCGAAAGAAGGACGTCTGGAAACCCTAGTGCCTATGTGTATTCATTTATCCGTACCCACAGCTTGTGTATGGAAAAATATTTGTACATTTCCACAAGATTAGGGGTTTTATGCAAACCCTTTGAAATCAAATACTTTCAGTATATCAAGTCTTGTTATTTTCTAACTAACTAAAAGGATGTGTTATTTTCTAACTAACTAAAAGGATGTGAGGAGTGTATGGGGTGTGGTTGCTGAGTGACCGCGCTCAATCCCGACTCTTGCGTCCTCGTTCGTGCACTCTGGGCAACGTTGAGCTACCTAGGCTCGCGGCAGAAAGAGAGGGAGCCCCGGTGGGGCCACTCTGACATACTTGGTTTAAGGGCTCACCGGGGTCTTTTTCGCAGCGTCTGTACACCATGAGGTGCGGCTGTAAGCGAGCGTCTGTCTTGAAGCAAGCGGCTCGCTATATAAATGTGCAAAACTTTTCCCTCCCAATCCAGGGTGTTATGCGATACCGTGCACATTGGACGTTTGCAGCCGGGAGGCAAATCGTGGCTGTAGTCGAACGGAGCCTCACTGATACCGGAGCCTCACTGATACCGGGCCGCCTCAGGGAGTAACTATGGAGCGGTATGGGGCTCTGCCGCGGCGGACGACACACTTCCCCTTACACTACCCTTGACCCTAAGCTGGCCTTGTCCGGCGAGGGGTCGTACGAACAAGATGAAGAACACACAAAATACAAAGCAATTAACGACTTCGTTTACTCCGCAGCAGAGAAGAACTATGCTGGAGCAAGCGAAAACACAACGCCGGAGGACAAACTCCGCCTCAAAGTTAACTGGGAGGCCGACAGCGATGGAAACTACGGGTCAGTCATCCCCCAAACTGCTATCAAGTAAGAGTGACTTGATGGGAGCAAGCAGCAGTGCGGCTGCCTACGCAGTCAAGCAGAAAACGGCGGAAGCTAAACTTCCATCAAGCGCTGGTACGAAACCCAATCTCTTCACATCTGGGGCAATGGTCTCACGACCTGGTTTCAGAGTTTCGAAAGAGAAGGAAGACGCCGCAAAGGGAGAGACCGCGATGGCAACTACGAGTCTGAATCCTCCCCGACGCTCTGCATACTGGGATAAAAGAAAGGCCGCAAGGATCCTTAAAAAATATGAGGGAGCATCGCAGGAGAAGCTGTCGCGGGAAGAAAGGAAGATGGTGGAGGAAGCGAAAGCTCTGATACCAAATTTCCAGAGGCCCTATGTGCCTAAGAGGGTGAACGGTAATCCCTTCAAACGCCAGAGATCGGACGGAGAGGTAGACCCCCATCCGAAGCGGCATCAGGTCAACCCCGTAGTGGGAAAACTCACCTTTGCTGAAGTAACCAAGGACAGAATCCTTATAGGTTTCATTGACCGAGGTAACGACCGTTGGTCCATCCCCAAAGACTAGTGGCTGTATGTCCGGAATGAAATGGGCAGGGCCCTCCTCCACTTAATGCGTGAGTCTCCGGGTAGTCCGCCGCGAGGTACTGACGCGGGCTGGCACCAAGGTCAGATCAAAATATTCGCGTGCGAGGATGCAAGAACTGTCGCACTGTATAAGGCAGCAGTTGCAAGACTGGGTGAAGTCTACCCAGGGGCAAGACTAGATGTCGTCGACTGGAAGGACATTCCTGCTCGGCCAAGGGCAAGGGCATGGATTCCTGCCGTCCCTGCAGAACCCGAGAATATTCTTGAGATGCTGCAGGTCTGGAATCCGTCTCTCCCGACGCAGGATTGGGGCGTCAATCTGGTCGATGATGTGGTTGGGCCCAATAGACAGGTGGTTATCACTCTGAATAAGGAGGCGCTCGAGCCCCTTAAACGGTGCAACGGACGAGTGCATTACGGCTTGGATCAGATCGTGATCCACGTATACCGTGGCGATGCACAGCGCGCTGCTATTCCGGACGCTCCGGAGGACTCGGAGATCGAGGCATCGGAAGGGGAAGCAGAGGAGTCCGACGCGGAAAGTATGTTATCCGCCACGTCAAATTGCGATGGTGCTGCGAACAACTCGGCGATAGAAGAAAGCCTGCTTGACGAAGAAGGCCTCGACGTCACGATCGTGGCTAAACCTGAGCACACTAACGTTGATGCTGCTTCAGACAGCAGGGTTCCCGCCACGCCAAATCGTGCAGGTGCTCTGAACAACTCCTCGTTGAGAGACAGCCCCCGGAACAGGCCAGACCTCGACGACACGCTGGCGGCAGGGAAGTCTGAGCTCTCTCATGTTGGTGGTGCTTCAGATAAATCTGCACAAATCTAAAGCAGCCTCGGCTGTTTTAAGCAGTCGTCTTTCTAAAGGCGACGTAGACGTGGTCCTTATCCAAGAGCCATGGGTCAATAGCTCTAGGATCTGTGGATTGGGGACTAAGGGGTACAAGCTCATCCAAGCCAATGATGAGGGCAAGGTCAGAACCTGTATTTTGGTAAAGTCTGAGCTTAACACCTTTCTATTACCCAACTACTCAAATGGTGACGTTACAGCTGCCAGCTTAACAGTCGGCAGCACCAGCCTAACGATGGCGTCGGTCTATATGCCCTATGACGCCGAAGAACCTCCTCCACAAAAGGAGGTGGAAGATCTGGTGGATAATTTCTGTACGGGCCATCTTATTATTGGAGCTGATGCTCATCACGCCCAGTGGGGAAGCTCCGATATTAACGCTAGGGGCGAGTCTCTGTTTGACTACCTACTAACAACTAACCTGGTGGTTTGTAACGTGGGTAACGAGCCTACTTTTATAACTAAAGCTCGTAGGGAGGTTATAGACCTCACTGTTTGTAGCGAAGGCGCTTATGAGTGGCTCAGAAAATGGCGTGTTCTTGATGAGCATTCATTTTCTGACCATCGGTACATAGAAATTGTGTTAGACTTTATTGTTGAGCAGCCAGTTATGAAACGAAATCCACGCAACACTAACTGGCAGCTACATAACCAAATATTAGCTAGGGACCTACCAGTATTACCTCCACAAGCCCCCTCATCAGTGGGAGAACTGGATGATCTGGTAACGACCTTTACAACGGCGCTCTCAAATGCCCTAGAGCAGGCTTGTCCAGTACCAAAACCACGCGGCAAACATAGACCCCACTGGTGGTCTTACGACCTGGATTCGTTCCGTATATCATGCAGGAAGCAATTTAACAAGGCCAAGAGCATCGGTACGGAGCCTGAATGGCTCGAATATAAAGCTAAACTGAGGGCCTATAAAAAGGCTCTAAGGCAAGCGAAGAGAACTTCGTGGAGAAATTTCTGCACCGGGGTCGAAAATGTCGATGATACAGCGAGACTTAGACGAGTGCTATCAAAAACTCAAACAGCCATTAGCTATTTACGGAAGCCTGACGGATCTTGGACCAGCACGGAAGGGGAAGCCCTGGAGCTGCTCCTGAACACACACTTTCCGGGGAACTTGTATGATGCACCTGTAGCATCTGCAACAAACCTGGCGGTAAACATACCCATTACGGAGGAAAGGGTAAGGTGGGCAATCAAAAGCTTTGAGCCGTTCAAGGCAGCTGGGCCAGACGGGATTTTCCCCGCACAACTCATAAACACGCTGGAAATATCAGCTAAATGGCTGGTAGTTCTCTATTCAGCCTGCCTGGCTCTTAATTACATTCCGTGCTCCTGGAGAAGAGCCACGGTAGTCTTTATTCCAAAGGCTGGGAAGGCCTCACACTATGAGCCTAAAGACTACAGACCGATCAGTCTCTCGTCTTTTGCACTTAAAACCTTCGAGAGGATAATTAGCGATTATCTCTCCTCTACTATTGATAGCAACCTTATTTCTAGCTATCAACATGCATACACCAAAGGTAAATCAACGGAAACTGCGCTAGTCTCTATTGTTGAAAAATCATTGCACGAAAAGGAGTACTGTCTCGTGGCCTTTCTGGACATCGAAGGGGCTTTCAACAATATAAGGCCGGAGGCTATTAACACTGCTTTAACAAACCTGGGCATAAATAGGTCTCTTATTGGACTAATTGATCAACTACTAAAGGGAAGGAAAATAGTTTCTTCACTGGGAACAGTTGATCTTTCACGCTATGTCACAAGAGGAATGCCTCAGGGTGGTGTTCTCTCCCCGCTCCTACACACAGAATAATTTTCATGTTGAATCAACACTTTTTTAACACTTTTTCAGGTTATTATTTTTCAACACTATCGCTCAGGTTGTTTTAACATGAAGCTGGTTTTTAACTGTTCCTACATGTTAGATCAACATGAAGGAACAGTGTGAATTTAACATGATCACAAAGGTTTGAATCAACATGATTTCCTGTTGATACAACATTATTTTTCTTGTTAAATCAACACGATCAGACAATGATAAATTAACACTATACTATGTTGAAATAACACTTTCGTCCTGTTAAATTTACACGATCTATCATGTGAAATTGACACGATATGTTATGTTAAATCAACACGATCTATCATGTTAATTTAACAGGATTTTATTGTTAAATTAACACGATCTATCATGTTAATTTAACAGGTTTTTATTGTTAAATTAACCCTTAAAATAAAACACCTTGTTTTTTATTTTTTTAATAATTTTTATTTAGTTAATCATTTATCGAAAACCTTTAACATACATATTTTCAGGTATGAAAGAATATAATGCTTGTATAATTTATTAGCACGATCTGTCATGTTAATTCAACATGTTTTTATTGTTAAATCAACATGATCATCATGTTAAATTAACACGATCATCATGTTAAATTAACACGATCTATCATGTTAAATTAACACAATCATCATGTTAAACAATAAAAGTACACATATGTACATACATATACATATACTTATTTTAATGCAATCATTGGCAATTTCTGCATCGAAAACAGCAACAACAAGCCCCAATCTGAAAATCTATTATATATAAATGCGCAAACATAACTGGTTCATCCCTTTTTTGCAATAACCACAATTCTAAGGTATATAAAATTTGGTATGTATCGATATGTTTTACCGAGTAGGGTGGCCGAAAACAAACCAAAAATTGAAAAAAATTAATTATAATATGGCTTGAAAATCACACCACTACAAGTGCTATACACGCATTCGCTTTATAGAGCCGCTATTATGGGTGTATGTATGTAGGTATGACCACTTGCATTGTGGTGTTTGCATTCATTGCAATAGGGTGAGTTGTTTTGTTGGCAGCAATAAGATAACATGAGCCAGCGCGTCAACTTTATTGAGCTTAGGTACAAACAGTGTTTACAAAAACAAAATCTGTGCGTGGGGATTCATAGAAGCAAATGCTTTTGAAAAAAAGCACAAATAAGCTAGATCATGCACAAGGCCCTTCGTGGCTAGACTTAGTGAAATAAAATAAAATGGAAAATTGATAAAATTAAAAAAAAAGTAAAATCAGAAATAGAAAAGTGATTTAAAGTAAAAAAATAAAATTTGTTGGAAATGATGGGAAAGGGAATAATATAAAATAAATAAAAATGAAACAAAATGAAATAAATAAAAGTATTAAATTAAGAAAATAATAGGAAAGGAAAGGAATGGATATAAGGAAAATAAAGGTAAGTTAAGGTAACGAACGGAAAATATGACAGAAAAATCAAAGGGAAAGGAAAGGAATTGAAAAGAAAAAAGGAAGGGAAGAAAGGAAATGTAATGTAGGTAAAGCAGTGGAAAAGAGAAGCAAAAGGAGAAAAACAAAGAAAGGAAAGAAGGAAAAAAGAAGGGAAAGAAAAGGTAGCGAGGAAGAAGGTATGGAAAATAAATGAAAATAAAAAGAAAGAAAAATAAAGGAAAGAAAGGTAATGAAAAGCTAAAAAAAAAATAAATTAAGGAAATGAATGAAAGAAAAAGAAAAGCAAAGGAGTTGCGGAAAGGAACAAAAGAAAATAAGGAAACGGTAGGAAAGGAAAGGTAATGAGACGAAATGACAGGACGGGAAATTTAAGAAAAAAAGTGAAAGAAAAAAAGGTAAGAAAAAAATAAAAGAAAAGAAATGAAATGAAAAAAAAAAAAAAAAATTATAAAATGAAAGGAAACTAAACCAACGGAAACGAAAGAAAAGGAAAGAAAAAGAAAATAAAAGGAAAAAAGGAATGTAATGGAAATGGAAAGAAGGATCAGGTAAGAATATAAAAGAAAGAAAAAGAACAGAGAAGAACAAAAAAGAACAAAAAAGAAAGAAAGAAAGAAGTGAAATAAAATGAAATGAAAAAAGAGAAAAGGAAAGAAAAGAAAAGGAAAGAAGAGAAAAGGAAAGAAAAGGAAAAGAAAGGAGAAGATAAGGAAAGGTAATAAAAGGGAAGAGAAGGAAAGAAAAGCAAAGAGAACAAATTGAGATGAAAGGAGAGGATAGGAAAGGAAAGAAATACGTATGAAGACGACCTAAGAAGAATAAATAATTATCAACACTGAAACTATATTACTGAATGATGTAAAGAGGGAGGAAAAGGCAAAATGAATAGGAATCTATAGAAACCAAAAATATACAAAATATGGAAAAGAAAGGCAAATTTAAGAAATAGCAAAAAGGTAGGAAAATAAAATAAGGTTTTGTGGTTGAATTTCAACCACTGGGCGAACTCTAGTTAAATAAAAATTGTTTCATTGAAAGCTCTTTAAATTATCCAAGCGATTGTAAAACTGGTAGCACACGTCCAATTAATGTAGTGATAAGTATCAAACGACGCCTTTTCTACCCGGTATCCCTAATCCTAAAGCGTTTCCATGGTATTTATGTATAGTGCGCGTTCTTTTTAACCCACCCCCACATTTTTGGACGTGTTTTAGCAGGAAACGTTTACAAAATATGAAAAACAACACAAATTACTTACCCAAAACTTTTTGAAAAACTTCACAACTTATTCGCAAGTTAAGAAACTATAAATTTCACAATATATAAATTATTTATAATATATACAACTTTTCATCAAGTCGGTATCTACACACTGACTTAAATTCTGTTCTTTTGAGAACAATTCTGTTCACAAGCTTTGATGGGGAACAGATGATGCTCGAAAACAACACTTGTTCATGTTAAAACAAACCGAATTTAGTGTAAGGGATACACACTAATGTAATTCTTATGCAGAAGTACTTCATGTTATTTTAACCATACCTTCATGTTAAAATGTTCGTGTTGATTTTCCGAAATTGTTTTTGTTTTATGTACAAGAGGTGTTCATGTTGATTTAACATGAATCATGTTAACTAAAAATGTAAGAAATTTTTCTGTGTGTATGGAACCTCACCGTAAACTCGCTGCTACGAGACACAAGGTGGGGGGCGGGAAGATAGTGGCATATGCAGACGATTTAGCTATTGCATATAGGGGCAAATTCCCACAAACCCTGTGTGACTTGATGCAAGTAGCACTTCGAGAAGTTTCTTCATGGTCCTCTCGCTGCGGACTTAGCATCAACCCGGGAAAGGTGGAGCTTGTCCTTTATACCAGGCGGTACAAGATACCACCGTTGAACCTACCAGAACTAGATGGCGTGCGCCTGAACTTAGCTGACAAAGCCAAATTCCTAGGCACAGTTCTAGATAGAAAGCTTAACTGGAAGGAGAATGTCATCCAGCGCCAGAGGAAAGCGTGCATTGCACTTTACACGTGTAAAAGAGCCATTGGCAAAAAATGGGGGCTCAGCCCCAAAATTTGCAGATGGATCTACACTGCGATAATCCAGCCAATTATGCTGTATGGAGTCGTGGTATGGTGACCTGCGCTAAGAAAGGCAACAAACCTAAATCTGTTAAGGAAAGTCCACAGATCGAGCATGATCATGATCATTCTTGGCTTTTTGCCACTCGATCTGGAAGGGTACCGGGCAGCGGCAGCATCGGCTGTGCGTCTAAGGGAAACGTCCGTCTGGGGCGCAAGCACTATTGGACACTCCTGTATTCTAAGATCTTACAGCTTTCTCCCTCTGAGCACAGATCGGTGTGCGACCACAACAGTCGGAGATTGTTGTTTTAGAATAAACATTCCCAGCAGGGAAGACTGGGAGAACATAGATCGGTGTCCCGCTACTAATGGCGGCACTTTTATATACACCGACGGCTCGAAGTTAGACGGCAGAGTCGGAGGAGGGGTTTACTCAAGGGATTTGGACCTAGAACTCTCCTTTAGACTACCTGATCACTGCAGCGTCTTCCAGGCTGAAGTTTCAGCAATCATGGACGCCGTGACTTGGATAGGTGAACGCACCATCGGACAGGATATCTGTATTTTCAGCGACAGCCAAGCGGCCATCAAATCCCTTGGCTCTTACTCGTTCAACTCTGAACTGACGCTCAGCTGTCGTCGATCTCTTCAAGAGATGGCCCAACAGAACCGCGTGAACCTCACATGGGTCCCGGGACACAGGGACATTGAGGGAAACTGTAGGGCAGACGAACTTGCCAGGCAGGGCATGACCAAGCAGATTCTTCAAGATAAAGAGCGCATAGGTATGCCGTTTGCCACGTGCAAGCTAATGCTGAAGGAGCATACACTCCGCGAAGCCAACGAAAGATGGCTACAAGCCCCAGGGTGCCGGATATCCAAGCAAACCTGGCCAAAATGCGATCTTAAAAGATCTAGACACATATACGCCCTAAAAAGGAAGGAAATCTCCATATTAATAGGTGTTTTAACCGGGCACTGCCTTATTGGTAGGCACGCAGCAATGCTAGGCGTTCCCTACCGACGATGCTGCAGGAGTTGCAAAGAGGATGAGGTAGAGGAAACGTGGAGCACCTCATCTGCAGCTGCCCGGCCTTAAGCGGAGCGAGAAGGCGCTCTCTGGGAGTTCCCTTCCTGGTTAGCTTAAGCCAGGTCGCGGAGCTAGACATAAAGGACTTGATGGCCTTCATCAAGTTATCAAAATGGTTCGAGGAGGGGTAGCGGTGTCGGTTAGGAGTGTCAGTCCCGGGTTTCGGCTATGTGGAGAGTCCCGACAGCACTGGGATTTTCCATATGGCCGGGCCCCGGGACTGACTTTCCTAGTGTTTGGTGGTATCACAACGGGCCTTTTATTACTGGCCTAGGTGTGCCTTTGCGGCAGCCACTTCTACCTACCTAAAGGATGTGATATGTTGGCTTTTCCTACCAAAATTGGTGTTTTTTTCCTGTTGGTAGGATTGCAGGATGATTGGAATTTTGGTAGGTTTTTACCTTTGTTCAAGTAACATCACAGTTTTTCTGCAAATTCAAATTCTTTAAGGGCCAGTCTCGTTCTTGTGAGCTTGGAGAGAGGATTTACCTAGAATCATTATCATAATGACGTATTTAAGGATGTTTATGGCACAGTGGTTTTCCAAAATCTGAGTGTTGGATCAGGGACGAGGTTAAGAGTGATCTATTCAGATACTGCAGTGCTCCGTCGCATTCTTGCATCTTTGAAATCAGTATTTTTTATGTTAAGCTAGGTACTAACATCGAGTTTCACGTAAAACAGCTGTCAAAATCCATACAATTGTCTTGTCGTGAAAAATCGGGAAATTTCGCTCCCACTTCACGGCAAAGTAGTACTGAGTTCACGCCGTAATAATATTGCGCAATATGGCACTAGCAACATTTTTTCACGACTTTTTTAATTGTCAAGCTACTATCATCAAAGCCGCGGAATTTCGCCGGGCAACATGCAATTGACTTGTCGTGAAATGTTGCTAGAAATTTTAATTTTTTTATTTCATTAATTGTTTGTTTATTTATCTCTCTTCTTTTATTTTTCCAATTTCAAGGGTCAATGTCAACAAATGTAATTTTTCGCGCTATTTTAAATGACATGGACAATTAAGCAAGTCGTGAAAAAATGTTGCTAATGTCATATTGCGCAATATTTTCAGGTCGTGAACTCAGTACTACTTTGCCGTGAAATACAAGCGAAGTTTTACGGCTATTTCACGACAAGAAATTTTGTATGGATTTTGATAGCTGTTTCACGTGAAACAGTAGCTTCAATATCATTTAAAATGGTGCGGAAAGTGACGTTTGTTGAAATTGACACTTGAAATAGGAAAACTTACAGAAAATACAAAATAACCAAAGAATAAATGAAATCAAAAAATGAAATTTCCTAGCAGCATTTCACGACAAGCTAAATGCATGTTGCCGTCGAAATTCCACGGCCGTGAAGTTAGAATCCAAACTGCACCTTTTTAAGGAATGATTGCTGGTTAATAGAGAGTGTCACAACCGCACTATGTACTTCGACTCTTAGCTAGTTACTAACTTCGCGTTTCACGTGAAACAGCTGGCAAAAACCATACAAAATTTCTTGTCGTGAAATAGCCGTGAAATTTCGCTTGTATTTCATGGCAAAGTAGGTAGGTACGTTCAAGTGGCTGCCGCAGAGGCACACTTAGGCCAGTTTTGAAAGGCCCGTTGTGATACCACCAACACAAGGAAAGTCAGTCCCGGGACCCAGCCATATGGAAAATCCCTGAGTTGTTGGGATTTTCCACATAGCAGAATCCCGGGACTGACACTCCTAAACCGACACAGTTACTCCTCCTCGAACCACTTAGATGACTTTATGAAGGCCATCAAGTCCTTTATGTCCAGTTCCGCGATCTGGCTTAGGCTATCCAGGAACGGAACTCCCAAGAAGCGGGTTCTCGCGCTGCTTAAAGCCGGACAGTTACAGATGAGGTGCTCCTCTGTTTCCTCCTCCTCATCATCTTTGCAACTCCTGCAGCATCGTCGGTAGGGCACACCTAGCCTTTCTGCATGCCTACCAATGAGGTAGTGACCGGTTAATACCCCTATCAATATGCAGATTTCCCTCCTAGTTAGGGCATAAATGCGTCTAGACCTTTTAAGATCCCATTTTGGCCAGGTTTGTTTCGATATCCGACACCCTGGGGATTGCAGCCATCTTTCGTTGGCTTGACGGAGTGTGTGCTCCTTCAGCATTAGTTTGCATAAGCATTAGTTTGCCTGGCAAGCTCGTCTGCCTTACAGTTTCCCTCAATGTCCCTATGTCCCGGGACCCATATGAGGTTTACGCGGTTCTGTTGGGCCATCTCCTGAAGAGATCGACGACAGCTGAGCGTCAGTTCAGAGTTGAACGAATAAGAGCCAAGGGATTTGATAGCCGCTTGGCTATCGCTGAAAATAGCGATATCTTCTCCGATAACACGTTTGCTTAACCAGGCCGCGGCGTCCAGGATTGCCGAGACTTCCGTCTGGAAGACGCTACAATGATCAGGTAGTCTGAAGGAGAGCTCAAGGTCCAAATCCCTTGAATAAACCCCTCCTCCAACTCTGCCGTCCAACCTCGAGCCGTCGGTGTATATGGAAGTGCCACCATTTGTTTCGGGACACCAATCCGTCCTCTCCCAGTCTTCTCTGCTGGGAATGTTTATTTTGAAACAGCTATCCCCGACTGTAGTGGTCGCACAACGATCTGTGCTTAGAGGGAGAAAACTGTAAGATTCCAGAATACTGGAGTGTCCAATAGTACCCGCACCCCAACTGGAGGTTTCTCTAAGGCGCAGAGCTGATGCCGCCGCTGACCGAAACCCTTCCAGATCAAGTGGCAAAATGCCCAGAATGACCTGGAGGGCTTCGTTGGGCGTTGTCCTTAGCGCACCGCTTATACAGATCATATTGGATCTATGGACTTTCCGCAACAGATTCAGGTATGTTGCCTTGCTCAGCGCAGGCCACCATACGACGACTCCATACAGCATGATTGGGCGAATGATGGCCGTGTAGATCAAACTGCATACTCTAGGGCTGAGCCCCCATTTTTTTGCCAATGGCTCTTTTGCATGTGTAAAGAGCGATGCAAGCTTTCTTCTGGCGCTGAAGAACATTCTCCTTCCAATTCAATTTCCTGTCCAGAACTATGCCTAGAAACTTGGCCTTATCCGACAAGCCCAGGCGCGTGCCATCTAGTTTTGGTAGGCTTAGTGGCGGTATTTTGTACCGGTTGGTGAAGAGGACAAGTCCACTTTCCCCGGGTTGATACTAAGTCCGTAGCGAGAGGACCACGTCGAAACTTCTCGCAGTGCTACTTGCATCAGGTCACACAGAGTTTGTGGGAACTTGCCTCTGAATGCAATAGCTAAATCGTCTGCGTATGCCACTATCTTCCCGCCCCCCAGCTTGTGTCACGCAGCAACGAGTTGACTGTTCCATAAAAGCGGGGAAAGAACACCACCCTGGGGTGTTCCCCTTGTGACATAGCGTGATAACTCAACCATACCATATCTACGCCCAGATTAGTTAGAGCGGAGTTGATAGCCTCCGGGCTTATATTGTTGAATGTCTAGGAAGGCCACGAGACAGTAGTACTTTTCACACAGCGATTTCTCAATGACAGATACTAGGCTGTGCAGAGCGATTTCTGTTGATTTACCCTTGGTGTATACATGCTGATAGCTAGAGATAAGGTTGCTATCAATAGTCGTTGAGAGGTAGTCGCTTAGTATGCTCTCAAAGGTTTTGAGTACAAAGGACGAGAGATTGATCGGTCTGTAGTCTTTTGGCTCGTAGTGGGATGCCTTCCCAGCCTTAGGGATAAACACTACCGTGGCGCTTCTCCAGGAGCCCGGAATGTGGTTGAGAGCCAGGCAGGCTGTGAAGAGAAATACCAGCCATTTAGCTGATGTCTCCAACGTGTTTATAAGTTGCGCGGGGATAATCCCGTCCGGCCCGGCAGCCTTATACGGTTCACAGCTCCTAACTGCCCACCTTACCCTTTCCTCAGTGATGGGTATATTTACTGCCAGGTTTGTTGCAGGTGCTAGTGGTGCGTCATGCAGATTCCCCGGAAAATGTGTATTCAAGAGCACCTCAAGGGTTTCCTCTTCTGTGCTGGTCCAGGATCCGTCAGGTTTTCGCAAATAGCTGTTTGACTTTTCGAGAGGACTCGTCTAATTCTGAATTCTAATGCAGAAATTTCTCCACGAGGTTCTCTTCGCCTGTCTCAGAGATTTTTTGTAGGCCCTTAGTTTAGCTTTATATTCGTGCCAATGAGGCTCAGAGCCGAGGCATGATTTGCGGAGCGAGTCCAAATCGTAGGACCACCAATGTGGCCTGTGTTTACCGCGTGGGTTTGGCGCTGGACAAGCCTGTCCTAGAGCATTTGAGAGCGCCGATGTAAATGTGGTAACAAGATCCTACGGCTACTCTACTGATGAGGGGGCTTGTGAGGGCAGTACTGGTAGGTCTCTGTCTAATATTTCATTGTGTAACTGCCAATTAGTGTTGCGTGGATTGCGCTTCATGATTGGTTGTTCTACAATAAAGTCTAAAACCATTTCTATGTAACGGTGGTCGGAGAATGAATGTTCTTCCAGAACCCGCCATTTTCTGACCCACTCATAAGCGCCTTCACTACAGATAGTGAGGTCCATGACCTCCCTGTGGGTCTTAGTGATAAAAGTAGGCTCATTACCCACGTTGCAAGTTACCAGGTTGGTTGTTAAGAGGTAATCATACAGAGACTCACCCCTGGCATTGATATCGGAGCTCCCCCATTGGACATGGTGAGCACTAGCGTCCGCTCCAATAATAAGATTACCCGTGCAGAAATTTGACACCAGGTCTTTCACCTCCGTTTTTGGTGGGGGTTCTTCGGCGTCGTAGGGCATATAGACCGACGCCACCGTCAGGCGGTGCTGTCGACCGTTAGACTGATAGCGGTAATATCACCATTGGTGTAGTTAGGTAGGAGAAAGGAGTTCAACTCAGACTTGACCAAAACACACGTTCGGACTTTGCTCTCCTCGCTGGGTCGAACGAGCTTGAAGTCCTTAGTCCCAAATCCGCAGATTCTCGAGCTATTGACCCAGGGTTCTTGAATGAGGACCACATCCACGTCGCCTTTAGAAAGACGACTACCTAAAACAGCCGAGGCCACTTTAGATTTGTGCAGATTAATCTGAAGCACCACCAACATGAGAGCGCACAGACTTCCCTGCCGTCCCCATATCGTCGAGGTTTGCCCCATCCCGGAGGTTGCCTATCAACGACGAGTTGTTCCAATTAACTGCCCGTTATGGTGTTGCCGGAGTCCTGCTGTCTGTAGCGTTAGATGTTAATCGCTCAGCGTTGGCTGCTACCACCGTGACGTCGAGGATTTCCTCGTCCTGTAGGCTGTCCTCCATCTCCGAGTTGTTCACAGCACTATCGCCAAGGGACGTGGCGGATAACATGCTTTCCGCATCGGAATCCTCCGTTTCCTCTTCTCGTAATTCGTTTTCCGGTTCCCCGGAGCAGCCGAGAAGGCAGCGCGCTGAGCATCACCACGATACACGTGGATAACGATCTGGCCTACGCTGTAGTGTACTAGGCCATTGTACCTTTTGAGGGGCTCGATTGACTCTTTATTCATGGTGAACACCACCTGTCTGTCGGGCCCTACCGCATCCCCGACCAGATTGACACTCCAGTCATGCGTTGGGAGGGACGGATTCATTAGCCGTAGCATCCTGAGAATCCTCTCGGGTTCGTCAGGGATGGCCGGAATCCACGCCCTTGCCCTTGGACGAGCTGGAATGTGCTTCCAGTCGACGACCTCTATCTTTGCGCCCTTGTAGACTTCACCCAGTTTAGCAGCTGCTGCCTTGTACAGTGCTACGGTTTTTGCTTCCTCGCATGCGAGTAATTTAATCATGGCAAAGTAGTACCTAAAAATATTGAGCAATATGGCATTTGCAACATTTTTTCACGACTTTTTTAATTGTCCATGTCATACAGAAGAGAGATAAATAAGCAAAGAATTAAAAATTAAGGAAGTCTAAGTTCGGGTGTGCCGAACATTAAATACCCAGTGGTAATTTTCAGAACGGGATAACAATGATATAGGACCTAGGAAGATTTACGTAAAGTTTATACTATCTTAGCTATTTAACTTACCGAATTATGTCAATTTATGTGATTTTCGAATTTATGCAATTTCGTCCAATTACATCAGGTATGCTCCCTATTATGTTAGTATACCTTGTACCAATTTCATCGTTCTACCGTAATCAGTTTAAAAGTTATGACCCGTGAAATTTTCAAATATGCCTCCCTGAAAAGTGGGCGATGCTACGCCTACTTTTAAAAATTTATCAAAAAATCATAATAGAATGACATGGGGGTTCATCCTACCAAACTATATCATTTTAGCCATTTCCGTTACCGAATTATATCAATTTAGGTGACTTTCGAAGCTTTCGATATCGAAAGTGAACGTGGTTGGAGAGGGATATTTTTCAATTTCATCAGGCATACTCCCAACGATACTAGTATGCGGTGCCACGTCCACTATAAAAAATGTATGGAAAAATCATAAGAGAATGATCAGGGGGGCTCACATATACCGAGATATGTCAATTTTCGAAATTTTCGATATCGAAAAAGGGGGCGTGGTTATCATCCGATTTCGCCCATTTTCAATAGCAACCTACCTTGACCAAAAAGTAACCTGTATATAAAATTTCATGCAAATATCTAAATTTTTACTCAAGTTATCGTGTACACAGGCGGACGGACATGCCTTAATGAACTCCTCTTTTCAACCTAGAGCTAGGTACTAACATCGAGTTTCACGTGAAACAGCTGTCAAAATCCATACAAAATTTCTTGTCGTGAAATAGCCGTGAAATTTCGCTTGTACTTCACGGCAAAGTAGTACTGAGTTCACGACCTTAAAATATTGCGCAATATGGCATTAGCAACATTTTTTCACGACTTTTTTAATTGTCCATGTCATTTAAAACAGTGCGAAAAGTGACATTTGTTGACATTGACCCTTGAAAATGGAAAAATTACAGAAGAGAGATAAATAAACAAAAAATAAATGAAAGAAAAAATTAAAATTGCTAGCAACATTTCACGACGAGTCAATTGCATGTTGCCGGTGAAATTCCACGGCTTTGATGATAGTACTTAGAACTTAAGAACTTTCATATATGGAACTCTATATCTATCTCGATTATTTTGTGCCGTTACATACTACCGTTATGTGAACAAAATGAATATACCCTTGTACTAGTACTAGTACGCTGGGTATAATGAAATAAAAAAATGAAAATTGCTAGCAACATTTCACGACAAGCCTATTGCATGTTGCCGGCGAAATTCCACGACTTTGATGATAGCACTTGGCTCAAGGTAGTACTGAGGTCACGCCGTAATAATATTGCGCAATATGGCACTAGCAACTTCTTTTTACGGCATTTTAAATTGTCCATGTCATTTAAAACAGTGCGAAAAGTGACATTTGTTGACATTGACCCTTGAAATTGGAAAAATAACAGAAGTGAGAAAAAAAATTGGCAAAATAAAGGCCATTTTGGTAGGTTTTCACACAAATTTTGGTAGGAATCAAATTTTCAAAGTGGCAACTTTGGTACATAGTCCTACTTTATCCCTTCTAATGCCACATCTCTAACTTAACCACTTGTAAACCATCTATTCGAACTTATCCAACGTCCAACCAGTATACATATGTATGTTCTTATGTTTGTATTTGCATGGAAAACCACATTAATTTATCTGAGCTATCTGTGGTATAAAAGCCTTTCGTAAAAGATGTGAAACTTCACATTATAACCCTGCGAGAAATTCAGAATCGTATAAGTTCGATTTTTTTTTTAACGCATTGCTTTTGAAGTTTCGAATGTACTGATAGTTGTGATCTCTTTCAAGTAAAGTTTTACTGGAACGTCTTCCCATAATTGGTTCTCAGATTACGGGTAACTGTACTTGTATCCGGACACTTAACGTTTTCCTCCTATTTGACTTGGGCTAAAATTTTTTTCATAAAAACCATTTTGACTGGAAAATGGAAACGACTTAGTTAAAGTATAATTTTGTTACTAGTGCAGACGCGAACCAAATTTATCAAAGGTGTCTTTGTCTAAACCTTCTGATTATAGACCCATCAGCATTATACCAGCGTTTGCCAAGGTGTGTGAGTCCTTGATGGCAGCTCAAATTTCATATTATGTTCAGGTACACAATCTCTTAAGCCCGCTACAATCAGGATTTCGCCCTAAGCGCAGCTGCTCTACTGCTATGATTAAGATACTCGACGGTATTAGAATATGCTTTGACAATGGGGATCTAACACTTATTTGTCTCTTAGATTTTTTGCAAGGCATTTGACTCTGTTAATCGCAGCCTGCAATGTGAAAAACTCAAATGTTACTTCGGATTTTCTGAGAGCTGTGGTAAGCTTATGGCTAGCTACCTATCTGAAAGAACTAAGGTTCTGCATCATCATCATGTACTATTTCATCTGGTGTACCGCAAGGTTCTGTACTTGGCCCTCTTCTGTTTAGTCTTTTTGTCAATGATGAGCCTCTGTATGCCAATTTGTTAATGTCCATGCTTACGCTGACGACATTCAATTGTATTTGTCTAGTCGTATTGGTCTTGTTGATGATCTGTGCTCTAGAATAAATAGCGACTTGCCCGTTATTTCAAAATGGGCTTGTGAAAATTGTCTTTGTTTGAATGCAAACAAGTCGTATGTGTTGTTATAAATACTAAGCTAAGCTCTGTCGACGACGTGTATAAAGTTGTGAGCAATGTCTATTTGGTTTTGCGTAGATTAAGAATGTCTTCGTCGTTTACGCTCTTAGAGACCAGAAAAAAGCTAGCCAACTTGTAATGCCACATATAACCTACTCAGAGCTCGTTTATAGTCGACTTGATTCTGCTTCGTACCACAAAATTGATGTTGCCTTTAATAACATAACGCGTTATGTGTACGGTTTAAAAAAATATGATCACATCTCTCTTTGGGAGTGCAAGGTACGATGATGTACTACTTTTGACTATATGGCGGCTCGGAATTGTATATTTATGTTTAACCTCATTGAATTTAAAATACCTCACTACCTCTATGAAAAACTACAATTTTCTACGTCTTGTCGGCGCCGTAACTTGACAATTCCTAGATATGTTTACCTCCCTTCCTTGAGACTATTTCTTGTAAAAGCTGTAAGGCTGTGGAATTCCCTTCCTTAATCTCTTTAAGGTGTCCTGGGTAGGATCAACTACAGAGGATTGATTCATGATCACTCCAGTTCAGTGTGGTTAATGTGGCTTTGAAGCAAATACGTCTTTCAACTCTTTTCTTCTTTCTCACCTAATAAAAATGTCACTCCTCTTTTTAGATGTAAGAATAATACTTATTTTATTTTAAGTACTTATAAACTCTGTAATAACATAGCTGATGATTTGCTTTAAAAGAATGTCTTACAGACACAACCACTTTACCCAATAAATTGAATTGAATTGAGTTTTGAAAGAACATTAAAAAATTTTCGAGGTCCATTACAAAAAAGGTATATATTAAAGGAAAAAGATCAAGTTTGAAATTAAAATTAAAAAAAAAAACATATTAGAAACGTCCAAATTTGAAAAAACTGATAAATTTTTTTCAATAAAATTTTTTTAAATTTATATTCGAAAATAACGGGAAAACTACTTTAGATAACGGTTTCCATGAAATTGGGCGTTTAAACTAAAACTAAGCTCGCACTGAAGTTTAAACTTGCACTGAAAAACCGGGCCAAAGTATACTTTCTTTAAATTAAAGTAGTTTAGAACCACAATCTGATTTTAAAACAAAATTGGGCGTGAAGCGCCCACTTTTTCCGCTTATTTTTTTATGTTCGCCCTGAAAAAAAGCTTTTAAACTAGGTACTCCATTTTCACATTAAAATGAGAAACCTTCAAATGTAAATGGGAAATTTTCATTTGAAAATCAGATTAGTCAATTTAAAATGAGAAAACTTCATTTCAAAATCAGATTAGCCAATTTAAAATAAGAAAGCTTCAGTTTAAAATGAGAAACATTTATTAGAAAATCAGAATAGACACTTTAAAACAAGGAATGAAACCGATTAAAATAAAGTTCCGGTTTCGGTTACGGTTTTGTAACGTGTTTCGGTTTCGGTTCCGGTTTCGTTCTTCAACATTTATTTCGGTTTCGGTTACGGTTTCGTTCCGGTTTCGGGTTCCAAATAAAAACACCAACACAAAAAATTGTGCTACTTACTACAAAACTCAAATATGTACCTAAATGCAAAATAAGTCTGAATTTTTATAACTTTACTCCGGTGGTCATGATGAATTTTCTCCAATATATAGTAATAAATAATTCTTCCGCTATTTATTTAAAAAAAATTTCTTCAAAATAAGTTTAAAAAATTTACTCTACTTTTTCTATTAGAAAAATGTTAAAATGGAACGTATAAGTGATGCTTTCTGAGACGGCCACTAAACATTTTTTTTCGGATGTCGTAGATTTTTTTCGATGACTTCATTCGCCTATAGTTTAATTCTTTCGGTATTTTGATATTGAGGTCAAAAAGTGTCTTGCTTAACGATTCAGTTATTCAGGGTAGCCTGTTTTAAAATATGTGGCCACAAAAAAATTCAAAACCGTTTGGAACCGGTTCCGGCTTTTGAAACGGTTTCGGTTTCGTTCTTTTTCAGAAAAAAATAGCGGTTACGGTTGCGGTTTCGGTTTTGAAAGTTGAATCGGTTTTAATCGGTTAGGTTACGGTTTCGGTTGCGGTTTCAATCCTTGTTTTAAAATAAGAATATTTCAATTCAAAAGAGAAAATTTTCATTTGAAAATAAGAATAGTCACTTTAAAATTGCGAAGAAGCCAAACTCTATGTCTGCTGGCGACTATAGGCCTATTAGTATACTGCCATCATTCTCCAAAGCTTGTGAGAGTTTGATGGCAGAGCAAACTTTAGCCTTTGTTCAAAATAATAATTTAATATCTCCTCTCCAGTCTGGATTCAGAAAAAATCATAGTTGCTCGACAGCAAAGCTAAAAATATTGGACGATATAAGAATTGATTTTGACAAAGGTCATTTAACACTTCTATGCCTTCTTGACTTCTCCAAGGCGTTTGACTCAGTAGATCACAGACTATGTGAAACTTATGGCCAGTTATCTTAAAGGAAGAACACGGAAGGTTAAATGTGGAGGATCTATATCCTCGTCCAAAACTTTAAACACTGGTGTCCCTCAAGGATCTGTCCTTGGCCCACTTTTATTTAGCCTCTTTATTAATGACGTTTTCGCGGTATGCAAGTAAAAAATTTAGGTTTCATTCTCAACTCTAAGCTCAGTTGCACTGATCACATAAATAAGGTTGTTGGGCTAGTTTATGGTATACTCCGGAAGCTTAGAGCAGGGCCGTAGCCACGGGGCGCGAAGGGGCGCGCAGCGCCCCCAAGCCACCACGGAGCGCCCCCAAAAATTTTGAAAGCATTTCCCATATCATTGATTTCAGTCAATGTGTGATAGAAACGCAGGTTTTACTCAAAAAAAAAAAAAAAAAATGATTGAAACACGTGTAAATCAAACATTTTTGTATAGTTGGTGAACTTTAAATTGAATACTTCCATTTATAATGACGTTTGAGTCGGCATTAATTGAATTTAAGAGTCGACATTGATGTGCTGTGTATCCCAGTGGAAAAGTGGGTAATGCATTACCTTTTTCGTTAATGAAAAGATGATAAGGTAATGTATAAAGTAGTGTATAAAGAACGAATACATCAATAAATTTTTCTACAGCGATGTCAAAGAAGGTAATGTGTATTTGACATTGATACCTTACCACGTACATAACCTATTTTAAATTCGCTTGCTTTTTTAAGATCTTTTCATTGATTACTGTTTCATGCATCTTTTCATTGACGAAAAAGGTAGTGCATTACCTTTTCCCACTGGCATACTAAATTCAAACATTTCTTTTTTAATAATACCTAAATATTTTCAACGTCCTGCAAAGAACTTTGAATATGATTACACCGCTATTTGAATGATGGCATATTTTGAGAAAGGCTCGTTTCAAACCTTGAAAACATTGTTAAAAATAGAAATTTAATTTTTCATTTTTAAACCACTATTGGAAGGTTTATTTTGGCAAGCCATTAAGTAATTTTTATTAAAAAATGTTGCATACTTTGAACAAGATTGAACATACAGTTGCATATATGTAAATGGGAATTGGCAAAATGCACATTCGTGAGTTTGGCATTGCTGGCATTCCAAAAGCACAACAGTTGTAAACTGTTGAGTCAACTGTCAAATGCGATTCACAGAATTGTTAAGCCAGACGTCAATCTGCTGATCCAACAGTTGCAAATATTGTGCTTTTGGAATGCGCCAATTGTACCGACGATATGTTTGTTAAATTTATCATTCGTACTTTTTGTTATGCGTAGGCATGTAAAGGCGTAGTAGTAAATATAATAGCGTTTGACCATTGGCTGCAGCAGCACTTCAGTTTGCGAATGTGCATTTTCTGCATTAGCAAGGAGTGATAGCATACGCCGTATGTCAATGTCAACTCAACGTCTTTGTGACTTATCATTCATGGCATTTGAAAAAAAAAAATGACTTGATTCTCTGAATGTGGATGATATAACTCGAAAATTCGCTCAAAAAACCCGAAGAATTCAGTTATGTTAACGACTGCACATTGTCAAGTAAATTTTTTTTGTAAACACATATATGTTTTCTTTTCAGTAAAATTCAGATCATCTAAATAAAGCCCGATTGTAGTAAATTATTTTTTCTCTCATCTCTGAAATGAAATAGTTATGAACATTTTCAAAATGGTAAGAATGTTACATAAATAATGCTTTAGTTCTTGAAAATCAGATTTTTATCAGCGCCCCTTAATTTTTGATTCGCGCCCCCAGACGGTTCGGTGTGGCTACGGCCTTGGCTTAGAGTATCTGCATCTTTTACGCCAGTGAAAACAAGGCAAAAATTAGTGCAGCAACTAATAATGCCACTCATCTCTAAATTAGATTTAGATTTAGATTATTTATTTCATTATTCTCATAGGTACATACATATATTGATAACTTAGTTTACTTCTTAACAATATCATTACTTATATGGAATAGTTAGTGACATCTTTATTTTATATAATAAAAATAGTGTTGTATGTCACATCATGTTTTAACAAATTCAATTACATAAAAAGTATAGTAGTGGGGTGAGCAAAAAAGGATACAATATTTGAACACAAATTTTATTTAAAGTAAGAACATAATCATGGTATTCGTTTAAAGTCTTATATGCCTCGTAAAGATCGTATACAGTGTAAACCTCGTAAACTTGTATGAAAAATGACAGGAATACGAGTTCTACATCATTTACGAGGCATATAAGACTTTAAACGAAAATCCTTAATGTTTAAAAAATAAATTGATTAAATGAAGCTCATGGAGCAATTTTAAGAAAAAAGATAAAAGCGAAGTTGACAAAATTCCTCATATGAAAACAGAAAGAAGAAAATTCAAGACTATGCAATGCTCATACATAAATACACATGCCGCTGTATCATACGACGTAGTGCATTAAAACTTCTACCTGGTTGACATCAAAATCAAGAAGCCAACATTTTATTTTTTTCAAAAACACAGATCTGGATCTGATTTCTCGTATGTTTTCTGGAAGGGAATTAAAAAGTTTGCAGGATAAGACAGTGTAGGAATTTCTGAACAATGTTGTTCGAAAAACTGGCAAAGAAACAAGTGTGCTATGGTTACTACGCAGGCTGTACATGCCTCGTATTGGATTTTGTAAATAGCCACCTCTCATTTAAAATATTTTTAAAACTTTGTAATAGAACAAATGCCGAACTGGGAATATGACTTTGAATGAACTATACCATAATAAACTGTTTTCAGTGTATGGTTTGAAACGTATTTTCTTAGGCGGTAAAGTATACGATTGGATGAAAGTAAGTATTTTCTTAGAGTTGCGATTTGCTCATTCCAGTTTAGATTGCAATCAATTGTGACTCCTAGGTATTTGAAGCTATCCACTCTTTCAACTTCAAAGCAGTTAGAGTCACATGCTGTATTATTATGAAAAGAACACGCATAACGATGGTTGGAGCACATATTACTATATAGGATATTATGTTTGCACACTGCACTGTGAAAAGTTATATTAAGATCTTGTGATTCTTGGAGTTTTGGATTAAAGAACATTAGTTTGGTTTTATTGCTGACAACCAGTTTATGTTCCGCAAACCATGACCGAAGTATGTGAATATCGTGGTTAAGATCCGCTATCAAGTTTAAAGGATCCGTTGAGTCGTATGCAATTCCTAGGTCATCCGCAAATGCTTTGACTTTAACCTTAAAAGGTTGAATAAATAGTGAGTTTACATAGACAAGGAATAATATGGGACCAAGAACCGATCCTTGTGGCACACCAGAGCTTATGACTTTGGGTTCACTGAGAGTGCTGCCTATTTTAACTCTCTGGCTCCGATTTCCTAAATGAGACACAAACCATTTGTATAGAAAGCCACGAATACCCAAATTATTAAGCTTATTCAAAAGACGGTCATGATCAACCATATCGAATGCTTTTGTAATGTCCACAAAGAGCCCAGCACAATCTTTTTTTGAGTCTATTGAACGTTTCATTCAATAATGCCACTAGATAAGTGTACGGAATTGGTAGATATGACCATGTTTCGGCTTGGCGAACCAAAATTTTAGGCTGTACGCTTGAAAACTATCTGCTCGCAAGGAATTGTATATTTCTGTACAAAGTTAGCGTGTTGAAACAGCCAACCTATCTTCATGAGAGACTGACACCAGTAAGGTCGCACCGACTCCATAGTTTCATCATTCCGAAATATAAGTATTTGACGTCGTCTAGATTGTTTTTCGTTAACGCGATAAGAGCTTGGAATTCAATTCCCGAGCACGTAAAGGCTGGACTGACCAGATTTAACTACAAGACAAGACTTTATAATTTTTTTTGACATCAAGGAATTATGAACCTATTCTCTGCTTTATCTTTCCCATCGCTTTATTCTATTCTTTTTAATTCTGTTGTTATTCTCAAATAAATCTGTATTCTAATAGTATCTGTAATATATAATATTAGTATCTAAGCAACAATTGTGAAATTTATAAATATTGAAGTACTGTTAAAAGACTTAAGTCTTCCTTTGTACTACTTGAAGAAATAAATAAAATAAATAAATAAATAAGAATATTTCATTTAAGAATAAGAAACTATCAAATTAGAATCAGAAATTAGACAAATGTTTACCCCGTTTGTTCAATTCGTAAGTATTCTCATTTTGAAACGAAAGTTTCTTATTTTCAAATTAAGCATCATCGCGAATAACGTTCTAAGTTGCAAAATCAGAATTTGTCAGGAGAGCAAAAAAACGTCATTTTTTTTTTAGATTTATTTCTCTCATCTGTCTCCTTAACTTTTTCTTCTATATCTTTCATATTATCAGTTTTACACCTTCCATATGATCTTCCAGTACCGTTACAAATCACCTTCGACGCTTCTTTGCAAAATAATGTAAGTCAATTTAAATTACCCTACTATTTTGAAATGCATTTTTACAGTTTTGGTGTTTCAAATTTTAGAAAATTTGTTATCTGGACAATGCAAGAGAGCAATACAAAATGTTGTATGCAATAAAAACGGTTTTGAAAAAAATTACACTTAGAACGTTATTCGCGGTGATGCTTCAAATGATGTTTTCCTATTTTGAATTGAATTCATCAGGTGTTAAACTCATTTGGGAATTTTGACGTTTATGCAGAAGAGTTTACACTTGTACCTACTGATCCACAATGCAATCTACTTGACTCGGATATAGCCTGCCCATATTGAAGACATCGGCTCCAAACCACAACGACAATTTAGCAAGGCTTGACGATGATTTGCGATGTAAATGTACTATTACACTCTAAAAACTCCGTTTAATATTGCTACCATAAAAGTTGTAATTTTTTGTTGAAGACTAAAATTTTTTCGCAATTTACTACTACATATTTTGCGATTTTACTAACATTTTTGATTAGAATTACATACAGAAATTATTATTTGATCGCTTATTCGAAAAATTGCATTTTGCAGTGGTAAAGTTACATCCTGAAGAGGTAAGTATTCGATGGCCTCATGGTAGACGTCTGGGTTGAGCGTTCAAGAGACTTACCTTCGGTTGTCGGTGAAGTCCAATATAAGAACTCTGAAATTTGTGTATGTTTTATTTCACCCTTTTAATGTTGAGATTTAAACGTTTGTCTGTTAAATTTTTCAGTGTGTAATTTCGCATCCCTAAAGGTAGGTAAAAAGTAAGTAAGTAGGCAGCGAAATTACACAGAAATTGCGAGAAGTGTAGGAAGGAATACAGCTGGTACCCTAACCTAAAGTTATATAACCATTTGCAGTTTATTCAATATTCCCTGAAAATTTCGAGGTTTACAGCATTTCCCACTGGGCATCTTGTACACAAATAACACCGCACATATACACAACTCACATTTGTAACTTTGACAGAGCACTAGTATTAGTATTGTATGAAATTAACGAGCAAATGTACAAGTTAACTTGGCTAGATTGAAAAATAAGTTTTGGCCTTTTCGATAGACCGTCGTCCGTTGTGTAAGTCCTAAAATTAACAACACCCATATGTTATACGGCAAAAACTACCAAAACCTCCAACCTCAGTCTTGAGGCGGGTAAATATTTGTGGTGTTCGAAGGATACGTCCAGAATATTTACACTTAAAAGGGCAAATTATGTGTTGAACAGAAAGTTGCCAAGCCATCACTTGGAATATTGACTAGTTTTGAACTGAAGGCATTCCTATCTTGAGAGCGTATGTAATACATTTGTATGATAATAGTTGTAACTGTCGTTGGCGGACTTTCGGGGGGAAGGTTTCGCGTTCAAACCCCATATTCGGAACGATTATTGTGAAAATATGCATATATTTTCTTTTTATTAACATCTTTTTGGTTTTTTTTTTTTTAGTATTTTTAGATACATACCTATATATTTAAATACATATGTAAATATCTTTCATATACATAATTATATTTCAGTCGATTCTGATGTGCAAAATAAAGCTTTCGAGATATTGGCTGTTAAAAAGTGGAAAACAGGGTTAGTGGAAAAACGCCATAATCTTGGAAAATGCCATTTTTGTCAGTATAAATACATAGATACCTGCCAAAAAATGTTACTTTATAATGACATATATAACAAGGGCCAGCCTTCTTTTTATACCTTTCATGAACATGAAATGGTATTATAACTTTGGTCCGATGTTTTTAAGTATGAGAGGAAGAAGAGATGGACCTATCAATAAGTATACCGAAATTATCAGAATGACGAGATGAGTTGATTTAGCCATGCCCGTCTGTCTGTCTGTCTATTTGAACGCAAACTAGTCCCGCAGTTTTTGATATATTTGGCTGAAATTTTGTATGCGGCCACCATTTTCTAATATAGGAATCATTTGTCGGAACCAGCAATATCGGACCGATATTACATATAGCTCCCATACAATCGATTGTTTCGATAAACGGATTTTGGGCTATAACTCCTGTAATTAACGAGGTAGGAACGTGAAATTTTGTAAGAATTGTTTTTTTTTTATATAAAAAATACCGAGGTTGAAAATCATCGAGATGGGATAAATATTTCACATAGCCCCCATACAATCGTTTGTTTCGATAAACGGATTTTGGTAGATAACTCCTGAAATTATATAGGTAGGAAAGAGAAATTTCGTAACAATTGCTCTTTTATAATGTGAAATGTCGATGTCAAAAATCAATGAGATTGGACCAATATAACACATCGCCCCCATATAATCGATAGTTCCGATAATTTCGGTATTAGCTAAAGTTAAATTGAGACAGGCTGTATTGGGGATCGAACAGTGAAAATCGTGATGCTTATTCATGATAGGTATATAGCCTTCGGCACAGCCGAAGACAGCTTTCCTTACTTGTTTTATTTGTCATTGAATCTATTACACGAAAAAAATACCTGTCACGAGATAGCATTTTTCTGGTAGATCTCAATGAGATAAGAAGAACTGCGTACGAGAAATTTGCCGGACACCCTCAAAATCTTGAGTTAGGGGTCAAAACTGGTTTTTCGTACCTTTGCACACTTATGACCCTGTATCTTAGGTGTATGGATGTAACAGCCATGGATCGCGTCAAAATGGATGTAACGTGTGACACCCCTCTTATGCAAACGGCCCAAAAGCTTAAGCCCCTGTTATGGAATTGACGTTTTTCGATTTTCATGCAATCGAAATTTTTGCAAACATGTCATGAAAACTAGTTTTCACACACTGAGAGAAATGCATTGAATGTTGTGACAATATCACTATTGATAACGCCGAGTTTGATGCAATATTCATTCAGAATGAGCGAGTTATCAAATATTATTTGCTCCCAATAAAAAGTAAAATGACATGTCAACCATTTCGATATGATGTACTATTTTTTATATTTATGGATAGAATACTAATATATTTGAACGGCATGTCAATATCTATGGTCGTGATATGAATTTCTATTGTCGGTATATCCATATCCATATTTACTACATAGCAATAATGGTAGAGACAGCGTATTAATATATATGGACGAAATGTAAATTTTTCTGGGACGCATAATCATAATAGTTCAACAATTTTTACTATGGATTTTCTAACAATATTACAACTTGTTGGAGCGGTTTTTTTAAATTCAAAATTTCTTATGATTGAACATTTTTCTAAAAATTGTATAATATGCCGTAGCGGAATGGTAGAACACTGGGCTAACGTGCCAGAGGAGCAAGGTTCGAGTCTCACTGAAACCAGATGTCAAATTATATAAAATTTGGGGTTTTAAACTATTTAGAATTTATCAATAGTTTATATGGATACCATTTCAATAGTGATTTATCAAAAAAGCATTGATGAAACATCCATATTCATTGATGGGACAGAAATATCAATTTTTATTTAATGTGATATCAATAATTATGGATGTTCCATCCATAGATTCCCCTCCGTGCATGTACAGTTTTATATCTCAGCCGTAACCGAAGCCGAAATAAGTTTTGAAGAATGAAACCGAATCGTGTTACAAAACCGAAACCGAAACCGGAACGTTATTTTAATCGGTTTTATACCTTGATTAAAACGTATAATATAAATATTTTATTAATTTTGTATGAAAAAATTAAGATAAATTTTAAAGTTTACTTCAGAAAACGGCTCTAATTTCATGACAATAAGAAAGTTTCGTATACAGATCCGAATATACAGAGCTATAATAAACATAAATAAAGCTTACATCTATAATTGTTATATCCAGGCGCGTATTCAGGGACACCACGAAATGCGCCAGTTTATGCAATTTTTTTGTATGTGACTGTAAAAAACTCACGGGATAATATTTTTTGATTTAACATTTGAAATAACAAAAATTGCGACAAAGCCAAAGAAAGAAAACTTCAAAAGTCCCCATTAATATCATGTGTGGTAAAAAAGTTATTTGGGGGCAAAGGTGAACATTTAGGGTTTTACGAATTTTTCTCGTAAACGGTAATTTTTTCGAAAAATTACTTTCGACCAATCTGTACACCTGAAAATTCACTATAAAATTCTACCTATCATTTTTCTAAATTAAGCTGTCCCAGACGTTGCATCTGCATCCCGATCCTTATCGCTGTCTACATGTGGGGTAAAATTCCTCAAGCGGCCCACCTAAAAATTCGATTTGAATGAAATTTGGTGAAAGTGATCTGCCATTTAAGAAAAAAATATCACCAAAGTTCGCGTAAAATATTGGATGGTTACCGAGATATACGGGTTTGAATTCGCAATTTTTTTTTCTTTAAATTATAGGACATGTAATTGACATGCTAAGAAGGAACATGGAAAGCGTTTTCTAAAGTATTTTTTCCGTTATTTTCGAATATAACTTAAAAAAAAATTGTATTAAAAAAGTTTAGTAAAAATGCATGGAATCATCAGATCACTTCATGCTCAACTGTCCCGCTTTGATTTCCACCTCGTCATCCTCCATGCAGCTCACGCAGTTCGGATTTTCAGCAGTGCCCCGTCAACACCCCAATCATAGTGGAAAGGTGTGCCTTGGAGAACCTGAGTAGTTCCGCCGATCGCCTGGAGTCAACCACTGGCCAGAAGGACTTCGACACCTTACAAGAGGTGGTATCAGCACAGCGCTTGCTTAACTGATCTGAAGCCCATCTACCCAAAAGCAGACCACAGGTGGCAAGGGGAATACCAAGTGTTCCGAAGGCACCCATTTCCATTTCAAGAGTGCCCTCCCTGGCCAAGTGATCCGCATGGCAATTGCCGGGAATGTCACAATGGCTTGGCACCCAAATAATTTGTATTTTGAAGTAGTTGGACGCAACCGTAAGCGATTCCAGACAGTCGCTAACCGTCCTTGATCGAACGTTGCTTGCGCTCAAGGCCCTAATTGCCGCTTGACTATCGGAGTAGATATTGAACCCTTGACGGCGAATGCGCTAGACAGCATTCCATCCACCGCATCCTTGATGGCGACAATTTATGCTTGGAAAACGCTACAGTGATCAGGCAGCCTAAATTTCCTACTCATCCCAAGCTCCTGACAGAAAAAGACCCCCCCCCCCCCCCCCCCAAACAGAGCCATCCAGCTTTGACCCATCCGTAAACAGGTTCACCTGACCCTCCTCCGAGAAACGTTCTCCGGCTGACCACTCGTCCCTTTCGGGTATATAAGTCGAAAAACCCTTCACGGGTGTAGAGGTTGGCGCACAGTAATCTGTTCTGTTTGGGACGAATTCAAACCTGGATAGTATGTTGGAGTGACCATACTGAGCAAGCTTATATCCAGCGTCTCGGAGCCAAATTGTAGCTCGAGCCGCGCCTAATTTTCCTACTATGTCCACTGGTTGCTGATTGAGCATGACATTCACTGATCCCAACCCCATAAAACATAATAGGTTTCACCACCATCTCGTACAACCAATATACCACCCTTGGAGAGAGACACCATCGTTTGCCAATGGCCCCTCTGCAACAATACAAGGCGACCGAAGCTTTCCTGGCCCGGTCCTCTACATTAGGCTTCCATGACAGCTTCCTGTCCAGAATAACCCCTAGGTACTTAACCTTTTCGGAAAGCACCAACGGTACTCCCCCAATGGAGGGTAGTAGGTAGGTAGAAGTGGCTGCCGCAAAGGCACACCTAGGCCAGTAATAAAAGGCCCGTTGTGATACCACCAAACACTAGGAAAGTCAGTCCCGGGGCCCGGCCATATGGAAAATCCCAGTGCTGTTGGGACTCTCCATATAGCCGAAACCCGGGACTGACACTCCTAACCGACACCGCTACCCCTCCTCGAACCATTTTGATAACTTGATGAAGGCCATCAAGTCCTTTATGTCTAGCTCCGCGACCTGGCTTAAGCTAACCAGGAAGGGAACTCCCAGAGAGCGCCTTCTCGCTCCGCTTAAGGCCGGGCAGTTGCAGATGAGATGCTCCACCGTTTCCTCTTCCTCATCATCTTTGCAACTCCTGCAGCATCGTCGGTAGGGAACGCCTAGCCTTGCTGCGTGCCTACCAATAAGGCAGTGCCCGGTTAAAACACCTATTAATATGGAGATTTCCTTCCTTTTTAGGGCGTATATGTGTCTAGATCTTTTAAGATCGCATTTTGGCCAGGTTTGCTTGGATATCCGGCACCCTGGGGCTTGTAGCCATCTTTCGTTGGCTTCGCGGAGTGTATGCTCCTTCAGCATTAGCTTGCACGTGGCAAACGGCATACCTATGCGCTCTTTATCTTGAAGAATCTGCTTGGTCGTGCCCTGCCTGGCAAGTTCGTCTGCCCTACAGTTTCCCTCAATGTCCCTGTGTCCCGGGACCCATGTGAGGTTCACGCGGTTCTGTTGGGCCATCTCTTGAAGAGATCGACGACAGCTGAGCGTCAGTTCAGAGTTGAACGAGTAAGAGCCAAGGGATTTGATGGCCGCTTGGCTGTCGCTGAAAATACAGATATCCTGTCCGATGGTGCGTTTACCTATCCAAGTCACGGCGTCCATGATTGCAGAAACTTCAGCCTGGAAGACGCTGCAGTGATCAGGTAGTCTAAAGGAGAGTTCTAGGTCCAAATCCCTTGAGTAAACCCCTCCTCCGACTCTGCCGTCTAACTTCGAGCCGTCGGTGTATATAAAAGTGCCGCCATTAGTAGCGGGACACCGATCTATGTTCTCCCAGTCTTCCCTGCTGGGAATGTTTATTCTAAAACAACAATCTCCGACTGTTGTGGTCGCACACCGATCTGTGCTCAGAGGGAGAAAGCTGTAAGATCTTAGAATACAGGAGTGTCCAATAGTGCTTGCGCCCCAGACGGACGTTTCCCTTAGACGCAGAGCCGATGCCGCTGCTGCCCGGTACCCTTCCAGATCGAGTGGCAAAAAGCCAAGAATGGCCTGGAGAGCTTCATTGGGCGTTGTTCTTAACGCCCCGCTTATACAGATCATGCTCGATCTGTGGACTTTTCCTAACAGATTTAGGTTTGTTGCCTTTCCTAGCGCAGGCCACCATACCACGACTCCATACAGCATAATTGGCTGGATTATCGCAGTGTAGATCCATCTGCAAATTTTGGGGCTGAGCCCCCATTTTTTGCCAATGGCTCTTTTACACGTGTAAAGTGCAATGCACGCTTTCCTCTGGCGCTGGATGACATTCTCCTTCCAGTTAAGCTTTCTATCTAGAACTGTGCCTAGGAATTTGGCTTTATCAGCTAAGTTCAGGCGCACGCCATCTAGTTCTGGTAGGTTCAGCGGTGGTATCTTGTACCGCCTGGTATAAAGGACAAGCTCCACCTTTCCCGGGTTGATGCTAAGTCCGCAGCGAGAGGACCATGAAGAAACTTCTCTCGCAGTGCTACTTGCATCAAGTCGCACAGGGTTTGTGGGAATTTGCCCCTATATACTATAGCTAAGTCGTATGCATATGCCACTACCTTCCCGCCCCCCAGCTTGTGTCTCGCAGCATCGAGTTGACAGTGAGGTTCCATAGAAGCGGGGAGAGAACATCACCCTGAGGCGTTCCCCTTGTGACATAGCGTGATAAGTCAACCGATCCCAGTGATGAAACTATTCGTCTACCCCTTAGCAGTTGATCAATAAGTCCAATAAGAGACCTGCTTATGCCCAGACTTGTTAAAGCGGTGTTTATAGCATCAGGGCTTATGTTGTTGAAGGCTCCTTCAATATCTAAAAGGCCGCAAGACAGTACTCCTTCTCATACAGCGATTTTTCAATAACAGAAACTAGGCTGTGAAGCTCAGTTTCTGTAGATTTCCCTTTGGTGTACGCATGCTGATAGCTACAGATCAGGTTGCTATCAATAGTAGAGGAGAGGTAGTCATTTATTATCCTCTCGAAGGTTTTGAGCACAAAGGATGAGAGACTGGTCGGCCTGTAGTCCTTGGGCTCGTAATGAGACGCCTTCCCCGCCTTAGGAATAAAGGCTACCGTGGCGCTTCTCCAGGAGCACGGAATGTAATTAAGAGCCAGGCAGGCTGAATAGAGAACTACCAGCCATTTAGCTGATATTTCCAGCGTGTTTATAAGTTGTGCGGGGAAAATCCCGTCTGGCCCGGCTGCCTTGAACGGCTCAAAGCTTTTGATTGCCCACCTTACCCTTTCCTCCGTAGTGGGTATGTTTACCGCCAGGTTTGTTGCAGATGCTACAGGTGCATCATACAAGTTCCCCGGAAAGTGTGTGTTCAGGAGCAGCTCCAGGGTTTCCCCTTCCGTGCTGGTCCAAGATCCGTCAGGCTTCCGTAAATAGCTAATGGCTGTTTGAGTTTTTGATAGCACTCGTCTAAGTCTCGCTGTATCATCGACTTTTTCGACCCCGGTGCAGAAATTTCTCCACGAAGTTCTCTTCGCTTGCCTTAGAGCCTTTTTATAGGCCCTCAGTTTAGCTTTATATTCGAGCCATTCAGGCTCCGTACCGATGCTCTTGGCCTTGTTAAATTGCTTCCTGCATGATATACGGAACGAATCCAGGTCGTAAGACCACCAGTGGGGTCTATGTTTGCCGCGTGGTTTTGGTACTGGACAAGCCTGCTCTAGGGCATTTGAGAGCGCCGTTGTAAAGGTCGTTACCAGATCATCCAGTTCTCCCACTGATGAGGGGGCTTGTGGAGGTAATACTGGTAGGTCCCTAGCTAATATTTGGTTATGTAGCTGCCAGTTAGTGTTGCGTGGATTTCCTTTCATAACTGGCTGCTCAAAAATAAAGTCTAACACAATTTCTATGTACCGATGGTCAGAAAATGAATGCTCATCAAGAACACGCCATTTTCTGACCCACTCATAAGCACCTTCGCTACAAACAGTGAGGTCTATAACCTCCCTACGAGCTTTAGTTATAAAAGTAGGCTCGTTACCCACGTTACAAACCACCAGGTTAGTTGTTAGTAGGTAGTCAAACAGAGACTCGCCCCTAGCGTTAATATCGGAGCTTCCCCACTGGACGTGATGAGCATTAGCGTCAGCTCCAATAATAAGATGGCCCGTACAGAAATTATCCACCAGATCTTTCACCTCCTTTTGTGGAGGAGGTTCTTCGGCGTCATAGGGCATATAGACCGACGCCATCGTTAGGCTGGTGCTGCCGACTGTTAAGCTGGCAGCTGTAACGTCACCATTTGAGTAGTTGGGTAATAGAAAGGTGTTTAGCTCAGACTTTACCAAAATACAGGTTCTGACCTTGCCCTCATCATTGGCTTGGATGAGCTTGTACCCCTTAGTCCCCAATCCACAGATCCTAGAGCTATTGACCCAGGGCTCTTGGATAAGGACCACGTCTACGTCGCCTTTAGAAAGACGACTGCTTAAAACAGCCGAGGCTGCTTTAGATTTGTGCAGATTTATCTGAAGCACCACCAACATGAGAGAGCTCAGACATCCCTGCCGCCAGCGTGTCGTCGAGGTCTGGCCTGTTCCGGGGGCTGTCTCTCAACGAGGAGTTGTTCAGAGCACCTGCACGATTTGGCGTGGCGGGAACCCTGCTGTCTGAAGCAGCATCAACGTTAGTGTGCTCAGGTTTAGCCACGATCGTGACGTCGAGGCCTTCTTCGTCAAGCAGGCTTTCTTCTATCGCCGAGTTGTTCGCAGCACCATCGCAATTTGACGTGGCGGATAACATACTTTCCGCGTCGGACTCCTCTGCTTCCCCTTCCGATGCCTCGATCTCCGAGTCCTCCGGAGCGTCCGGAATAGCAGCGCGCTGTGCATCGCCACGGTATACGTGGATCACGATCTGACCCAAGCCGTAATGCACTCGTCCGTTGCACCGTTTAAGGGGCTCGAGCGCCTCCTTATTCAGAGTGATAACCACCTGTCTATTGGGCCCAACCACATCATCGACCAGATTGACGCCCCAATCCTGCGTCGGGAGAGACGGATTCCAGACCTGCAGCATCTCAAGAATATTCTCGGGTTCTGCAGGGACGGCAGGAATCCATGCCCTTGCCCTTGGCCGAGCAGGAATGTCCTTCCAGTCGACGACATCTAGTCTTGCCCCTGGATAGACTTCACCCAGTCTTGCAACTGCTGCCTTATACAGTGCGACAGTTCTTGCATCCTCGCACGCGAATATTTTGATCTGACCTTGGTGCCAGCCCGCGTCAGTACCTCGCGGTGGACTACCCGGAGACTCACGCATTAAGTGGAGGAGGGCCCTGCCCATTTCATTCCGGACATACAGTCACTGGTCTTTGGGGATGGACCAACGGTCGTTACCTCGGTCAATGAAACCTATAAGGATTCTGTCCTTGGTTACTTCAGCAAAGCTGAGTTTTCCCACTACGGGGTTGACCTGATGCCGCTTCGGATGGGGGTCTACCTCTCCGTCCGATCTCTGGCGTTTGAAGGGATTACCGTTCACCCTCTTAGGCACATAGGGCCTCTGGAAATTTGGTATCAGAGCTTTCGCTTCCTCCACCATCTTCCTTTCTTCCGGCGACAGCTTCTCCTGCGATGCTCCCTCATATTTTTTAAGGATCCTTGCGGCCTTTCTTTTATCCCAGTACGCAAAGCGTCGGGGAGATGCCTCTTTGGGGGGATTCAGACTCGTAGTTGCCATCGCGGTCTCTCCCTTTACGGCGTCGTCCTTCTCTTTCGAAACTCTGAAACCAGGTCGTGAGAGGAGGGTAGTACAAACCCATCAATCTTATACCTTCCTCTAAACAGAACTAGTTCCGTTTTACTCGGGTTGACAGCCAACCCACAGGATTCGGACCACTCGGTCACAATACCCAGGTACCCTTGCAGAACATCCCTTATGGTACTAAGAAACTTACCCCTGACGAGGATTGCTAGATCATCAGCATAGGCTATCACTTGACAGCCCCTGTGCTCGAGGGCCTGGAGCAGTCCATTGACTACTATGACCCAGAGAAGGGGAGAAAGAACACCACCTTGCGGCGTACCCCTTCTCACCCTTCTCTGAGCCCCAGAACCTTCCCACTCGGCCATGACAATCCTGCCACATAGTAATCTGTTGATAAATTCTATCAACTTCGGTTCGACCCCCAAACTCGCTAATCCCCTCACAATGGCAGATGGCAAAACATTATTGAACGCTCCTTCGATGTCCAGAAAGGCCCCCAGCACGTACTCTTTGTGCTGGAAAGACCCTTCTATTAGTTTTACAACGGAGTGAAGTGCCGTTTCAGTTGATCTACCTTTGCAGTAAGCATGTTGCGATGCCGAAAAACGCTCCCTAGGAATCCTGCTGCGAATGTGTAGGTCAATCAGGCGCTCCAGCCTGAAGTCCTTGGGGGAAACATGAGAGCACCTCCCCGCCTTTGGAATAAATGTAACCTTGACCATATTCCAGGAAGCGGGGATATAGCCCAACCTCAAACAGTTGGCGTAGATGGGAGCCAGCCAGCTGCAAGAAATCCCCAGAGATCTCTGCAGTCCGGGTGACTTGTAAGGCTTAAAAGATTTAATGGCCCATACAAGTTGGCTTTCATCCAGAGAGATGGCTGGCCGACCCCCTACGTGCACATTTGTGGACAAAGAGGCTCCGCGGTCCGGTGAAACAGGGACGTCAGGGAAGTGAGCGTCCATGAGAAGTTGGAGAGATTCCTCGCTACTCATTGCCCAGTTACCATCTACATTCCTCAAGTACCCCAAGCGAGCAGGATTCCCGCAGAGAATCTTCCGGAAACTCGCATACTCATTGCAACCCTCCACGCTTTCGCAGAAAACTTTCCAGGAGTCCCGTTTGGCCTTCCTAATCTCAGATTTGAAAATACCCAACCCAACCTTGTAGAGCTCCCAGTCAGAAGGTAATTTACTCTTTCTGGCCTTGTTGAATAGGCGCCTACTGGAAGCCCTAAGGTCGCCTACTTCCTTCGTCCACCAGGGTGGTTTTCGCTTTCCACTTACGGTTTTCAGCTGACATGCGATTTTATACGCTTTATTACAAGCATGGGTGAATTTCTCCACCAGAGCATCAACGGCAGTCTCAGATAAATCCGAGCCCACCACGGGTGCTCTTGCGAGAAATTCATCCAACTTATTACAGTACAGGGGCCAGTTAGTATGTATAGGATTTCTAAACATGATTTTACTGGGTCTAGCTTTATCAAGTGAGAACTGAATATACCTATGATCCGAGAAGGAGTGCTCTGAAAGAACGCGCCAGTCAGATATAAGGGGAAACAGGTCTCCTGAAGCAAGAGTGAGATCCAAAAACTCCTCCCTGACTGAGGTGACAAACGTTGGGTCATTACCCTTGTTACATATACATAGCCCTTCATTTAGAATATAAGCCAAAAGTAACTCACCCCTTGCATTAATATCCGTACTGCCCCAAAGTGAATGATGCGAGTTCGCATCCGCTCCGACTTATATTCCTATGCCTCTTCGCTTTGACTCAGCGGTAATCTTGCATATGATTTCTGGAGGTGGCCCATAGGTATCATCATGGGCCATGTAGGCCGAGACCAGCCACGATCCCTTGTTTCCATCCTCCAGACATACAGCCGTTACGTCATCGTCACTGAAATTGGAGAGAAGAAAAGCTTTAATATTCTTTATAATCTGTATACATGATCTTGGCCTACCTGCCGTACCATGCACAAATATGTTGTATTTGTCAGTCCTCAATCCAGATATCTTGTTACTGCTCAGCCACGGCTCCTGAATGAGGACAGCATCCACCCCGCCTTGCTCAGCAGCCTCCCCCTCAGAAGCTAAAAGCCTCTCCTCCTCAGCCCTATCGAATAGCATTCCAACACTGCTGACAGATCCCGCCACAGACGGGATGCCCACAGAGCTGATGCTACCCCACAGAGCCAAAAATGCCTAATAAAATTAATAAGATTGTCTTTATGAACGGTTTTCAGGCTCAGGGGTAGTCAAGATGGCGGAAACGGAAAAAAAACCATACGCAAATCTATTTGGTATAATGAGGAAATTCTTATTGATATTATCAAGTGCAATTTCTTCTTTTTTCTTTGCGATTTCTTTTAACAAGAAGATGATCTTAGGGTTCCTAACAAGAAGATATGACATATTAACAGATTTCCGCATAATTGTATGTGTTAATAAAACGATCTTAGGGTTCCTAACAAGAAGATCTGACTTTTTAACTGATTTCCGCATAATTGTATGTGTTAATAAGACGATCTTATACGGCTGATACATTAGCGCAAATTCCGAATTAACTGCGCTTTTGGGAGTTAACTTGAGCATAATCTTCATTATAAACTCCCAAAATTAAGAAGATTTGAGCAGTTTTAAAAAATTTGCACTGGCAACACTCTGTACATAAATAGACAGCAACACCAAGAAACACTAGGAAATTAAGGGTAGCTGACAGATAGGCGTCGCGCTGGTTTCTAAGATCCGACTTTCGATAACTAGATGTCGCTGAGGTAGGTAAGAATATGGTGCAATAACAACCAAAGTAGTAATTCTCAATGTTAATCTTCAATTTTGTGTGTATCAGGGTAAAATTTGGATCTGATTAAAGAAGATTTATTGGAGATAATCTCCGTGTGTGTATCCATAGCATTAGGGTTCCTAACAAGAAGATTTGACTTATTAACAGATTTCCGCATAATTGTATGTGTTAATAAGACGATCTTAGGATTCCTAACAAGAAGATCTGACTTATTAACTGATTTCCGCATAATTGTATGTGTTAATAAGACGATCTTAGGGTTCCTAACAAGAAGATCTGACTTATTAACAGATTTTCGCATAATTGTATGTGTTAATAAGACGATCTTATACGGCTGATACATTAGCGCAAATTCCGAATTAACTGCGCTTTTGTGAGTTAACTTGAGCATAATCTTCATTATAAACTCCCAAAAATTAAGAAGATTTGAGCAGTTTTAAAAAATTTGCACTGGCAACACTCTGTACATAAATAGACAACAACACCAAGAAACACTAGGAAATTAAGGGTAGCTGACAGATAGGCGTCGCGCTGGTTTCTAAGATCCGACTTTCGACAACTAGATGTCGCCGAGGTAGGTAAGAATATAGTGCAATAACAACCAAATTAGTAATTCTCAATGCTGTTAATCTTCATTTTTGCGTGTATCAGGGTAAAATTTGGATCTGATTAAAGAAGATTTATTGGAGATAATCTCCGTGTGTGTATCCATAGCATTAGGGTTCCTAACAAGAAGATTTGACTTATTAATATTTTCAAAGGGAAATCTTGCATCATCATCAGCAGACATCATGTAGAACAATTATACGCTGAGAACCAGAAGTACCCGATGGCTCGATGGTAAGCACCTGTGTTCAGCATTCAATATGTGGTTAGTTCGATTCGCGGTGGAGGCAATATGGCAAGTGTGGAAGGCAATGTAAGGAAGAGTGCGGTGAGATGGCTTGAAGGAAATATAAAAAGGTAACATAAGAAGGTAAAGGCAATACAAGAGAAATCTAAAACTGAATCGTAACTGATAATCTGAAGTTCTCGAAGACAATATAAGAACTCTGAAATATAATTTTTATTTTTATACCTTTCATGAACATGAAATGGTATTGTAACTTTGGTCCGATGTTTGTAAGTATGAGAAGAAGAAGAGATAGTCCCATCAATAAGTATACCGAAATGATCAGGATGACGAGATGAGTTGATTTAGACATGTCCGTCTGTCTGTCTGTCTGTCTGTCTGTCTGTCTGTCTGTCTGTCTGTATGTCTGTCTGTTTGAACGCAAACTAGTCCCTCAGTTTTTGAGATATTTGGCTGAAATTTTGTATGCGGCCACCATTTTCCAATATAGGAATCATTTGTCGGAACCAGCAAGATCGGACCGATATTACATATAGCTCCCATACAACCGATTATTCCGATAAACGGATTTTGGGCTATAACTCCTGTAGTTAAACACGTAGGAACGTGAAATTTTATAAGTGTTGCTATTTTTATATGTGAAATATCGATGTTGAAAATCATCGTGATGGGATAAATATTTCACATAGCCCCCATACAATCGATTGTTCCGATAAACGGATTTTGGGCTATAACTCCTGTAATTAAACACCTAGGAACGTGAAATTTTGTAAGTATTGCTATTTTTATATGTGAAATATCGATGTTGAAAATCATCATGATGGGATAAATATTTCACATAGCTCCCATACAATCGATTGTTCCGATAAACGGATTTTGGGATATAACTCCTGTAATTAAACACCTAGGAAAGTGAAATTTTGGACCTGTTGCTATTTTTATATGTGAAGTATCGATGTTGAAAATCATCGAGATGGGATAAATATTTCACATAGCTCCCATACAATCGATTATTCCGATAAACGGATTTTGGGCTATAACTCCTGTAATTAAACACGTATGAACGTGAAATTTTGGACGTATTGTTTGTTTGGAGCGGCTGATTTGCCGTCCTGATAATGATGTCGGATGGAGAGGCTTAGACGCCAATCCACGTTTTGAGATAAATGGTTGGTAGTTTTCGACTAGGCGGTATCACCAAGACGAGAGGGTTGACAATAAAAGGCACTTGAACCTAATTGTCGTGGCGAGAGATAAATGAAAGGTGGGCTGTGGATTGTAGCTCATTCATTTCTTCATTCTTTATTTTAATTTCTTTGCTTATATACAATTTTGGTCTTAACATTATGCTGACTAGTGCATTGCTCTTGACTTCCGCAATACTAGGTCACTAGTCAGCAGTCTACCGTTCTAGGTCGTCAGTAAGTGACATTGCTGACCACCGTACTAGATCGCCAGCTGTCGCAACTGCTGACACTAGCGGTTGCAAATGCTGACGCCAGCGACGGCACACTTACTGACGGCCGCGAGCAAAATATGACGCAATCGTTACTCCGCACTTTTGCTTGTTCTTGAATTTCATGCAAACAAATATGCCTGTGTCTGCATATTTGGACAGAAATGAACATGCTCCCGCCCGTGACTTTATTCAACGAGTTTCGATATGCGTCATTTCCCTCACTTGTGTTTTAATTTACATTCTTAGTTCTAAATAAGGCATTTTTTTTGTTTACATTTTAAGTTTATAATTACATTTCATTCTTAATGCTAAGTTTTAATTTACAATTCATTCTTACTAACTCTAATGGTGCGGTGGTCCCTTTATGTCACTGTTACGGCAAATGGTGCTTGTCGTGCCGCTGGCCGTGGTTGAGGAACTGCGTATGTAACGGGAGCTCGGGACTTCTTTCGAATGCAGGTTATCACAATTGCAAGTATGATGCCAATTGATAGTATTAGAGCGGCATACGCAATTGTCGCATGATGGTATTTGAGGTGGGAAATTTGTGAGGGTAGCTCTGTCCCTATTTTCTGCATTAAATCTTGCTGTAGGGTCGATATATTTTTGACCTGATCAATGTACGGTTGTATGTGCAGGATTATGGAAGATGTCTTTTCAGGATACGTAATGCTGCTGAGGTTTGCGGTTGCCGTGTATGATGCGTGGATTGCAGATGAGTATACTTGATGCCCTTGAATTATGACTGACTTGTGTTTGAGTGTGCAGTCGGGGCCAATTTTTATAATCCCCGAGCCCTTTAATGTTAGCTGGGAATGATTTGCTCCGCACGCGGCATTGATTCGAGTGGGGGACTCCAACGCATACATCCAGAGATTATTGTGCGTCAGCTGTTTTATCGGTGCGTTGTCTTCTACCGGGGCTACCTTGCAGATGTTCCCTGGATTGTTGTTGAGCAGTGACATTTCGCATTGACAAGCGCCTGAGTCTGCGGTGAATTTTGTCTGCACGTTCAAGCATAACACCTGGTTCTCCTTTACAGTAATGCATTCTCGCCACTGATTTTCTGTCAATGTTATATATTGATCTCGATGCGCGTTGATTGCAATGAGATCATTGCATGGCGTGATGGCAACCGTTGAACTGTTTATTCTGCTTGAAATCGGATGTGGTTTGAGCACTTCCCAGGTCTCTGGATCACACAACGGAAGTGACATTTCGAAGATCACGTGTTCATTCGTTCTTCCGCCTTTCACCTTCATGACCTTGTAGAGTTGTAAGAGATTGTTTTGGTCCACTGGCAACCTTAGTGATGTGGGTAGATGGTTGCGAACTCGGACTAATTCTGCTCGAAGTTGCGATGGTGACAGTAACGTTGGATTGATTTTTCCGTGGTGCGCATCTGTCAACGTATTGATAATTCTTGCCTGGATTCTGTGTAGTCTGGCTGATAATAGTGCGAGTTGAGTTGCCAATGTACTGCTAGTTTGGACGAGGTTTGTTTGGTACCTTTGCGTCTGCTCCGTACGGACATATTTTGCCACCTTCACTATTTGGTCATCCACCACCTTGAACTTCTGTTTGATGTTCTGCTCCTCTTGTTTGAAGATGTTGAGAGTTGCATCAATAACTGATGTTTGATTGTTGAGTAACCCGTATAAATGGTTGTCATTTTGTTTGAGCGTGTTGATTGTGCTTGACATCTCTTCTGCATAGCTGGTGTCCAACACACCGAACAATGAGTTGGCAATGTTGCCGATGAAGTTGACCGCGCCTCGTTTGGATCGTGTGAGGAGGCTATTTTCTTCAGTTAGTTCTGCGATGTCGGCTTCCAAGGTGTCTACTACGTTTTCACAGGCCGATTTCAGCACTATGGTGTCGCATATGGCCCTTAATGTCTTTGTTCCATTGATGAAGCGTGCTGTTTCTTCCCAATATGGCTGTAGATCGTAGTAGGAAATTATTTTCCACTCAGAGCGTGACACTTCCATCTTGGTGATGCCTTCAAAGTGGATGCCGATCTTGGTGTCGAATTCTGTTGTTTCGATGTCTGCGGAAAACACAAGTGGAAGTGCCAGCAGAGCTATTATCATTGTTGTCATTGTTGACATGGACGTAACTTTTCGTCGTTTTGCCTTGGGTAGTTCCTCTGGGGATACTTCATTATCATCCGGTTGCGGTGAGCTTGGTGCCAGACTTGGCTGGCTGCCTGAGTTTTGGGTTTCCGTTTCCCCATCCTTGAGTCGTGGAATTGGAGCGAGGTATCTGATTGCTCGCTTCAGCACTCCGGATGCTGTTTTGACATCTGCCACTCTGATTATGTCGTCTGGACCCTTATAAGTTTTCACTATTCTCCCCAAGGGCCACTTCATCACTGGGACGTTGTCTTCCTTGAGTACCACTATGTCCCCTGGCTCTATATTCGCCGTCTGTTTTTGCCATTTGTTCCGGTACTGTAACTCGTTGAGGTAGTCCCGGGACCATCGTTTCCAAAACTCGTGTTTAAGCTGGGACACTAGCTTCCATCTTGTTTCTAGGTTGAGCTTGGCAGCCGTCGCTTGTGCATCAATTTGTGCTGTTAGTGGTTCTCCTATCAGGAAGTGCCCTGGAGTAAGTGCCCCAATGTCGTTCGGATCATCTGACATTGGTGATATCGGGCGAGAATTCAGTATCGCCTCGATCTCGATTATCAGGGTTTCGAGCTCCTCATACGTTAAGCTGGCATTTGCTGTACTTCTTAGCAGCAGATGCTTTGCCGATTTGACTGCAGCCTCCCACAGTCCACCAAAGTGTGGCGCTCTTGGAGGGATGAAATTGAATTGGATTCCTCTTTTCCCGCATTCGTTAATGATTTTTTCTTGTGCCTCTTGTGAATGTATTACCGAGTTTAACTCTGGGAGCTTGTTCTTAGCTCCTACGAAATTGGTGGCATTGTCACAAAACAGGTTTTGACAATGGCCTCGCCTGGCGATGAAGCGCTTGAGGGCCCCAATAAATGCCTCGGTGGTTAAGTCACTCACTAGCTCTAGGTGGACTGCCTTTGTGGTGAAGCAAACGAACACCGCAATATAAGCCTTGTGCGGCCTTTTTCCACGAAGTTTGTAATGCACTGTTATAGGGCCGCAATAATCTACACCGCTGTTTATGAATGGTCGAGATGGTGTGACCCTTGAGGAAGGCAGGTTTCCCATGATCTGATTGAGTAGTTCTGGCTTTGCCTTGCT